>OY294067.1:102625287-103225287 GCA_958510875.1 Endomychus coccineus
CCTACTTACAATTTATCAAAATTTCTATCAAAATCTATCAATAATATAATAGGAAAAAATTAATTTTATGTGAAAGACTTAATGAATTTATAAAAAATCAATCCGTACCAGTAAACCATCAACTAATTTCCTTGGATGTTGTTTCTTTATTTACAAATATACCTGTCGTTTTGGCATTAAATTGCATCAAAAAAAGTTGGCCAGAGATTAAAAACCACACACCTCTTGATCAATCGGATTTTATAAATGCGTTGAAGTTTTGTTTAGAATGCACTTATTTTCAGTACGGTGAGCAATATTTTGGACAAATTTTCGGCACAGCAATGGGATCTCCTATTTCAGCTACCATTGCTAACCTCGTTATGGAATGCCTAGAGAAATCTGTTATAAATTCATCAGATTTTCAGCCTGTATTCTTTAAACGGTATGTAGATGATTGCCTTATGTGTGTTCCCAACAATAAAATTCAATATGTGATTAATAAATTTAACAATTTCCATTGTAAACTTCAATTCACTTGTGAAATAGAAATAAACAATAACATTAATTTTCTAGATATGACCATTAGGCATGATGCAGATGGAAAAATAAAAACTTCTTGGTTTACTAAAGAAGTCTGGTCTCAACGTTATCTTCATTTCAATTCCGTTGCACCAGCTTGTTATAAAAAAAGTGTCATAAACAGCCTCACAGACCGCGCGGTAAAATTATCCCACGCAGAGGACCGTCCCAAAAATTTAAAAATTGTTCGTAATGCATTGGAAATGAATGGCTACCCAAAAACTTTCTACAATCCTATCATTAAAGAGAGAATAAACAAAATCTATAATGGTTCTTCTTATAAAAATAACATAACAGGTAATACAGATAATTATATAACTTTACCATACATTCCGGAGACCTCAGAAAAAATTAAGAAATGTTTGAAAAAGTACGATATAAATGTTGCGCATAAACCTACTAACTGTGTTGGGAAATATTTCTCAAATCTAAAACCTGTAATACCTAAAGATAAACAAACCCACACAGTATATAAATTGAATTGTTTGGATTGTGATGGAACTTATACTGGAATCTCTAAACAATATTTACAAAAAAGAATGTACGGCCATAAGTATAGCACAAGAAATAATAACTTAGAAAATTCCACCGCCCTTGCTAAGCACTGTTTTGATTATAACCATAAATTTGATTACAAAAATGTTAATATTTTAACTAAAGAAACCAATTATTATAAAAGATCTATCCTGGAGATGATTCACATAAAAAGGAATTCAAATTCTGTGAATCATAGGAATGATATTCAAGGATTGAGTCAGATTTATACTAACTTGATTAATTAAAACTCTTGCAAATTCCTACATACGTCTTTATAATGTTAAAAGTATATTTTAGGAAGAACGCTTAAAGTAAACTAAATTCCAATGCAGGTCTAAAACCTTTTCAAGTACGTCATAAATCTACATCTGGGTCGTGTTATTACAAACAAATAGCTTAGAACTTCAGTTGCTTTGAGACCATAGCAATATGCGTTTGTACATTATGAGAATATTACTTAACAGTGGTTTCTTGTTACAAAAAAATCTATACTTTAATATTAACGATACAATTTTCGATTATTCGTGGTTCTGTTCGTTTCGACGGCGTGAGCTTTTTGATTGAAGATTGTGCGATATGGACGCTTGTGCTAATTAGTTTTAGTTAACCCCTTTTTAACAAAATAAGTCTTCTGATGATGGTCGTGAGACCGAAACGTACGTAAAGACGAACATTTATAACAGAGTGTTAATGTGACCTAATTCCCGAGAATTTTTTTATATAATTCATACTGGGTCAAGAATCTTATTATATTACTATTTCGGCTGGGATATAAGCTATAATATGGAAGGAACAACCACCTATCCTAGAGTTTTGAAGGAATACGGAAAGTTAATGAAGATATTGGCAAGAGAGAAGAATCGTAGAATTTATCTGGTAAGATGTAGGAACTTGCAAGTTTTTCCAAATTTCATTATATCTAAATCAAAGGAGAATATGTTTAGCAAGGTGCAAAATAAGAAGGCGTACGCAAAATTATTAAATTCTCTGCATAAAAATTGTTTGAACTTGTGCATTAAAGAAGCATGTGCAAATCTAGCAGAGGTTGAAAACAAAATTAAACTCGTTAAACAAACCTGTTACCAAAATTATGATAACAACTTAATATCGCAATTTTTTCAAAATCAGCAAAACAATTTCGAAAAAAATTTCAACAAAATCAAAGCCATTCAATCTAAAAAGATAAATAATTTGATGAAAGGTGTAGCTTATGAAAAACAAAATATCAATGAACAATGGTTGGAAAATCTAACTGACACAAAAATTCCGAATGAGGTACAGCACACGTTAAGCTTAGGTCCGAAGTTTGCATTGCCTAATAATAATAAAAAACTGCCTATTGACAATATTATTGCAAATTTAGAATGCGGAATCAGGAATAAAAATTTAGAAGAAAAAAATGAAATTAGAAACAAAGTTTGTAACATCTTGACAAACAAAAAGAACAAACAGAAAGCAGAAATTGGTATTGCAAAGAATCGTTTTAACTATCATACAAAAATAACAAAAGAGTTCTCAGATGCTAACCCTCAAATTTTAGTTTTGAACGCGGATAAATGTAATAAAACCGTCATAATGCATAAAAATGACTATGAAAACAAAATGGGAAACCTTTTAAATGATGAAACAACTTATAAAAAATTAAAATCTGACCCTACTTCATCAGTACAAAATAACATGAATAAATTGATAAATAAATGGCATAAAAATAAGATAATCCCTATTGAATTAAAAAATAAATTAATTTGCCATAATGGGCTTGCACCTTATATCTATGGGCTTCCTAAATTACATAAAAACGATATACCCCTAAGACCCATTGTAAGTAATATTGGAGCGCCTACTTACAATTTATCAAAATTTCTATCAAAATCTATCAATAATGTAATAGGAAAAAATGAATTTTATGTGAAAGACTCATGGCATTTTAATGAATTTATAAAAAATCAATCCGTACCAGTAAACCATCAACTAATTTCCTTGGATGTTGTTTCTTTATTTACAAATATACCTGTCGTTTTGGCATTAAATTGCATCAAAAAACGTTGGCCAGAGATTAAAAACCACACACCTCTTGATCAATCGGATTTTATAAATGCGGTAAAGTTTTGTTTAGGATGCACTTATTTTCAGTACGGTGAGCAATATTTTGGACAAATTTTCGGCACAGCAATGGGATCTCCTATTTCAGCTACCATTGCTAACCTCGTTATGGAATGCCTAGAGGAATCTGTTATAAATTCATTAGATTTTCAGCCTGTATTCTTTAAACGGTATGTAGATGATTGCCTTATGTGTGTTCCCAACAATAAAATTCAATATGTGATTAATAAATTTAACAATTTCCATTGTAAACTTCAATTCACTTGTGAAATAGAAATAAACAATAACATTAATCTTCTAGATATGACCATTAGGCATGATGCAGATGGAAAAATAAAAACTTCTTGGTTTACTAAAGAAGTCTGGTCTCAACGTTATCTTCATTTCGATTCCGTTGCACCAGCTTGTTATAAAAAAAAGTGTCATAAACAGCCTCACAGACCGCGCGGTAAAATTATCCCACGCAGAGGACCGTCCCAAAAATTTAAAAATTGTTCGTAATGCATTGGAAATGAATGGCTACCCAAAAACTTTCTACATTCCTATCATTAAAGAGAGAATAAACAAAATCTATAATGGTTCTTCTTATAAAAATAACATAACAGGTAATACAGATAATTATATAACTTTACCATACATTCCGGAGACCTCAGAAAAAATTAAGAAATGTTTGAAAAAGTACAGGGTGGCCCAGAAAGACCGAAGTGGTGTGAATTGCTTATAACTTTTTATTTAAGAGATATTTTTTTAATTTTTTTTTTTTTGAAATACATTAAATTTATGGGGAATATTTTTGGATTAGTTATTAAAAATGATATCCCGCAAGTGGTGGCCATATTCTGCTTCGCACAAATGTGCTCTTTCCAACACATTTTCCATGACCTTTCGCAAAACTTCCGGTGGTATGTTGTTAATTTCTTCTCGAATATTGGTTTTTAACTCCTCAATAGTCCTAGGCTTATTAACATAAACTTTTCCTTTTAAATAGCCCCAAAGAAAACAGTCTGGAGCGGTTAAATCCGGGGAACGCGGAGGCCAATTAAAATTGCTGTTACGAGAAATTATTCTTTCACCAAAGATGTCGCGTAAAAGAGTCATTGTGGCCCTCGCAGTGTGCGCTGTGGCTCCATCCTGTTGGAACCATATTTGCGGATGGTTTTCCACGGCTGGCCTTACAAAATTTTGCAACATGGCCCGATATCGATCACCATTGACGGAAATGGCGACACCTTGTTCATTTTCAAAAAAAAATGGGCCAATGATCCTTTCTGAAGAAACACCGCACCAAACGGTACACTTAACTGGGTGCAATTGTCGTTGATGAAGTACTCTCGGGTTTTCCGTAGCCCATATCCTACAGTTTTGCTTGTTAACGAACCCATTTAATTGAAAATGGGCTTCGTCACTCATTATCAAGTTATGAATAAAATTTGGATTCTCTTGTGCTTTTTGCTGGAAATAAATTGCATAGTCAAGTCGTTGCTGGTAATCTGTTGGTTTCAATTCTTGGACAAGTTGAATTTTGTATGGAAACAATCCTATGGTGTGCAAAATTCGCTGCAGCGACTTTCTTGAGAGGCCCAGTTGTGACGAACGTCTCCTGGTTGATGTTTCTGGATCCTCCCGAATACTCTCCTGTACCACTTGAATATTGTCAGCCGTGTGGACAGTTCGGTGTCTGCCGGGACCAGGAAGGTTCCTTACTGCTCCTTGTTCTCGAAAATTTGCAACCAGACGGTTTATTGTTGACTGAGAGGGTGCAACCCGCACATTAAATTGACGACGGTATGCACGCTGAGTCAACACAATGGACCGTTGATTTGAAAAGTAAATTTCAACAATTTGGGCACGTTGTTCAATTGTGTATTGCTCCATTATAAATTATCCAAGTCTTCTTTACAAAATACTGAAAAGAAAAGAAAAAAAAAATTATAATAAAAAAGTTATAAGGAATTCACACCACTTCGGTCTTTCTGGGCCACTCAGTACGATATAAATGTTGCGCATAAACCTACTAACTGTGTTGGGAAATATTTCTCAAATCTAAAACCTGTAATACCTAAAGATAAACAAACCCACACAGTATATAAATTGAATTGTTTAGATTGTGATGGAACTTATACTGGAATCTCTAAACAATATTTACAAAAAAGAATGTACGGCCATAAGTATAGCACAAGAAATAATAACTTAGAAAATTCCACCGCCCTTGCTAAGCACTGTTTTGATTATAACCATCAATTTGATTACAAAAATGTTAATATTTTAACTAAAGAAACCAATTATTATAAAAGATCTATCCTGGAGATGATTCACATAAAAAGGGATTCAAATTCTGTAAATCATAGGAATGATATTCAAGGATTGAGTCAGATTTATACTAACTTGATTAATTAAAACTCTTGCAAATTCCTACATACGTCTTTATAATGTTAAAAGTATATTTTAGGAAGAACGCTTAAAGTAAACTAAATTCCAATGCAGGTCTAAAACCTTTTCAAGTACGTCATAAATCTACATCTGGGTCGTGTTATTACAAACAAATAGCTTAGAACTTCAGTTGCTTTGAGACCTTAGCAATATGCGTTTGTACATTATGAGAATATTACTTAACAGTGGTTTCTTGTTACAAAAAAATCTATACTTTAATATTAACGATACAATTTTCGATTATTCGTGGTTCTGTTCGTTTCGACGGCGTGAGCTTTTTGATTGAAGATTGTGCGATATGGACGCTTGTGCTAATTAGTTTTAGTTAACCCCTTTTTAACAAAATAAGTCTTCTGATGATGGTCGTGAGACCGAAACGTACGTAAAGACGAACATTTATAACAGAGTGTTAATGTGACCTAATTCCCGAGAATTTTTTTATATAGTTACTTATCTTGTAAACATTTTCCGACAAGACAAGATATTAGATCGTGATGGCTTTGTACTTATGTTTTCTAGAAAATATCCAAAACTCAACACTGCGTACCTACGATTCTTACGAATCGACGTTTCTATTTGTCATGAAGAGTTCCAATCAAACGTTAATATCCTGAAGAAAGACGATTAACCCTTGAACATCGCGATGAAATTGATTTTTGAACCAGTAATAAAACATATCATATGTTTTGGTTTTATATTTTAGAATTTCTACTAGAAGTAGTTGAGTAACGCTTCACGCTTATCTTGGAAACCTCAAGTCAGATGGTAGACCTGCTTATAATTCCGCTCGTGTTTTTAAATTTACGTTCTCAGAATAAATAACGGTTAGGCCACCATTTGCCATCAATCGAATGGCTTCTAAGGTCTCAGGATCTCACCTCCTCAGACTTGTATCTGTAGGGAACGATTGAAAGTAAAGTATGAATCTGGTCCTCAGAACATTACAGTGAAGAAATAACTCCAAAGCAGCTGAGAAAACCCAAAGAATCTTTTTGAGAAGGTGTAACGACTAATGTATTAAATCAAATGGTGAACTAGCTTCCAAGAATTAGTCTGCTTCCTTTACTTCGTTATACCTAAATGTGTTCTTTGTGTGACTCATTTGAAATATTTGCATTTGAACTGCAAATACAAGATGCAAAATAACTATTTCTATTTTGCATTTAAAAACTTTTCCGGATGTATTTTCTATTTGCAAATTGCAAAATACTTTGCTGTTGTATTATGCTAACATCACCGTACGAATGTTACATAAAATTAACAAAAATTGCACAGATTGGCCACTAGACGCGTTGCAGAGCTTGCAACTACCAACTTCCAAGTCTGTCTAGTAACAAACGAGCGTTGTCTGTGGCCGGCCTGTGGAACAGTTTGATTTACTGGATTGATGAGAATATTGATGATGATACAAGTTTGGGGTCATAGCAAGTACCCAACTGTAAAAATTGTCTTCTTGGAATACAATAACTGCCTACTTAGCTCTGCACCAGTAGAAATGTAGTTCCCATATGGGGCATGATATTGAGACAACATCGAAAAAAATAAGCGACAGTGTTCGAACAAATTTTAATATTAAAACCTTTTACTCAAGTGAATAAAAAAATTGAAAACTGTTATTAAATATTTTTTTTTTATTATTGAAATTACGTATTTTGCATTCAGGATTTAGCAAAAGGAAAAATCAATACAAAAAAAATACGTTGTACGTATTGACGCAGGCATTTCTGACAGTATTATAAATAAGAAATAATCACCCTCATCTACTAAAAATATTGTCAAAATAATGAAAACCTTCCGGCTACCAAAGCCATCATCAGAGTAAACTAAATTATAAATCAAAATGTGCCTGTTTAAATACTATTTGGGGATGATAATGTAAACAAGGGGTTACCTTCAGCTGGAGAGAAATCGAAATTTAATAAACTGCTTTCTTCTTATACTTTTCCATCCCTTCTAAATTACCTAGATATCTTGTACCATGTTTGAAAAGTGATAAAGTTTCTTGAGAAACGCTGTAACCAGCTAACATCTGACACTGATTTTTCACCTTTATTTTTCTTTATATGGGCAAAATGTTCCTTATACCGAGTTAAAATATTCCTTCCAATAGCGTAGGTTTTCATGGGATAGTTTCTCAAATTCTTATATATTTCTGGGAATATCAGGTTAATAGTTAATTTTAAAGTTTATTTTTGTAATTGATTGATTTTCCTTGTCTCATAATCTCAACACATCAGGGACTATCCTAATCTTGGAAACTAACCTTGACAAACAGGAGAATTACCAAAGTTCGCCCACTGGGGGATTCGAAATTTGTCACACTACGCAGGTAAGCATAAAATTCGTGCACGATATTCAACACAAGGCATTCTGTAGTTCGATTTTGGGTCTACGAAATTAGTCACAAAGATTACTGATTTTAAAATTCTAAAATACAAAGAAAACCTTATTGATGCAACAATTTTGCCACCATACGCGTCCAAGTAATATTTTTACGTTTACAAAAAAATTAATATGATAGAGAAATTGAATTATGAGGTCGGTTTTACTTTATTCATTCACTGAATTAATGTATTGAAAAAATGTGAAACATATGATCAACATTACACTCGGAAGAGAAACATTGTCAATTTATACATAATAATACTATATATTTCATGGATTGTGTTCATATATGTTTGAAACGAAACTTTAACAATATAGAGGGTTGTTATTTTTTGGTGTTCCAAATCTAACAATAATTTTTGTAAAAAATCCTATCTCCGAATTGTTTTTAGATTTCCAAGGAGTAGCTACACTATTATATTCTATGTACACTTATATTTAGATTTTAACAAAATATCCATGAAATAAAAAATGTTCGGTAAACTATGATGAAAAGAGTTATTTTTATGAGAGTGAAAGGACTCGCAAGAGTTCGTGGTTTCATTTAGAGTTGAATAATCTTCAGTTGAAATGTGATGTAGAGAAACCGTTAACCTATCGTCACTTGGTTTAATCGCAAGTAACTCAAAAACAGAAAAAATCGCTAACCAGATTTGGATTTTAAAATACCATACGAAAACAATAACGAAGTCACTTTCCCTTTTCACAATTTTTGTTTTTATATTCACCACTTAACCCCAACTTGTATTTTACGCCACCAAGAACTGCATTACAAATGCTTTTCCAAACAGAGTCTATAAATTTCTTCTGATCTGTTTTCCAATAAACTAAACACTAGCGGTGTACAGGGTCCATTTATGTCACCATGTATGGTGAATAGTTGTGTGAAAAATTTTGTGCAGTATTGGAATGTTCCATCCATGTTTATGTACATGGATGGAACGTTCCAATAAGTCTACTTACATAAAATTTCAAATTTGTTTGGCAGCTAAAAATTACGAGTTCATTTCGGAAATCATTATCCAGAACGAAATTTTCCTCTCTCGTAGTTTTGTACGATAAGGGTGAACTTCGTTTGCAGAGCGAGACAAATTTGGCAATGTTATGCGACGTCTATTGTACATATTGTCTTTGACGCATTCTAAGTCCCGGGACGTCAATGTTTCTGGGGAAAAATCTGAGGGGAAACTATTCGAAGGTGATTCCTTATGCAATATTTTAGTTGGTCTCTCTGAAGGTTCTTCTTCCGCTTTTCTTTTGCAGGCAACACTAAGAACTTGTCAAGCAATTTTTTCTTCAGATTCGTGACTATGTAGACTTTTTAATGTTGTTACAACAGAACTACCAGATTCCTCAATGGTATACACATAAACCTTAGATTTAGGCCATTTTATGCACCTCCAGACAGTTTCATTAGTTGAAGATCGATATTTAGAAAACTTATAATGTTCGTACACTCCTTGGGTATTTCCGCGTTCACTAATAATTTCTTTCGCAAACGACATTTTAAATTTTTTAAAGAATGTTAACTATCACTTGTTAGCACGTACAACACGAAATGATTATAAGTTTGGGAGCAAGCCCCTGTCTAGTCTTAATGGGCAATAAATATTCAATTAGCCGTAATGATCAACATCCGCCCATTCTTTCTGTTCTTACCAAAGGAAACTCTGTGTGACGATATTCAGGCACCCTTAAAATTTACCTGAGACCTTGACCGGTCCCCGTTATCAAATTGTGACAAATATCATGCAGTCCTGACGACCATCATAGAGCTTCACGCCGACTGACCATGGAAATCAGCGAGGTGTGATCAATCATGAACCTATGCAGGTACTTAACCCGCCTCTGTAAGTTCGATAAGCAAGAAGCCACAGCAAGCATTCTCAAGCAAGATCTGAATATTGTAACGTTTTGTACGTTTTTGAAGTAATAATCCATGTCATTTATTAATCTGGGAACTATTTTTTGTGATATTTAATCGCAGAAAGTGACATCCTGCGACCTCTGTGGCTTGGTAGCGCCTTCTAGGTATGTCAATGTGCTGGTACGATGATAGGTCATCGGAGAAACCGTAGATTGACGCTAGCGATCACATTCGCCACAGCGACAAAGGTTGGATGCAGATATAAAAGAAGCCATCTTGTGTGTGACTGTGAACAAAGTAAGATCGATAACAAACAATTTTGTTAATTCATAATAATTTGCTCACTTGAAAGCTTACATTATCATGTGTGTTGATTTTTCTAATTACTCATTATCAATGTAATATTCTCTAATTGAACTCTCGACTTTTCGTTTATCGAACTTATCCTTGTCACATACCAAGAACATTTTTTTTGTACTCGCTTGTATGTAATTAAATGCAAAATCATAATTATTTTTAACGTCACTAAATAGAGTAATAAAGTTGTTCAGCTAATTATCAGAATTGTTCATATCGTTTCATTATGGCTTGTTTAACCTAGCCAATGAACCACGTGTATTCGTATTATTCCGTAGCACCTTGAATTGACATTCTTCTTGATACAGTAGCGGTACTTTATGCTGAAGCATTGGTGATATAACGGAATAATTGATTGATCTGGATGAAGCCATACTTCTCAATTACTGGTTTATGGGAGTGAACTTTCTGGCATCACTCGATGATCACTATTGCGGGGCTCAAAAAATTAGATAATTCTAGTAGATCTGGCATTTTTCGTTTCCGACAACGGACTTAATATCTCCTGGCATGTAAGGCAGCACCGGCTCTTGATCTATTCCGTACGAGTGCCTTAGAAGTAACACATCACCCGCATGGCCGCATTATGACGATGGGTGTAAGCCAAGGCCGCTTCTGCCGGACGTGCCGACAGCAGGTAAAAAAGCGTTCCAGGTGCCTTTCGACAGGCCCTGCAGCTGACATCAGAAACCTGTACACCCATCTCGATGCGGCGATACATCAAGGTTTTCGTTACAACATCTTGGCAAGCTGCGGTAAGTCCCTCGGTCTCGGATGCAAGCCTGGCAGACCTTAGGTAGCTGAAGGTCAGCCTGGTTGACAAGCCGAGCGTTTCGATGTTTTGATAGAAAGCACCGTGTATCGGCTTGTAAACATGCTGCATGATCATAAGATGTTGCTCCGCGGAATTGATCTGCGCTTCCAGGTGAGAAGGTTGAAACTCGAGTTTGCCCTCTAGTCGGCCTTCTCGACTGATCTGAAATTCGATACCAGCTTTCTGTGCTGCCTTAACTATAAACGCCCCCACTCCGATCAATTCGTGTCTTTAACAAGGCATAAGCGGGTTTCCGAACTCCTAACAACTTGACAAACTATATTCAGAACCACACTTCGATGCAGAGCCTTCAGAATAAGTCCTCTACCGTGCCGTGACGTGATCGATATGCATCATTTTCCGGGTGTTTTAGTCGAATCTATGCAGCTCATCGACCGTCCAGTCCACCACTCCGAAAGAGTGGATCAAGACTGGAACGGCAAGTATATTTGTTGCGGACGCCTTGTTCTCACTCCATAGTTCGAAAGACCAAATCTTTCGAACAAGGTTTCTGTACTTACCGCGGAGAGCCACCTTTAACTGGGAAGCGTCATAATTAGGATGCTTTTCAATTCTCAGGTATCGATAGAACTCTCCAGCATCAAGGTGTTTAAAGATACTTTCATCGGGAAGCTGCATATTCTCGTGCACTTCCAGAGATCGTCCTCTCCTCAAATGAAACACTGCGCACTTGTCCAAACCCAACTCCATGCCTACGGCTCGTGTATATTCCTGAACCACGTTGAGAGCTTATTGAGGTTCTTCTCTCCAGAGGCATACAAGTTTACAACTTTTATTTGGAACGTTTTTTCATCTAACATATACTTTTTAATCTATCTTCAAAATAATGAGAAATAGCCATTTTTTGACGTGTAAAATTCCCGTATCTTTTTTAGCACAACTTTTACTTTTACATGTAAAAATATGCAATCAACGCATCAACATACATAAAAAAAATGTTTACTGGAAGGTTCAAGAATATTAAAATTTATACGATTTCGTTCCTTGAGCGACTGGACTATTACAAGTTCAGGATCTATGATTTCTAACAAAAGAATCATCAACTATTATGAACAAGTATTATCCTATGATTCAAAAATTGCTCTTTCTAATAATAAATCATTAACGGCTTGGTCTATAATCAAAGATCAGTTTAATTTTCAACGCAAAGAACATTTGCCGGACAAGTTCTTACTAACTGATGGCACTGAAATCGAATTAAAGGAAGCTGCCCAGAAATGTAGTAATCATTTCTATGAACTCAATCATTCATTCAATTTTTCCTCTAAAAGTAATCATCTCCCTTTAATACTACACAAGCGTATAAACTCATCACTTTTTCTTATTCCATTAATTCCTGATGATGCGGCGTCATTGATGCGGAAAGTAGCAAAAAAACATGGTCAAGGTTTCGATGGTATACCAAGGTCTCTATAACTACATGTGGTAGAAGTTTTAAAATACCCCTTATACAATCTTGTGAATTTATCCTTTCGGCAAGGTGTGTTCCCTTCTATTCTGAAAAATTCAATTTTAATACCTGTTTATAAAAAGAATGAGCGTACCGATATAGCTAACTATAGACCAATTTGTCTTCTTTCAGTGTTTTCGAAAATGTTTGAAACTGCGTATTGCAAGATTCTGCAATCGTTCATAAAAACCACAATATCATTTCTAAACAGCAATTTGGCTTTGAGTTGTGTCTCTTTACTCAGGATGCAATATTAGGATTTCTCGAATTCATTCTGAATAGTTTTGAACTAAAGCAACATGCTGTAGGAATATTTTCTGATTTATCGCCCGCTTTTGACATGGTGGATCATAATATTTTATTGCAAAAACTATGCCTTTATGGTATCAGAGGTGTAGCGTTGGATTGGATTGCTTCCTACTTATCTGATCGTTCGCAACATTTTCTCATAAGAAGCAATAATGTTGAATATAAATCGGACCATGAGATAATAAAATGGGATTACCTCAAGGTAGCACACTAGGACCTATTTTATTTTTATTGTTTATTAACGATTTACCTCTTTACCTTCAAAAATACTGTTTAACTCAATTTGTCGATGATACTTCCGCTGTACCTAGTGATAGCAACATAAATAATCTCTGACCTAAAATTAGTATGTGTCTACATACAATGCAAGCTTATTGTTTCGACAACAGGTTGATTCTAAATCCTCTTAAAACTGAATGTGTACTATTTTCAGCTAGTGAAATCAACTTTAGTATTTTGGTTCGAATAAATCAAAAAAATATTCAACCTTCTAAGTGTATTAAATTTCTCGGTTCAAAAATCGACAAGCACTTAAAATGGAACAACCATGCTGAGTTTTTAAGTAGGAAGCTATCTACCGCATGTTACGTTGCTTGGCAACTTAGACAATATGTCAGTATATTGAACTATGGCATTATTTGTTGAGATAACTCACCTAATGCTCGATATTTATTTGTTGTACAAAAGAAAATAATCAGAACTATGCTTCATAAAAAACCTTCTGATTCTTGTACAAGTCTTTTTAAATATTTAAATATATTGACAATACCATCTTTATATATATATTGTCTTCTTTAACTTACATAAAATCATATTTAAGTAATTCTAATACTTATTCAAATAGAAGCATTGATTATAATTTAAGAGATAAAGATAAAATCTTACTCCCTCATCACAATTTATCCATTACAAGTAATAGTCACTTAATTATGCCATTTAAGTTGTACAATCATTTGCCAGTTTCTGTTAGATCTATTTCTGACATAAAACTATTTAAACGTAAAATCAAGGGAGAACTGTTAAAACATTCCTTTTACACGGTAAAAGAATTTCCTAATTCTAAGTCGTTATTTACGTAGATGTGTTTATATTTATTTGTCTTTACTTTTATATGTCTTGAATTTAATATTGTGTTCTGACGCTTGCTCTAAAAATGTTGTTTTGTCAAATTTTTTATAATAGCCATAAAGAAATATTTATTCATTTATTTATTTATCTCTATATTGATGAATAAATGTTTCTGGATCTATCTCAAACGAGATCGTACTTGGCGCTTGAATATCTCCACTCTTGATTTAAATTGTTAACAAGAAGTCAATCATAATTATCTAACTAATTATTGTTCATTATATATAATACATAATAGGTGTCATTAATTAATTCAAGGATGTGAGCAGCGTTCCACAGTTAATTAGGCAAAACAATAATATTTTTAGCAAAAGATGTTTGAAATAACACAGAGTTATGCTTGTAAATATAAATAGATATTTAAAACATATGTTGTTATGTTGAATTCATATCTATTCTTACATAATATATAAAAAATTCAGCATCGAACGAAAGTTTGACCTATTTGCTAGCATGTGACAATCAGTCCATTGCTTTACCTATAATTCAACATTAAGAAATAAATGTTTTCAGTTCAACTGAAGGCGAGGGCGTTGAGCTAGACATTGATTTAATCAATGAGCTAGGTAGTCATATGAGCTTATTCCAGCCCTCTTACGACGACTACTAATTCATTTCATGAATAGAAGGATTTGAAGAGGAAGATATCACTGTTCGAAAATACAATTTTTCAAATTACTTGGAAATTTTGCTGACATTTCTTTTTTCGCGAAATAGTTGATTGTTCCGTAACATTGGTCCTCAGATCGTTGGAAAATACTGCAAGGGAAGAGTCAGTCGAGTGAACTGAAAAAGAGTGATATATAAATGTGCTATTATGCATCACTTCCCGAAGAGCCTAGCGACACTGAATACATCTATCAGTTTCAAATATCTCAACTATTTTAAATCAGTATTCTATAAATATCATTTTATCTTGAAGAAAGAAAGTTATTTCCGATGCTATTTGTTCCTTAGCGCTGAATCGTTATGCAGTTAGATAGACAATTCTCTATTTTTCAGATATAGAAATCTTTGTTATAAAACGTAGGAAACTGCGAAAGAATTTTATTGAATATAAATTCTCGGGAAATAGGTCACAATAACACATACGCTTATTATTTTCGTCTTTCCGTACGTTTCAGTCTCACGACCATCATCAGAAGACATATCAATTTCCAAAATATACTGGACTTTGAAGGAACGATTGCTGTTATTCAAATAAAATATTTGGTTACTCCCCGAAAGTATTATTTTTGAATATATTTTGTAAATAACCTAGACTCTGATTTTCCATAACAGATAGCCCATTTGCTGATTCCCCTTTTTTCTGAATATAATTACTGTATAGGTAATACCTCTCTTGATTTCAAAGATATCCCTGAAGAATTGAAAGGAATGATTTTGATGATTCGAAATCGATGAAAATAAATAGTTTTTTGTTGCAAAGTTATCCGGACCATTTATTCTGGAGTTTTTAATTAAGCTAGTATACTTATCAGTCCAGGCGCACGGTCACGAAAATGGTAGGAAACTCCTGAAGAATTTAATACGGCTAATTTAGACGTTATATTATGTTTTTTGGGGAAAATAGTTAAAAAATTCCGTCGCTGCCGCTCGAAAAGTAATGGCCAGATTTTGTGGTTTTTACGTTTTCTTCAATTAATTTGAAAACGGTCGTCGGTAAAGTAGATAATGTTTATTAAGGACCCGGTAATTTTTTCTAAAAAAATTATCAATTTTTTTCAATAATTGATTTTATAATTATTCAAACAATAACTACATACTATACTATACTATACTATAAATAATAATCCACACTACATGATAGTCCATTGATATATACTTTTTTTTTACATTATCACATGAGAGGAAAAATTCTAAAACTATTATGTTACAAGCTTTTTAATTATCCTAAATAAATTGACCATCACCATCAGTCTCTGATGTACAGTCTGTGGAGGTAGTCACAATATTCAAAATGACGCGTACGTTTGAAAGTTGAGAACCATAATAATATGGTGTTATAAACAGCAGCTGCTGTATTATCATGCCGCCACGTGTTTCATTATTGATATTATTTTCTCTCTCATATTCTTCTATTCCATCTTCTTATGATGTATATAATAGTATATAGTCAAAGAAAAAATATGTCTTTGATTATATACTGTCAAAGACATATTTTTTCTATGATAGCTAGGAGGTCACATTTCTGGATTTAGATGAAGACATCGCTTGAGATCACACTGAATCTTGGTTTTTGATGATATACCCAAAATTGGAGGGCGTTGGAGGGGCCCAAAGACATTTTAATCGATATCTCGACTTTGCCCGAAGTAAAAAAGATGTGCAGGTACGCAAAATACGCGTATAAGCCAGGGCTATCAGCACCTGAAATTTGTTTTTTCCGAAATTTCCTAACCTCAAAATTTTTCAAATTTTCCGAGGTCATATTTTTGGAAAGATGAGCTAAGACTCGGGATTTATATAAAAATGTCGTTTGAACGTTTTATTAGATAGTATTGATCAAAATCTACAATATGCGTGTATCCTTAACGCATGTAATCTACTTTACCGACGACCGTTTTATTTGGAAAAATAGTACCCGACGAGATTTTATTTTGTCTTTGACTCAGTTTATATTTTTTCTTCTATGATAGCCAAGACGTCACATTTCTGAATTTAGATGAAGACATTGCTTTAGATTACACTGCTTATTGGTTTTTTATGATAGACCCAAAATTGGACCTTGGAGGGGCCAAAATACATTTTAATCGACATCTCAACTTTGACTCAAGCAAAAAAAGTGCAGGTGCGTAAAATATGCGTATGAACCAGAGCTATCAGCACCTGAATTCTGTTTTTGTTCGGAATTTCCTAACCTGAACATTTTCCCAATTTTCCAAGGTCATCTTTTTTCGGCATTTATATCAAAATGTCATTTGAAGGTTTTTTTGGATAGTATTGGTCAAAATCTACAAACGCAATCTGATTTAGGTCAAAATATGCATTATTCAGCACGCTATCGCATTTTTACCGTTTTTCGGAAAATTAAAATTTTTGCGTCAAAAAACAAAATATTGACAACAAAAATCCAGTGAAAAGTAGAGTAAAAATGCCAACTTTTCATCCAGATCTATTATGGTTACGATCATTTTTCGGTTCAAAAAAAAATTTGAAGACCCATAAAAAAATCACCAAATGGGCATTATCTCGGGTCCATAATCTTCAAATCATTCTCATTCGACGCGTATTTGGATTATCTACAACTTCGATTTGTATCTCCGATTAAACTTTTCGTTTTCAAATTAATTGAAAAAAACTTAGAAAATCACGAAATCTGGCCAAAAAAATGGCCATGACTTTCCAAGCGGCAGCGATAGA
The DNA here is from genome assembly GCA_958510875.1 of Endomychus coccineus. Lineage (NCBI taxonomy): Eukaryota > Metazoa > Arthropoda > Insecta > Coleoptera > Endomychidae > Endomychus > Endomychus coccineus. Next base: position 102,642,613 of record OY294067.1, read on the forward strand.
ATTTTTTAACTATTTGTCCCGTATTCAGCACCCCAGAACACACGAAGTAACATCAAATTTAGCCGTATCAAATTTTCAACTCAACCTTTCTGACCGTGCGCCTGGCCTATATTCCAATAATGTATAACACAGTATGAATGCTCTCACTAAGTCTCCGAAACATCATGTTATTCACACCTGCGAAAAATGCTACGAAAACAAAATAGCTAGAACCTACGTCTGATAAGTTCACATATAAATTAACTGATCCGTAGATCTCTATCTTCCCTCATCATCGTTTTGTTACCAATTTTTTGCTTGCGGATACTTCTGCTGATTAAATGTTTGATTCACTATCTTTCTTAATAACCAACCCAATGAATTAAAACTTAAAACAACCTATACTCCACATTGTAATTGACGACAACGTATGTTCCAATTATGTAATTACTTTTTATTATCTTGTATTATTATGATATTTTGCTATCAGGTGATCGATCATTGACAAAAATGATATAAATTTACAAGGTACCGCAGAGTAATTAATTTATTGCAACCATATCATAAAGTAACCATGGTCCATAACCTAAAAATTTTAGGATTACGTCTACTATGGAGAATACAAAAATGTGACATAGCTACATAGCTTTATATGTACCCCGGATCGTTGAAACGAGTTTCGTAAAAGGTAAAAAATTCTTGATTTAATTTAATTTTTTTCTGGGGTTCTCTTTGATTAAGGAATAATTTCTCAATCAATTTCAGTTTTGAAAATACAAGTAGGCTTTGAAATTAACTTATCCTGTGGTGTAAAGTTCCTTTTCATGACATCATTATTTACCCTATGCAGGTAGAATTCCTATGGCTTCAACGAATCTCTACTCAGAAATAAATGTATATTGTTGTCATCTACATAAGCTCTTCAAGATTTCTGTAGTATCAGAACGATGCGCATAAATTGTTGTTCGGCATGACATAATAATAATAATGTCATAATTTTATGCAAAATTTCTGCTTATGAATGTCTAGTAACTTCCCGTATGTTGAGGGCATCAGCAGAAACGTTGTAACCATAAAAATAACATTTCCCAATTACAGCCGCTGATGCTGGAGGGATAACTTCATCAGTATCGTCAAGTTGTTATTGGGATTCTTTTGTAGCTGCACAAACCGGGTTTCTTTGAGAGCCGCGAACTGAATATTTTTGAGCTGATTTCAAGGAAATTGTTTGAATTTCTGTTTGTCAATGTATGATTTTCCAAAAGGCTTGTCGAATTTTATGATATGATAATCCAATGATATTAGTTATATAACTCCTTATCAGAATGGAGCTTCCGCTGGAAGGTGAACTTTTCAATCAATAAGTTTTCTCCTCTTCTGGATCCAGTTCTTGGAGAATTAAATTATTGTCAGAATGATGCCCAAGTATAATACTGCAGTTCAGATATTCGGAATATGATAATTATCAATTGGTTCTTCTATGACAGGAATCACCGGATTAACGGAATTTCGCCGAATTTCAAATCTATTTATTCTATACCAAAATTGTCAATCTTCATATTTTATATTTTAATTCGAAGATTATCGATAACAACAGGTTTTTCATAGGTTTTATTCAGAAAACACTTGATTATCAAAAATTGTTTTAGAGCCCTCTTGTTTCTCGTACAAATATCACTTATAGGTGCAATTATATTGTTAAATTCTTAAATATCTGATATCTGATATTAAGATAACGAATTCTGACTTGTATGTGGTCGGAACAGACCGTAAATAATAAAGTTGGTTCTCTTGCTCGTAGTCAATTGGTATTGATAAGAAATAATTGATGCGATTTGATTCTATTCGAAAATTGTTTCTAATAATTGATTCAAAGTCTAAAATATTTTCATATTTCAATTCAAAAGGGGAGTTATTCTTATAATAATTTGCTGTTCTGTGTAGTTCTAAATATAACTTATTGGGCTTTAAAATACTAGGGTGTAAAATCTTTAATTTACAAAATGTGACAGAATTTTCTATATCCTTCCAAATCATAAATATAGCATTATATGAAGTAGTTAACTAATTATAAACTTTGTATACTGATAAATATCTACACAATCAGCATTTTATTTCATGATTCCATTCATTTCATATATTTTTGATTTAATAATGTTCTCATTATGTTGAATGTATTTAATTGATTAATAATTTGATTATTCACGGAGTATTGCATTTTTAGTTGGGATTGTAATCACTGTTAATTAGATTGAATATGATTTAACATTCTATCAGTTCTCTGTCCATCTTGTTCATCTAAATTCCCCGTTAATGTCATAATAATGGTTCCTAAGCCATTAATTAAGCCTATTGTATATCTAATAGCCGTATGTGCATAAAAATTATTCATTTAATCTCTGATAAGCAATTGACTAAATCTGATTATTTTATCATAACTATCTACTGCCTTAGTGATGAGTATCTTATTCATTAAACCTAGCTTAAGATTATCATAACGTAAATTTAAATAGTTAAATTTTTTATAAAGGGGTCTTACGTACAAATAATGAATCAAGTTCAGTGCGCTGAACTTTTGCAGGACATAGATTGATTGGGAGTATCCCTATATGTTGGATGATGATTCTTATTTCTGTTCCTTGTTCGATTGAAAGGAACCTGGAACAATTTTAAACTCATAAGTTCCCCTAGTAGGTCCTTTAATATTAGACAAGTGAATGTTTTCTACTGTGTTATTATGTGTTGGTATTAATTTTGCTCTTTAAATCAACATTAACATTTTCGAAACTTTCAGTTTCATATCTATTTTTTGTTTCATATTATTTTGTTTATTTAACACTTTTGAGGATTTCTGGTGAAGATTATCTTGTGTTGTTGATCTTATTGATAATGGGTGTTCTTTTATTCTCCTGGATATCACTTTTTTCGTATAGAAGTTTAACCTTGTCTTTATGATTTATGATTATTTGCTTCTCAATCTCTTTATTAAAGGGTGATTCTGTTCCCAGATGGCCAGTTATTATTTCATATTGTCTTAGGTTAGTTACGGAATGAATAAAATTATTATATACTAATAACGCATAGTTGACTTTAGATTCTGTGTAGTCATTTTTATATTGTGTTTGTTCATTCGATAAACCGAACGTCTTCTTTGAACGTGTAATGAAAACGTTCTATCAAACCATTTGATTCAGCATATAGAGAGGTAATAAAATGTAATTTTATTCTGTGAATTTCTAATAATTCCTCCATCAATGAATGTTGTTCTGAACCATTGTCTGGAATGATTTGTTCCGAAATACCATGATATCTAAAGTATTGAATAAGGTTGTTAACAACTTCTATACCTTGGGATGAACACAACTTATGAGCTCATAGGTACTTTGAAAATAAGTAGTAAAAAATTTTGTGTTTTCTGAGCTTATACTATCCACATGTAAACTTTGGAAAGGTCTTATTGCCGTGGGTGTGATGATAAATTTCAGTTTCGAAGGTTTTCTATCGTATTTTGTGATTCGACGTACTTCACATTTATTAATATAACTCTGAACAGATCTACGTTGATTCGGCCAATAATGTCGACTTTTTATTCGATTTTCAGTTTCATAAACATCTCTTCGATTTGTATTACCTTCGTGATAGTTTTGAATAATTTGAAACAATTCTTTCTGATCACAATCATCAATTAACTTTTTTATCATTTGGATTTCCAAATTTCTGAAATGAATTTGAAGTACTGTGTTAAATTTTTCATAAATCGAATCTTTAAAATAGGTGTAATATCAAACTTCAGGTATGATGAATTCTTTAATAAAATCGATCATTTCTAGTTCGGAATTATTCTTTCAAAATTATTTTACAATTCTTTGCTTAGTTTTAGATAATTTCATAGCCGTGGACCACTTCTGAAAATATTATTTGGTTTTTTCCATAATTTACTGGACAATGTTTATTCCTACAATAGGGTCCTCGGGATTTGAATGAATGGTGTCATCATCATCCTCAACTCTGTCATCAACTTCTAATATCAAAGATTCTGTTTCATCCCAATTTTTTCAATTGTCTGTTAAATTCTTCTATGTAGCTAAGGATACCACCAGATCTTCTATATCGTGAACCATGTTAAGATCAATTCGTGATAACGCATCAGCATTTTTATTAAAATTTCCTTAATCGTATCCTTCTAAACGTAACCTCCATGTAACAAATTTTGAATTCGGCTCTTCCAGGAAGAACAGCTACTGCAGTGACTTATGGTCCATTACAATGTGAAATTTTCTTCCAAATATAAATAAGATTCTTGACCCAGTATGAAATAAAAATTCTCGGGAAATAGGTCACATTAACATTCTGTTTTAAATATTCGTCTTTACGTACGTTTCGGTCTCACGACCACCATCAGAAGGCTCACTATATCTAAAAAGGGGTTTTTAAAACTAATTATAGCACAAGCGTACAAATCGCACAATTTAACTTCAATCAAAAGAGCCCACGCCGTCGAAACGAACAGAACTACGAATAATCGAAATTGTACCGTCAGTGTTGAAGTATACAAAATTTTTTTGTAGTAGGAATCCGCTATTCAGTAATATTATTAAAATATATGAGTGCATATTGGTATTCTCACAACAACTGAGAAGAACGAAGCTATTTGTCGAGTATCTACTTTCGAAACCAGATGTGTAGGATTTATGAGTAGGTACTCAAGAAAGGTTTCAGACCTGTACTGGAAAATTACTATTACGCATTCTTCCTAAAAACATTTTCAACAATTATAAAGACGTATGTAAGAATTTGCAAGAGATTATTTAATCAAATTAGTATGAATATGACTTAGATTTTGTGTGCCTACCCTATGATTCACAGATTTGGGGTCCCGTTTTATGTGAATCATCTCCAGGATAGATCTTTTATAATAATTGGTTTCCTCAGTTAAGATATTAACATTTTTGTAATCAAATTGATGGTTATAATCAAAGTAGTGCTTAGCAAGGGCGGTGGAATTTTCTAAGTTGTTATTTCTTGTGCTATATTTATGGCCGTACATTCTTTTTTGTAAATATTGTTTACAGATTCCAGTATAGGTTCCATCACAATCTAAACAATTCGATTTATATACTGTGTGGGCTTGTTTATCTTTAGGTATTACAGGTTTTAGATTTGAGAAATATTTCCCAACACAGTTAGTAGGTTTATGCGCAACATTTATATCGTACTTTTTCAAACATTTCTTAATTTTTTCTGAGGTCTCCGGAATGTATGGTAAAGTTATATAATTATCTGTATTACCTGTTATGTTATTTTTATAAGAAGAACCATTATAGATTTTGTTTATTCTCTCTTTAATGATAGGAATGTAGAAAGTTTTTGGGTAGCCATTCATTTCCAATGCATTACGAACAATTTTTAAATTTTTGGGACGGTCCTCTGCGTGGGATAATTTTACCGCGCGGTCTGTGAGGCTGTTTATGACACTTTTTTTTATAACAAGCTGGTGCAACGGAATTGAAATGAAGATAACGTTGAGACCAGACTTCTTTAGTAAACCAAGAAGTTTTTATTTTTCCATCTGCATCATGCCTAATGGTCATATCTAGAAGATTAATGTTATTGTTTATTTCTATTTCACAAGTGAATTGAAGTTTACAATGGAAATTGTTAAATTTATTAATCACTTATTGAATTTTATTGTTGGGAACACACATAAGGCAATCATCTACATACCGTTTAAAGAATACAGGCTGAAAATCTAATGAATTTATAACAGATTCCTCTAGGCATTCCATAACGAGGTTAGCAATGGTAGCTGAAATAGGAGATCCCATTGCTGTGCCGAATATTTGTCCAGAAAATTGTCTTCCAAATAAATATGGTCTAACATTTCGACTGCATACATAATAGCTAATAATAACTTCACTGCAGTGGAATAACCAATTTCTGAAGTATTTAATTTTCTGCTTACGTTAGCTACAGGTAATTTGGAGCCTATTTTTCCTTGTGATAATATGGCACCTATCGCAAAATTGATTGCTTTTGTAGTAACATTAAAGGGATTGGAAACATGGAGGTATTGTAAAATAGCTTCATTTATGAGTAAGTTCTTACATAGATTGAAACATTTGATGTGTTTCGAATTTATTTCTGCATCTTTCTTTAAACAATTTGTAACAAGTTCAGTTAATTCGCAAAAATCTTCAATGAACTTGCGATAATACCCTAATAACCCTAGAAATTCTGTTATTCGTTTTTGTAGTATTTGGTAAGGGATAATTTTGAATCGCATTAATTTTTTTCTGAATTTGGTTTGACACTATCAGGCGTAACAACATGACTCAAATAAAAAACCTCATTACGTAGGAATTCTGATTTATTATTATCCAGTTTTAATCTTTTGAACTCTTCTCTCAATCGAGTCACATGTTCTTGTAAACTTGTAATATCGTCAATATATACCGCACATTTTTTATTTTGGAAACTTCGTAAAATGTTGTTCATAACGCGCTGAAAAATTGCAGGTGCGATTTTTAGACCAAATGGCATTCTTAAATATTTAGAATGACTATTCTGTGTTGAACGCTGCTTTAGGTATGTTTTCCTCAGCCATTTCGATCGATGGGACCCTGAAGCTAAATCGAGTGCTAAAGTACCTAATTTATCTAATAAATTATTAATATTGGAAAGACGATTAAGATCGTCAAGTGATTTTCCGTTCAGTTTCCTATAATCTACCATTATATAAGCCATTTACGTCTACGTGAAACAGCTGATTTTTTGGGACAACCTGGATAGAAAAGGACCAAGGAGAATTTGAAGGCCCAATAATTTTATGATCTAACATATCCTTGATTTATTTGATACCTTACGATACGATACTCCGGATAACGATACGACTTAGTGTAAATTGGTAGTTCGTCTTTGGTTTTGATGCTGTGTTTAATTTCATTTGTGAAAGTTAGTTGCTTATTTTCTGTATGAAAAATATCTGCATATTCTCTTATTGAATTCAAAATTACTTCTTTCTCTTCAGTATTCATATGGCTTGTACGAAATTCAGAAATAGCAAACTGAGCTTTTTAAGTTTCGATTTGATTGAAATCGAACTTTTCCGATCCAGAAACGTACATGATATTATATATTCCTTCAGGTATATCAATTTATCTCTATTCCAATTCCTGAGATTGTTATTATTTTGATTTGAGAACCTTTTAGGTTGATACGTATTTTTTGTTGAAGTGCTCATAGGAGTCTGAACAGGGATGTTTCCATTTGGATTTACTTGTTGACTGGTTAAATTCCTGTTCTGTACTGAATAGTTATTAATTCTTGTAAAATTTTGTTGCCTGTTGAAATTACCGCTACTAGGACTTAGCGGAACTCGTACATGTATGTGCGTATTATAGCAATTATTGGTGAAGGTTATATTTTAGGATTAAATGTATGTCCACTTTTTGTTGATTTATTTCTAGCTAGTTGAAAACCATTAGTTACCATACTCAGGGCGGTATTTAATCTTCTGGATTTTTTGTACGTATGGGAGAACAGATCGGATCTTAATTTCAATTTTCTTAATAAAATTCACAAAGCATAGGATCTGAAATAATCAGCTAAAACATTAGATTCGGCAAAAAACAAATATGTATCTAAGTATGATATTTGTAAATTTAATAGGTCACTCTATTGTAAAAATCAAAGGGACGCTTGCATGAAATGAGGCCCATGCCGTTGACATAACTATTAAGATTTCCGTCCTACGGCAATAACTCATTTTATTTTGCGGAAAAGTCAGAGATATAATATATCTACATTCTTATGCTGAACAAATAACATCATACACATAGTTCAAATATTTTTCTCTAAAAAATATATGAATTAGTCATTACTCGGTAGCTCACGTTTTCAAGGTAATTCATTACGACTGAAAATAAAAGTAAAGTAAATTAACGAATACTTTTAACAAAACGAAATGCGACTTGATTCTGAAGTATTTCTATTAACATGTATGGTATGAAGTTATAACTTCGTTGAATACAGCATAAATTTGAGCATCGGAAATACTGAAGGCATTGGTGGGCAATAAGAATTGAAGAATATAGGATCATTCATCTTGATAATTTTATTATGCGTTGCATCTAGTAATGAGATTCTTAAGATGAATTTATTGGAAATAAACTATATCTATCGATCACGCAACTTCCCTCACTTACAGCAAAATAGCTTTCGGACACTCCTGCGAGTCAAATGGGAATAATCGAAGGAACAGAAAATAAATTGGGAATGATTTATAAACGGCTAATGAGAGACGTTATATTATACTCTACGTTACATTGAAATTTTGTCCAAATGGTCTACATAATATATTTCACAACTTTGATTCTTACTATAATATAAGAAATATATCCTTGGTTTGTATTGACACTTCTGCCACAGAGTAATCGCATAAAATAGACTGTGACTTCACATCGATGACGTCAGTTGAATCTTAAAATGAGAATTTATAAGCACTTTTGCAAGTTAAGTATATACGTGTGATACACACACACGTGCAATCACGCACACACACACACACACACACACACTGTATATTATATCTCTACGATTTTTCCGCAAAATGCAATGAACTATTGCCGTTGGTCAGAAATCTTAATAATCGTGTCTCATTCCTAGTCTGTCTCTGAAAACATGCAACCGATTAGGACAATTTGATGATGTCAATGTCAATGATTTTCTCAGTTTAGGTACCAAATGGTGAATAAAATTAAGATAGCATTAAATATTACATATACTATGCTCATACCAATCATTGTCGTAATTTGATATTGTTTCATGGATAAACACAAAATGCTTTACAAGAAGAATTACGGGAATCCATCAAATTTGGATGATACATTGAGTCGTTACGGAAAAGTTTAAGTTGTGAAATACATTACGTCAATTCGAATTAACTTTCAATGCAATGATACAGTATAATTAGCCTTATTCAAAGTCTTAATCAATTATTTGCAATATATGTTCGATTTCAGCGAGTGAGGGAAGTTAATGATCTATGATCACAGTTCATTATATGTTTATAGTTATCATGAATATTCGTTTTTGCTTTCCTATCTTGATATTTTACTTGTCATGTTCTTAATACTTACGAAGATATACATATGTGCGATGGATAAAGTTGTTTGTGATAGTTTATTAATGAGAATAAGAATTTTTCTTCGTTTTTACTAACTATTTATTGGAACAATGATAATAATTAAGACTGCAGTCTCATGCTTATCGCTTATTAATATGAATGAGAAATGAATTCGATCCAATGATCTAATTAAAAACTTTTTATACAGGATGATAAATTGAAAAGGAGCAATGGGCTATAATTCCAGAATGCGAACAAATATTCCAAAATGTAAAAACCCGTTCCGACAATTGCAAAGGGGACTCATTTTGATCTAGATTTATTCGGGTTGTTGTCCCAATATTGGATAAATGATTGCAGTGGGCTTCTAATACATATTCATATACTTTGAACATTAATTGTGTTACAATTTCAATTGCTCGTGTTTTTGATTGTTTTGGCGACAGGCACTTTTAATTGGAATTCATGCGACGCTTTATGCTTAGCACAATTAGTCTTAAGAAATCTCATTTTAGAAAGTGATGACTGATGACTAGAGCTCGGGAAATATACAAAATGCATATTAAGTGCATATTTGCATGTTTTGAATAAATTCTATAAGTGCATATGCATTTATTAAAAGTGCATATTTTCAGTTATTTTCGGATTTCTGCAAAAAATAAAGATTTCCAATATGGACAAACATCTGTGGAAACAGGTAATGAAATAAGCGAAGTAGGTATCCTTCGGAAATACCCCATATCGGTATTAGCATAATACGACAATAGACCCTACTGAGCGATAAGCCGATTGCCGTCATGAAATCAATATGGTTTTTCCCGAAAGCTTAACAAATTTTCAGAATATGTGTTACCAAAATACCTAATTGCAATCGTCTTTGGATTTTATAAGTGGAGGAAACTATTGACATTGAGCCAATGAAATCACACCTCCTTTAAAATTTGAAGTTTGAAAAGAATCTAGGAAGTTCTGTCCTGTCTTTAGTTAGTTCAATAAAGTTTTGTTTGCTAAAGTGTTTATCAGAAGTTTGTGATAATGCCAAAATAAAGTGCTAGTAAATCAATTCTTCTGAAGGAGTGGATTAATAATAAAAAAGATTATCTACAAATGCCCCTTCATTTTGGTTACTCGTGTAAATGCAGTTTTCGATGGTACACCTAAATGGATCCTCTTCGACCCAGATGTTTACCATGTTGAATTTTACATTTGGACCGAGATGTTATAAGAGTTGAGGATATATGAGCAGGAGCAGAACTGACGGAAGTTGTTATTGAGGAACTGTGTAATCTTAGTCTTAAACTGGTTGACATACAAGATCAAGATCACGATAACGATGCTAACATAAAGAGGGTTCATCCTGAATTACAGTGAAATATTCCCAATAGGACTTCAAAAGCTTTCTTGTACTTTGCTCATCGTTTTCAGTAAGTGTCGGTATGAACGACGCTGCTACACAATCCAGTGATTTATATCCAATTTTTTTTACTAGAGCTGACTAGAGTTATTTCACTTCTACGTGGTCGAAATTATCAAATGTATTCATTATTTCTTCAAATTTCTCAGGTCTTAGTTCTACGCGTTGGTCACGTTATAAAAATGAATAAACGGAAAACTTCGAACCCTCATTTCTGGATGTCTAGCCCAGGGTGTTCACCAATTATAACACTTCAGTCCCGTCAGATTCATATATTTATGTGAATATAAAGTTCTGAAAGGATATTAGATCATTGATGAACACAATGAGATTCGATGCTCCGCTATAGATCATCTATTCACGCACATTCATCGAAAGTTCAATCATTTTGAAGTGAGGAGTGTGAGTATTACTATGCTTGGTGATTGATCTGACAGTACTATGGTTCAATGGTTCACGTTTATTCATCTTTATAATCCTGTGTTGAATGATCTAAGTCATCTCCATAATTCAGAAAATTTTATTCTATATCTCTTAATGTACTTACACGAAATTGTGGCCAATTATGCAAAGAAACTTCGCAAAGCATTTGATTCAACATCACATGAGCTATTATTATGCTTGCTCCAATGCCTTGCGGTACCAACCCCACTAGTGAGATGTATAAATATAACATCGATTGCCATTCTGGATGACTCGTTTTACCATCACATCAGGCACACGAGCTTTGACAAACTTGGTAACATTGAACGGGGGTGTTTCCCGTCTTGTTCAACATCTCACTCCTGCCGCTCTCGATTGCGTTAAGACGGAATCGTTGATATTACTCTGGACCACCCAACGACAGGAAGCATCATATCACCGATTTATTTCATATGGATGCCTCTGAGGAGAAAAACTCCCATGAAGCTCCCAAAGTGGTTCAAGAATATGTACGAGCCTTAAAGGCATGATTGAACAAGTGCTCAGTGTTTCATTTGAAAAGAGAACAATCTCCAGATGTGTCTGAGAATATGCAGCTTGACGACGGAAGCATTTTCAAACATCTTGATGCTGGAGAGACCTATCGATACCTGGGAATTGAACAGCGTTCTAATCATGACGTTCCTCAGGTAAAGGTGGCTCTCCGCGGCAAGTACAGAAACCTTGTTCGAAAGATTTGCTCTTCGGAACTTTCGAATGGGAACAAGGTGTCTGCAACAAATACTTTTGCCGTTCTAGTCCTGATTCACCATTTTGGAGTGGTGAAATGGACGGTCGATCAGCTGCATAGACTCAACAAAGACACCCGAAAATGATGCATATCCATCACAGTTTGCATCCTACGTCATCTGTTCCCCGCATTCATCTCTCACGTCACCTGAGACTCTGGAGGGTCTGCATTGAAATGTGGTTCTGAGTATAGCTCATAAACTTCTTAGGACCCTCTCCTGTGCCTTGCTGAAAGTCACGAGTTCGAAGGAAAGGGGAATTTATCGTTAATTTCTAATAAATGCTGACAAATTATTATTACTCAAGAAAGTGCTAGACTCCACACAATGCTCGCTAAGGACTTACAACAACAAATAAACATCCTTAAAAATGAACAAGGGAAGTATACAAACACAGGCGAGGAAACAATAAAGGAACTCTTTATAGTTCACTTTCCTGGATCTCAAATAGTTCAGACACCTGCTACCCAGAGAACAAATACCTTTGACACCTTGATACAAGGATGCAAGGAAAGTTGTAGAATGGCTAAAAAAATGTGGTGACCTATGATAAGGTTCAAAGGGCTATAAACTCATTTAAATCATATAAATCACCAGGCTTGAACGGGATTTAAGTACTGCTGTAGAAGGGGCGAGAACTACTGCTGATCAGGCTCTGCAATGTAGTCGGAGCCAGCCTGGCTCTAGGGTATATTCCGGGATCATGGAGAAATATTAGGGCTATTTTTATACCGGAACCTGGAAAAAGGAGACGGCAAAGTCCCTAAGACCGATTAGTCTTATGTCATTCAATCTCAAGACCCTAGAAAGGCTAGTAGACAGACACATATGGGACTACAAGACTATATGTTCAACAGAAACAGCACTCCATCAACTTGTGGAAAAAACGCTAGAAAATAAAGAAATTTTCCCAGCCGCTTTCCTAGATATAGAAAGAGCTTCTGACAACACCTCCATTGATCCGATCATCAGGTTCCTCAAACACAGAAGAATAGAGGAAGCATGTGTAGCCTGGATAGACTCAACGCTGAGGAATATAATGATACATGCAACCATAATAAAGGAAACCGTAGTGGCCCGAGAATGCCCGCAGGGGGAGTAAGTACTCCCTTCACTCCTGTGGAACCTTGTCGTGGATGGGCTACTGAGAACCCTTCATGGCAAAGGATACAGAACCATTGGATATGCCGACGACATAGACGGTTCCAGAAGGACTGAATATCAGTCCCCACAGAGCCGCCATAGTAGCATTCACTCATAAACGTAAATTAGAGGGCTTGGAACCTCTGAAGATTCGAGGAGAAACTGTAGAGATAAAAGAGGAAATCAAATATTTCGGGGCGACACCAGACTCGAAACTGACTGAACCAACATCTGGGAAGAGTAATTAAAAAAGCGGATGCCTCATTATTCGTGTCCAAACGCTCCTTCTGGAAAAAACGGGGGCTATGACCGAACATGCACTACTGGTTGTACAACATGGTGGTCAAACCGGCAATAACATATGCCTCTTTAGTATGGTGGCCTAAAACACAACAAAGCGGGACTACGACAAGACTAATCAAGGTTCAGAGACTTGCATGTGTTGGGATCACAGGGACCATGAAGTCAACGCCCACTGCAGCAATGGAGAAACTAGTGGGAATACCTCCCCTCCAATTGGTAACCCAAGGAGAGGCAAGGCATGGTGCCTTCAGAATACAAAATACAGTGGTACAATGTTCACATTGGGTATGGTGTACAAAAATACTCGAGTGAACACCATAAAAAAACAGAACGAAGGCGAGATACAATGGGCCAACAGGCCTAAGTGTCACCGGAGGCAACATCCAGACAAGCCTACGAAGGGGGTAAATTGTTCAGTGAGTATGCCTGGAATGGTGACTCTCACAGTAGACCATGAGACCCAAGAGCTAATAACCTCTCCATAAAGGGTTTTCTTCACCGCCCCAAAAAAAAAAGAACCCAGCTATCAACTTAAAAATGCGTTTCTCTGGCTATCTTCCAGGGGACGATGATGTTATTTCGTCAATTCATAGATACATGTGTTTCTTTTTTTAATTTATAATCAAGCAGGAAGGTATTCATATGTATTAACGTTAGAAAAAATTGGTTCAAGATTTAATGAATTCATTGATATTTTCTCTAACCAATCCATTTCCACATTGGCTGAGGTGGCTTATGGTGATCAATATTATACCATCGCCATTCATTGCAAGTAAATAAAGTATTCTTCCGAAAATTGTTCAGAAGTATTGACATTTTTGATAACATTTTTGAAAGCAAAAGTCAATATTTCCTTGCATTCAGTCGTTGCCAGGGAACGAAAGGTAATTGTAAGGAAATATTTATTCAAGTACTGTAAAGAAATAGTACTGTAAGGAAATATTATTTCCTTACAGTTATTATAGATATTGAATAGTTCGCCAACAAAGTTGAAGATTTCATCTTAGAACCACGCTCGAAAAAGTATGCCATTACAACATTTTTTGAGAAAGAACTTGTTTTCTCATTCGTTCGATATTCCATGAAACGGTTGTATGCTCTAGATTATGTTGGCAATCAATCCAATGAGGCAGTATATACTGCCTACGTGATCTCTGGGGGTTCCACAAATGAAACAGTCATCATCACTAATCATTTTACACTTCACTTTTGCTTTTTGGAATGTTGAAAAACGCGGTAATACTATGGGAAAACGCCAAAAATAAACTCTCCATGCGTCAAGTTTCACAATTCAATATTGCTTTGTTTCCATAGTTACAGAATAAATATTTCGTAACATCCTTTCTCTGTAAATAAGATTAATAATACTTAGTTGAAAATTTTAACAAGTTGATTGTAATAACTTATGTCCTTTGAATAATTTTTGATTTTTGGAAAAATAGTATACCTCGTAGGAAAAGCCACATTCCCGACTGTGTATTACCAGTCTCGGTCTGCGCCTCTACAGGTATTCATTACAAGAGTCCGGAAATCTTCAGCCTTTCCTACTAGGTATACAATATACTATTTTTTTCTTCTTTTTTTCTATACTTGGACTGCATGAGAGAGAAACCTATAATGTTCAAAGAACATCGTGTGAATGGAATATTGGGAGAGGCGTTCGAATTTATCTTGAAGGTTTGGAGGTTGTAGCCATAGGAAAATACTCCACTAGGTAATGACCTGCACAACTTTGCTGTTCAATAGAAAAATTAGGCTTGACATTGTTGTTTGTCTATGACTTACTCCGACTTACTGATCTACGTAGTATACGTTGAATGTAGTAGTAATTAGTTTATTGGTTGAAAACATGAATTATGGATTTTGAAGCAAACCTTTTTGTTTCCGAAAGTTCCCTCTTTGGGGTGATATGCTAGCTTACAAATTTTGTACATATTATTTTGACTGGCACGTTCAATAAGTCCGTTGTACATATTGAATGAGGTTTTCTTTGGCATTGGCGCTTTCAATGGAAACTAATTTCATTATGTGATTCATGGGCAACATTAAATTGAAATACAGTTAACATTTTTTCATTTCCTCATAATTTTATTACGACAAATCCCTGATTCAAAATCAATATTCACTTTATAAGATCAATGTATATTATGAGAATATGAGACATGTTTAAAGAACGTGTGAAGCGAAAAGAGTGAAAATAACCGTTCGAAGCAATTATTGTAGTACAAAAATTCAATCTACATGTATTCACATCAAATTAGGAACTGAACAAGACGAAATTTCATAACATCAGCTTGTAGCTATCCTACAAATACACCACTTCCCATAAATTACACACATTTTATTTATAATATTGGAGGATTCATACAATTTGCATCTGTTTAGGATCCAAATATGAAATATCTATGCAAAATAAGCATTCTAAATAGTGAACTGTTCCTTCAACTCGGAGAATATTGCAATTCTTCTTCCTTTGGCTTAAATATTAAACCTTAACATGGCAATTTCTAGAACCATTATTTGTAGATTTTGCGCAGTGCATCTATTCAACATATTTATTGGAATATTAGATTGCAATGATTTGAACAGAATAAATTTTGAGTTTCAGCCTATCATAAAAATTTATATTTGAATTTATAAACCACACGACAAATGACAGTATACTACGACTGATAAAAAACATTGTAACTTGAACTAGGACAAATGGACAAATAATTAGAAACCATCAATTTTCATCCGATCACATTAATTTCCTTCAGAACAAATGTTTCTGACTGCGATAAAAACCCTGCTTTTGGAAAACAGTTTTCATCATTGTTGTCAAGATGATATGCCCAGTCTGTCTATTACCTATGCTGGAGAGAGATTAAAGAGAATGACTATCTATTCCTTATTCATGCACTTGTTCAACAGAATATAACTCTACATCATGTGTTATCTGTAAAATTTTACCTGTAAGCTTACTTAATCGTTGTTACCTTATGCAAATGCACTCCACTCTAGGAAAGAAGAATGCCTCGCTCTTAAGCGCTCTTGATTCCTATTTCTTAGCTGGTGTTTCGTGTTATTGACAGGTATCAATGGTTTCATAATAGTCCAGCAAATGAAGGTATTAATATTTAAATTTTGTTCTCATTAGCCGATTTTGATCTGTGAGGACTAATTTTCTTCGTAATGATGTAATGATGTCTAGCACAAAGTGTGGGGGTTCATTTTTCTGACTAATTGTTTGTATTGTTAATAAACAATAATTAGTGTTAAACAAATGCGTGTCTCAGAGCATTATAAGGAAAAATTAAAAAGTACAGGTTTTAAGCAAGTAATTGAATATTATCAAGTGTTAAAGTAATAAACAAAGGTTCACAAAGCTTACTCAATATTCACAAACAATTTGTTAATGGACCATTTGTTAATTAACAATTAAACGAAAAAATGAAATTAGGTCTGGTTATGCGATTTTGGACTCGATTTTGGATATTTCCAACTCGATGAACACGAATTTGTTGATATAATTGCAATAAATTGTTTATTCATTTGTTAATAAACAATTTGTTAATTTACAAATAAACGAAAAAATTAAATTAGGTCTGGTTATGCGAATTTGGACTCGATTTCGGATATTTTCAACTCGATGAACACGAATTCGGTAATATAATTGCAATAAATTGTTTATTCCATTTGTTAATAAACAATTTGTTAATTAACAAACAAACGGAAAAATTAAATTAGATTTAATTATGCGGCGATGCCGATAGACTGATAGTCAGTACAGCTTTAGAAAACATTTATTTTCCCACCAAGCACAATGTTTGTTTATTAACAAATGGAATAAACAATTTATTGCAATTATATCAACAAATTCGTGTTCATCGAGTTGAAAATATCCGAAATCAAGTCCAAAATCGCATTACCAGACCTAATTTCATTTTTTCGTTTATTTGTTAATCAACAAATTGTTTATTAACAAATGAAATAAACCATCTATTGCAATTATATTACCGAATTCGTGTTCCTCGAGTTGAAAATATCCGAAATCGAGTCCAAAATCGCATAACCAGACCTAATTTAATTTTTTCGTTTATTTGTTAATTAACAAATGGTTCATTAACAAATTGCTTATGAACATTGAGTAAGCTTTGTGAACCTTTGTTTATTACTTGAACACTTGAAAATATTCAATTAATTGCTTAAAACCTGTACTTTTTAATTTTTTCTTATAATGCTCTGAGACACGCATTTGTGTAACACTAATTATTGTTCATTGACAATATAAACAATTAGTCAGAAAAATAAACCCCCGCACTTTGTTCTAGACATCATTACGAAAAAAAATGAGCACTCACAGATCAAAATCGGCTCATAAGAATTTAGGTCGATTTTGGACTTCATTTACTGGACTATAACTACAGACAGAATGTATCCGATCAAACATGAGATTATATCTAGAGACTCGATTGAATGCATCATGTATCTGGAGTGCATATAATTCATATTTGTCCATATTAGAGTATATAATAACATATTTGGGTAAGTTCATATTCAGTGAACTTGAAGAAAATTGAAACAACAATCATGGCCTTGTTATAGACAACGCAATTCCAGATTTTATAATTCTGTTGGGATAGGATACTTTTGTTACTTGTTCTTCAATTGGAATTCCCAATATGATAAAATAAATGATATTGACAATAGACTAACCACTCGTTTTATGATGTACCTACCGCTTATTTTAAACATAATCTCCATCCACAGTTCAGTTACTATTTAACCATCAGTGATTGTGTTGTCGATAAGCAAGCAAACATTCTCTAAGTAGTGATGTATTAGTCCAAGCAATAGACAGAAATGCGTGCAGAAATTTATACCTGGGAAAAAAAATATGAGCGTATAGAAAATTGAATTTAAAGGTGAGCTTCTGGGTAATGCAACTCGATCTGAAATGGCGAACATAACCTAAAAAATTGGCAAAGTTGCAAAAAGTGGTTTTTCTCAAATAATTAAAATACTATAGCTTGGATCGGAAAAATATGAATGAGAAAGTTGTAGGTATCGATAAGATCTATGGATTCGTTTCGTAATAATTACAAATATCATTCATACTTTTCGAGTTATATCGAAAAAACCGTTAAAAATCGGGGTATCGAGAATTCGTTAACTATTACGTTTTCATATGTATTGTTTGCTGCACGTATAGCCCATGGAAAGCTTAGGGAGTACTCTTTTTCTTAATTTGAAATACTGAATAATTTTCAAAATATATTGATTTTTCGAAAAAAAGATGCTCTCATAAATTGGCTAGATCTTCTCAGGAAATGGTCCTAGAGTAACGATTTTGAGCTTATTTTCTTCATGAAGAGTTGTGCTATAATTTTGTTGAAAAAACGTAGCGATTTTTTCACTTTTTAGGGTGAAAAAATTACTTCAAAAAATATTCATCTTTTTTTAACATGTCTTACAATTTTAATTTTAGAAAAATGTCTTTGACGGAAATCGATTTCTAATATTTTTTTACGAATTGGCAAAAGAAAATTTTTCATTTACGATCTTCTGGACCAGCGATAATTTTTTTATTTCAAAGAAATCTGTAAGGCGCAATACACATTATACACAAGTGTGTTTTATGGAGGTTGATGTTAAATACCTACATTTTCAATAAAAAAATACTGGGATATGTTTCGTTGATCCATAGTAATAGAAATTGAGTAACAAAGCTAAGCGTGCGCGGCTGCCGAAGCGTGGGGCGCTCGCACTGAAAACTGATTTCGTGCGTTAAAAGCAAACACGAATATCGTATTTATTTTCGCCTTAGAAGCAAAATAGACCTATTATTTATTTTCAAATAGTTATTTCTGTATTAAGTGCGTAAAATGAGTGTTTTTTTAATGGCACATGAGTGTTAAGTTTTGACCGAGACCGCAGGTCGAGGCCAAAAATTCTCTCCAATGTGCCATGAAATCTTGAATTTTATACACGAAATACAAACAACATTTTTTGTACAACTGTGAATGTGAATTTACATCGTCTGAAATATATTAAAAATAAATACTTCCAATATAATGTCACAGCATCCATTGGTCTTTCTGTGTCGTTACGATAGGAATAGTTTGTTGGCACGCCGCGTGTTTGACTGTTTGACTGTGTTTGCTCGTAGTTGCTTCATTTCCAACATGTTGGGAGTAATTGTTCAAACTTTACTATCAATTATTATTCCGATAAATGAAATTGTTTTATGATAAATAATCAATTAATAATTGACTCTGTTATAAATAAATCCTTCATAAAGTGATATTTCATGTTTATTTTGTGAATTATTTTGGCAGTGAAAAGAAGTAAATATTTACGCATCAATAGAGATGCAGAAATGTCAAGTTTTTTTGACAGTTGCACAAAAACTGTATTTTCCGAGTAATACGTCATAGCAGCAGCATATTCTAGAAGTGAACGATAGTGTACAATAATACAAGTTCTGTTCAAAGAGAATTTTGTGTTGGTGACAATATTCTGGAAATTTTTATTTTTCAATTATATGAAACATCGAAGAAGTAGAAGAAAAAGAAAATGAATTAGGCAATTCTCCAATAAAGAAGAGAAAAATGTAAATACATTTTATTATTATAAGGCGTATAAGCTGTATACCGCTACTTTGATTGTAAGGATTGTATAAATATTTCATAATAATTTTGTAAATAAATGAGATTTCAAATTTATCTTAACATGTTGTATTTATTTAATTTTGTATCATAAAAACATATTTACTGAAATAATTAAATAACTGTTAAGGAGATCCGCAAGCATAACGTCAGTATGATTCCTTGAGAAAAAAAGTTGAGGTATTACGTGGAAAATACTGTTTTGATAATAAATCGTAATTTGAATGACAAAAAGTAAAACAAATTAGAAATGTAAAAAATGAATATTTCCGAGTCTATTTTAATTCTAAGCCAAAAATAAATACGGTATTTGTGTTTATCTCGTCGAGCTACCCCAGATTAAGTACAACAACGATTTTTGTACGTTATCTAGAAGCCGAAATATTGAATATTTTGCAACCACAAGCCACTTTGAACGCACTAAATCAGTTTTCAGTGCGAGCGTGCAATGCTTCCCCCACTCCGCCTCACGCTCCGGCAGCCGCGCACGCTTAACTTTGTTACTCAATTTCTAATACTATGGATCAATGAAACATAATTTCATTTCTTAATGAGAATGTAGGTATTCAACATTAACCTCCATAAAACACTCTTCTGCATAATGTGTATTGCGTTTTACAGATTTTTTTGAAATAAAAAAATTATCGCTGGTCCAGAAGATCGTAGATGAAAAATTTTTTTTTGCCAATTCGTAAAAAAATGTTAGAAATCGATTTCCGTCAAAGACATTTTTCTAAAATTAAAATTGTAAATCTAATCTGAAAAAAACATGTTAAAAAAAGATGAATATTTTTTAAAGTCATTTTTTCACCCTAAAAAGTGAAAAAATCGCTACGTTTTTTCAATAAAATTATAGCACGTTACTTCAGGACCATTTCCTGAGAAGATCTAGCCAATTTATGAGAGCGTCTTTTTTTCGAAAAATCGATATATTTTGAAAAATAATCAATATTTCAAATTAAGAAAAAAAAGTACTCTCTTAGCTTGCCATAGGATATATGTACATCAAACAATACATATGGAAACGTAATAGTTAACGAATGCTCGGTACCCCGATTTTTAACGGTTTTTTCGAAATAACTCAAAAAACGTGAATGATATTCATAATTATTATGAAACGAATCCGTAGATCTATTCGATACCTACAACTTTCTCATTCAAACTTTTTCGATCCAAGCTATAGTATTTTAATTATTTGAGAAAAACCACTTTTTGCAACTTTGCCAATTTTTTAGGTTATGTTCGCCATTTCAGATCGAGTTGCATTAACCAGAAACTCACCTTTAAATTCAATTTCCTATACGCTCATATTTTTTTCCCAGGTATTAATTTCTGCACGCATTTCTGTCTATTGCTTGGACTATATAGTTATTTGTGAAAATGCCCAAATCTGCCTCTAATGAATACTGGATTGGTGACAATTCTGAACTAAAAATCATAGACGATGATAATGTTTGTCTGCCACCTTGATCATTAAATAATACTCTCTTCAAGGCAATCAAAATAATTTTAAATTTCCAAAAAAGCCTAACAAATCGTAATTTGGGGTAAAAAAATATTCAACATATACCATATAATAAAATAACTTCAATACGTACTATTACCTTCTATTATTCATGAAAGTTTATTTTTCTACAGATCCCAAGTGGCAAGTGAATAATATCAATAATGAAAATTTTTACACAGTTTACATGAATCCGGCTTTAATTCCCAGCTTTAAGCATGCACCTATTACATCTTGTGACGTTGAAAGATCTTTTTCTTCGTATAAATTGATGTTAGCGTATCGGAAACATAATACCATACCAAATAATATTGTAGAAATTTTGATTGTTTAATGTACTAGAAGAAGTCTGTAACGATTCTGAAAAATTGAAAAAATTATTGACATTTCATTTCAAAAAAGATTGGATACATCCCCCTGTTATTTGTTCCAATTGTAGAAAGTTTTGTTTTCAAAATTGCATATATTGATGCATAATGGATATTTTACAGCATATTATCGTATAGTTTGTGCATATTCATATGATAAAATTGATAACAACAAAAAGCAATTCCTCTTCTAATAAACTGAAAACATATAGATAAATAGATAGTTAGACATTTTCATATACAGACAATATAGAAATTATATACATATGTCAGCTTACAACTATAAGAACACTATAATATTTGCATAATTTGAAAATGTATACCATCAACTAACATATACATATTTCTGCCTTAGTAATAGATTCGGGCTGCAAGAACTTAAACTTGTACATAGACAAATCTCTTTATTCAAATTTAATAAGAATGGTTTAAATTCAATAGATTGGTATGCCAACTTACGTTCTAGCTATAGTATTCTTGAGCATATAAAACTTGTTCCATGATTTATACATTACATGGAAAATGGTACATCATGAAAGTTTGACCGACATCACTGTTTAATCGACGACAATCACACTTAGTAAATGATGCATGGTTCGTAATGACCAGGTTTTTTTTTCAATGTTTTAAACTCAATAATAATAAAATCCTCATGATTAACAGAAAATGAACGGAAATGCTAAATTGTAAACTCAACAAACATTAAAAGAAATGTCTATATGGTATATACTTCGCAAACTTGGCCAGATAATCTTGTGAAGCAGCGGACAACCATCTCCTTCATGGTCAGCTTACAAATTCTCAAAATATTCTTTCATTTCATTCAAAATTGGAATAACTTCAAAATAGCGTATGGTGTGGTTTGCATGCCGGCGCAATTATCGGGCCCTACATTTTTGAGGACGCAAATGGACCTACTGTAACAGTCAACGCAGAGCGCTATCGTGACATGATAAGAAATTTTATTTGGCCTGCAATTAACGATGAAGAATTGGGACAGATGTGGTTCCAACAGGACGGCGCAACATCGCACGTTTTGAGGAGCGAATAACTTCGCGAAATGGTCCTACCAACTGGCCACCAAGGTCGTGTGATCTTACACCTTCGGACTTGTTTCTTTGGGGATATGTTGAGTCATTGGTGTATACAAACAATCCTCAAACCGGCGACGACTTGAAGGCCAACATCACCAGAGGTATTCGAGAAATTCAGCCCAACATGTTGGAAAAAGTGATGGAAAATTGGGTTCGTTGTTTAAGGGTCTGCCGCCGCAGCCGAGGTGGGCATCTTAATGATGTTTCATTTAAAACATAATGTTATGTTATATACTACAAAATAAATTAAAAATTATAGAAATATATAAATTTGTTCTCATTTTATAGCAATTTGAAGTTATATCACTCCTATTGGTAGACCCCTTACTTGATATGGGTAATACAAAAGGAAGGGATTTTCTGAACTCTTTCAACATAATTTGTCACATATACCTGTGATGGAATTGGCTAGACATAGTGGTCATCTATTGGGTTGTTACCTGAAAATAAATAATAATAGTAATAATCAATTCTATATTCACCTCCAATATACATGAGATAAGGAAACATTTATCATGTTCACTAATTTAATTGTTGATAAATATATGATAAATCAACATATTAATCGAGGAGCTTATTTTAGCAGTGTATGAGAAATTAATAAGCCACCAATCCCAGCTGCGTCTGTCATTCGTCATACAATTTCTTTATGTATTCAACCCATCTTTCAATCCCTCGATGGGTTATACCGCAATATTCTAAATTCCACTAACCATGTATCCTAAGATTATCATTAAAGTGATATATCAGATTAGCTCTTTTGTAGTAAGTTAGCAGTTATATTATCTGTTTGAAGAATGTAAGGTGTTAGCATAACTATAGTTTTATTTATTAAGTTAGTCAAAATCAGACTAAAGTAGTTTTATTTGAATTTACATCGGATGTTCATCACGTAATGGCTGATTCTATGCAATTTTGTAATGTATATATGTTGAGGATTTCTACACACTGCGACCTTAAAAACCGTTAAAGGCGTCTCAACGACGACTGAAGCAGTTCGTTGAATCCTACAGCTCTTAGAATATCGAATGGCTTCATGTTATGCCTCCCTCTCTTATTTGATACGCATTTAGGTGCCGTGTCCTTAGGTTTTGCATGATAGTGTATTCTGATAGTCTCTTCTTCGCAGAATTCGCATTTTCTTCTTCCTCAACTAATCCGAGTTTCTGAAAGTATGCTCTCAACCGGAAGTGCCCTCTTATAATTCATTCCCGTTAGTGTTCTGAGGTTAGTATAGCTAATTATTTAGATGCCAGCTTGCCAGAAGCTTCATTGCCTGCCTCAATCGTTGTATTTTTTTTCTCCTTTTTCCGGTTGTTCCAGTTGACTGGTGTTTATTCGGTAGAAGGGATCGAATCCCAGAAATTGTGTTTCTACTTTCTCATTCTTCTCCTCTCAGGTGTGTTTCAAAACCCATAAGATGATAACCAGATTATTCTTGCTCAGTCGTTCAGCTTCTCTAAGCATTCTCAGATCACCTTGGAGCTGATTACATGGGAGCACAGGAGTTTTTTGTATAGTGTAAGTATCAGGTGTTTGACCTCTGGCTTCCATTCAATAACCCTTCTTTCAAATTCGATGATCTTTCTCCTTGTAGAAAGGTAGTCTTGTTGGGGTTGACATTTATTTCAATCGGTTGGTACCATTCTTTGGTGTATCAAGACCTCTTTGAACTATTTCGCAGAAAATGCTCTCGAACTTATCTCTCGGGAATGTGACTATGTCATCGGCATATCGGAAGTTTGAAACAATCAAAATATGAGTATGTCATAATATCTTGTGAACATTGATCAATAGTAATCTACAAGCTGGCCTAAAACTTTTATGAGCTCATTTTGGGAAGAAAAAATTGATTCCTATTGGACGGTAGAATAGCCGATGAAAATTTCATTCTTGACTTTACTCGACATTTTTATATTTCTGGTACTCATCAAGAATCACATTTATCGTTCAAATACAAAAAAGAGTAAAGTTGGAAGATGAACACGTATCAACAGGAACAGCCAAATTCGATCTATGAACACGTGCGGCAATATGAGAAGAAAAGCTTAAAGTCCAACTGATGGTTACAGTCTAAACGATCTAATTCATATTCCGTGTGGCTTTGTTTACCTTCGACTATTACTGTTTGAAAAATATTTACCTACATGGTTAGTATTTTCATACGCAACGTTTATGTCATACTTTATTAAGCATTTCTCAATTTCTGCTGAGGGCATGTATATTAATTTATATCATTTACATCGAAAATTTTGTTTATTCTTCCTTTAATGATGAGGTTAAACAAATATTTTTGGCTAGCCATTCATTTAAAGGGTATGTAACGTGTAAATTCCATTTAACGGCTTAGAAATGGCAGCTGTAGTACAATCGGTTAACTCCGGGGACGTCAGCTATGTTAGACCGTATATTCTAAGGGTCATGGTTGTTCGGTGTCAGATCCGTAGTTACCGCTTCTATTTCGAGGTTGTTCTGTGAGACAACGATACACCGGAAAGGAAGAGAAAATGACGTTACTTCTGGTCAATCGTTCAAGCGGGAAGTGCGTTGCTAGGTTATTTCAACAGGGAAGTGATACCAAGCTTGTGTTTGGAACCAAATTCTGGGAATATTCTTCCGTTGAAAGTAAAGGCATCAATTACCAATTTGGATTGGAATAATTGGAATCATTTGAGTAATTAATGCACCTTAGGGGATTAAAACTTAGTTTCAACTTGACTGGTTGTGGACGAAAGTAAAGTTTGTCTTATTGGAAGGAGAACCCTATCGTGATAGGGGTAAATATCTTTGTAATGCCATTTGATTTATTCGCTGACTTCAAGAATTAATTTGCCTTCACAGGTGGTATCTGACAGGACATAGGCTGGTCCTAATTTGTTCAACAACTGTTATGTATTTTTTTCATGTCTGTCTTCTGAGGACAATAGAACAATAGAGGTTTGAACATTTCGTGATTTCGGGGTTCCTTTTTTCTGTTTATGTATGGAAAATTCAACAAGTGTATTGAGGCTGGCTTGAGTCTGCTGTGGAAAAGATTACTTAGGAGTCGCTGATTTACTTGTGGTGTACAATCGTGGAAACGGTATTACAACTGTGGCAGGAGCCCCTACATCAAGTAGAAGTATTAACCTATAACCAAGCAAGTACAACATCCAGCACTCACAAGGTCAGGCTACCGATTTTGGTTTTATGTAACAATTGAAATAATCATTGAGTATTTGTATATTGAGTAAATTCAACTGTTTTCTTGATTTAATGTTTAAACAATTACCTTCATCCATATTTTCAATTCATTCGCTTCGTATCTCATTAGTATAAGTTCTGTCATAAACTGTATCAATACTAGTATCTCAGTTACTAGTAAATTTCAATCATTCTGGGTACAGGTCCTTTATTTCTTTCTTTCAGGGTAATTTAACCTGGGACTTGAATATTTATATCCCCTAGTTATATACCTAATTCATTGGTTGGTTAAAATACTCTGGCGCCCGAATTCTCAACATCTAAATTTATAACGACCGTCTTCACTGTAGCTGTCGGCAACCAAGTGATAAAATGGAGCTTTTAGTTTATCCTTAAGTAAGAGTAAATTGTAACCATTACAGGTATTTCAAACACTTTCAAATTTTTGGGTTTCCTGGGGGTGACAACTTTACAGCGCGATCTCAAAAGATCTATTCAAAATCGTTTCGTTCATTGTTGCGAAGACAATTTCAATTGAAATTAATGTTATAAAAAAGTTCCGCTCTTGATGTAAATTAGTTTTCAAACGTCTTCTGATGTTGGTGTTGAGACCGAAACGTACTAAAAAACGAGAATATATATGACGTATGTATTAATATGACCTATTAGAATCCACATATTATTTTTACCTGGATCAACAATCATTATGATAATAAATAATAATGAATCTTGTCTGCAATTCTCCACTCAATTTTTTACATAAAGGTGCTTTCTGTTGAACTCGCTGAGACACTATTTTCATACAATAAATATGTAGCAATTCCAATTTCCACATTCTTATAATCAACCATTTTACATGAGATCCGCAAATAATAAGAATAATTTGGTATTTTTTCATTACATGCTATTACAATTACTCGGAACAAAATACACACTATTACAAACGGAAATTAAAGAAAGGTAAATGAATCAATATATTATTACAAATATTTTACATGCAATATTTAACTATATTAAAAAAATTGACTATTCCATTAATTGTGTAAATAAGAAATATTCATCCTTATCCAATAAAAATACTCTTAAAGTTCTGAGGAGTTCAGAGTAAACTAAATTATGAATCAAAACGTGCCTGCTTAAATACTATTTGGGGATAATAATGCAAGCAAGGGGTCTCTCAGCTGGAGATAAATTGGAATTCAATAAATTGCTTTTCCATTTATACATCTCCATTGCTTCTAAATTACCTACATATTTCCCGTACTGGGTGAAATTTTTTGAGAATTGATGTGTATTCAAAATATGTTCAGCTAGAGCTGATTTTACACCATCTTGGCAAAATGCTCTTTATACCGAGTTAGAATGTTCATTTTAGTTAGATTTAGTTTCAACCACATAGCATTTCAACTCACAATCGATTTTGTAAATGCCAGATTTGTCAAATGTTTTGCCTAAACGCTTTTTTAGGTTGTTTACAGTTTATTATTCCATTGATTCCATCTTTCAGCTACAGTACATTGTCACATACATTTTGTCATTTGGTTGATTATCTTCCTCAGCAAAAATCTATCGAAAAACAACTCTCTACAAGCAGTTTCAATTCTATCTCAGACTTCATTCAGAGTATTGACTGGTTTCGGATATTATTTTAGTATGCAACAGACGGCATCATCCGTTGGATTACTTTCCGGTGAAGATGGGAAAATGTTTTTCAAATACATTTGTAAGGTTTATTTCAAAAATTGATTGTTCCGTACTGATGAAAAACATTTAGAAATCTAGAAAATTAAGTATTGTAGCGTGTTCAACAAAGAACACCTTCCACGTAGAAAATAATATGGAGAATTGTAGACAAGTGTCATTATCCTCAAATAATATGGTACAATATAAATTCCATAACCCTTGGTACTATGCCATTGGATTCTTACAATCGATACATTTGATTTGGCCTGAAGAGGCGATAATACCAATTTCAAATCTGTATCCCTATCTTGTGGGGAGATGTGCAAAAAAATTGTATTTAACCTGCTCCCTTTATCAGCCTGTCTCTCACAGAATAACAAGGTTAGGAAAAAATTAGCAGTCGTAAATGCCTCTTCTTGCTTACCATGTGCTTAATTTAAACGTGTAAAAATGTGCCACCCGATTGACTTTTATTTATTAGGATTGGAATCAGGAAGCTGTGATGACTCAAAAGATAATGAATAGAGAGTTTTTTCATTGTTATCATTCCAAAATACCCCCTCTCCTAATATCACCGGTAACCCCTCTTCCCTGTGAATTTTTTCAATGTGAAAGTGTAAACAGTGTGTACGTTGAGATAGTTTGGCTTCACACCCTACATAGAATCATTGGAATGTCGAGTTAGAATTCTTTCATGATCAAGATCATGTACATTGGACGTAGTACACGAAGGGGTGAAATTAGGTCACTGGCTGGTGCGCATCTTGTATATTCGATAACTTCTAGACAAATAACAATTCAAGAAACCCACGTACATGAAAAACGTAGGAGTTTCGCTATAATAGCATCGTTCTAGAAATAGCCGCTCTCAACTGCTGCTGATAATATTGAAAAACATAAGTATACTCTAACCAAAATCAAATTATTTATCATCACAACCCCTACGGCGATTACTACGCTTCATCCGTAGTCTAATAAAGCAGCTCTCCCGTATATGAAAATTCAAAACAGCAAACATGTAATTATGTCACCCTACAAGGAGATATTAAGTGAATAAATTCATTCTGGAATTTTCGTTGACGTATATTAGTTCTCTAAAGTAAGTTACACTATAAAAGCAACAAAACTTACTCAATGTCATCATTATGTTTCAGTTCTTCTTCCTAGTTGAATTCATCACAATAGTCATCATGTGATACGAGTATGTTGATGTCTATTTCAGTGTTTAGTTCTCTTCAAAGTAACATACTATCAGTAGAATAAATTTGGAGTTAGTGAACCGAGAACATATCAATTATAGAGTTTTGTCATTTACTGTGTGTAAACTAATTCCAATTTAATGGTAGCATGTGAATAGAAACCAAATTTATCGTTCGGTACTATATAATTAACAATTGTTTCACCGTTCACACATTACAATCAATAATGGCTATTATACCTAAATTATGGATCATAATATCTAACATTAACAATCAATATGAAAACTTTAAATTTAGAATCCTTCTAATTAGTAAACAATGAATAAACTAAAAGAATCGACAACTTTGCATATATACCACAAGACAGATATAATCACCCTTGTCCACTAAAAATAATATTAAAGTACAAAAGACCTTTCATCTACCAAGTAGCCATTATCAAAGTGAATTAAATTGGAAAACAAAACCAAAATATGTACTATTTGGGGTTAGTAATACAAATAACGAATTACACACATCTGGAGATGAATCTGAATTCATTAAATTGCTTTTTCGCTAATAGATTCCCATCGCTTCTGAATTACCTAGAAACATTCAGGCACGTAGCCAGGTTTTCGGGAGGGCCAAAACTACACACTTTAAAATCATGAAAGTAAAAAATAGGACTGGTTTCATCGGGGGCAAGAAGGAAAAGAACAACATCGACTCGAAAACGAAGCAGCCTTCGGAATTTACCTTCCTTTTCCTAATAAAAGAAGAGCGAACGAGTTGGATTAAAAATAAATGCAACGAGTTCCGAAAGCTCGAAATTCTCGTAATATTCACCTGCACATTTTCTAAATCCAGCGCACCGCTATCGATATAGCCATGGAGAAGTAACTCATTTTCTGCAGCAAATAATATCGTTTTTCTCCAAATGACATTAAAAGCGGCCTTTTAATGAC
The DNA here is from genome assembly GCA_958510875.1 of Endomychus coccineus. Classification (NCBI taxonomy): domain Eukaryota; kingdom Metazoa; phylum Arthropoda; class Insecta; order Coleoptera; family Endomychidae; genus Endomychus; species Endomychus coccineus. The sequence continues at coordinate 102,672,412 of OY294067.1, forward strand.
ACTTGGCAGGCTTAAAAGTTGTACTTTTAATGCCTAGGCAGAAAAAGTCCACTTTTACTGCCTAGGCAGAAAAAGTTCGTTGCTAGGCAACCTTCCAAGTAATAATTTAAATCAAACTGGTTATTAAAATTGACAATGACATTAAGAAAACTCAAAATGATGCTGATGATAATAAACTGGTTTTATTGCATTAAAACTACAAACTACAACACGAAATTTTTATTTATTAGATATATTTATGGTCAATTGTGAACAATTATTTAATACAATTGAACTCTGTCCACTTCCCTCCTTTCCAGTAAAATTAACAACTTTAGTATCCACACTTGATACTCCGGAAACGCCAGAAAATATTTTATTGCCGATGTTCGACTTATTGGCTAGCGAGGCCTCAATATAGCCCTCCGCGACAGCGGAAGACTTCCATCCTCCATGTTGCTTCAACATTGTTATGTCCCCACCAGAATGCACCAGCAACGTGGCCGAAGTTCTGCGAAAGCAGTGCCCGGTATACTCTTTCGCATGGGATAGTCCCAGAAAAGTAGCAATTTCTTCTGGCATTTTACCGAATTTGTGAATGCCAATGAATTGATGATGTGCTTTACCGTTCGCATATTTATAGAAGACACGCCGATTATTTAAATTCGAGGGTCTGGAGGCTGCATATTTTCTGTAAACGCTTGAATATTCCGTTACTACAAAAGATCTTGATCTTTTGGTCTTAGTATTTGGTAGCATAATTAGCAATTTGTCGCCCATATCATTTATATCATCTATTTTCATTTGCAAAAGCTCATCACATCTACAAGCCCCAGCGACTGCAACAATAATTACAACCTAAAATATAAATTGAAAATTAGTTCTTTAATCCATAATAGATCATTTTCAATATATTCCTACCTTCGTACACAAATACAGTTCATCTGGGGCATCTGATGAAAATTTCTCGATTTCTTCTCTTTGAAAAACTCGGGATTTTTTTGCATGGAAACCGTCTGACTGGCGTTTCAAAAAAGCCCGTAACTTCTGGTATTTTGCCAAATCAATGTTATTTTTTATGTTCAGGGTAGCTTTCAACATCGAATAGGTAGACCATAACGTTGAAGGCTTCATTTTCTTTGAAAGATCGGAAAAATAGACAATCAGCACATTTTCAGAGAAAGATCCTATATTTTTCTTCTGTCTATATTCCATGAATCTGCTGTATGTGAGTTCATATACAGTTCTTGATTTTTCCGGTAAAAGGTTAAATTCCACATCTCGGGCCTGGTCTCTTATCTCAGGTGGTGTTAATTGCATCAATTCATCCTCACTTTGCAGTAAATCCATTTCTAACATGACAACTTTTCAAAATTGACGATGACAAAGTAGACAGTAAACAAACATATTCAACAAACGTCATCAGCGGTAAACATAGTAACGCAGGGCCCAGTTACCTTTAATAAAATAATTTAGTTATTTGGATATTGATAATGAAACGCAATTTAAATATGAAAAAGTCGATTTTGCGTGGAATTGGAACAAATTTGAAGAAAAAATTATATGTTTCACACGGCAGAAAAGCAGATTTAATGCCTTGGCTGGTTTCATAGCCTCGCTACTCTCGGCTATGAAACACCAGCCGCGGCATTAAATCTTGTGCTTTTATGCCTAGTAAAACAAATAACTATTTGATGATTGGTCTGATTGCAGTCCGATTTTCTTCTTTTTCTATTTGCAAAGCCGAATTCAGCTCCGACATAACATCGCGCGTTCCCCCTGTTCGAACTTGAGTGAAATTCTCTGCAACGATATACTAAATTTGTGATAATTAGTATCACAATGAGCCTTGAACTTCTCGGTAGCCTTTTTCCACGAATCGAAAGAACTCTCAATTAATTTGCCGAATGTTTCATGATCACCTTTGCCACAATTATTATTATTGACGAATAAAAAACACACTTTACAAAATACACCATTCTCTGATTTTGAATAATCTATATAATCCACATATAATCATTTATATGTGGTCATCCATTCACGTCTAAACTTGCGACCATTTATTTTCCCAAAAACATAAGATTTCTCCGGAACTGATTCAGATTTCAGAATTTCAACTTTCAAATCATCTTCTTTAAATATCGGATCGTGTCTTTTGAACTTAGCTAAATCGAAAGTTTCTGCATTAAAATTAACACTTTTCTGGATCTCATCTTTTTCAGTCACATTAACCACATTTTCAACTCCCAGTATCTTGATTATTCCCCAAAAAATTTGTATTTTCTACAGTCGCGGTTTTTATCTTTTAGACAAGGCTTTATCTGGGTTTAAACCCCAGAATTTCCAGCGGTCGGTAGTTCTTCGTTCACATTTTAAACATCTTGTTTCTATAGTAAGATAGTTGTGAATAGCGAGAGGTAGCAGATAGTCTTAAGTTAGTTATTTATTCGGCAGATATCATAAGATAAACATCATTATTGATTAAAGGAAAACGTTTTGAAATTGTGAGTTTAATAGAAAGTTGTGTGATCCCTCGAATTCACACTGGTCCTTCGAAGAAGTGGTACAGCAATACAAACATACTAACACACGCATAACATTTCAATATAATAGGTAAAAAATTCCGGGGGGGGGGTGAACTGCCCCTTCTGCCCCTCGCTGACTACGTGCTTGACATTTTCGGTATTGTTCAATGTTAAATTCCAAATTTGGAAATGAAGAGTTATCTTGAAGTTGTAGAAGTTAAAATCGAAACATATGAAGTATGAGTGAAGAGTGATTGATCTTAGGTAATAATATTCTTCTGTTATATATTTATACCGTCTTTCAGTAACTAACTTTCAGGTCACCTGTATATAAAATAAAAATAAAACAAATAAAAAATAATCATAGATAAAAATATAAACACTATACTGTGTTTCAAAAGTGATAACCTTTCTTCAGGAACATAATTTTTATTGGATTATTATATCTCACATAAATATAATGATGATAATATATATGATATTAAACTGGCATTTATTTGTTGAAAATACATTATATTACATCAAACACTGAACTTGATGATTTACATACAAATAAAATAAGACAGGACATGTTTCGCCAGACAGTGGCTTCGCTTCTTCAGGTGAACAACAGTTCAAACAAAAAAGTTTCAGAGAAATGTAAAAACGTCCAGTCAGAATGTAAAAACATTTTTGGCTCTTTTAACCTTACGGTGATGAACCCAAAGATTCCCAAATTATATTCTTTGATTAAATTACGTAGAGAAGATTTTCCAATATGCCCGATCGCATCATGTGTCAATGCACCATGTTTCAAAATAGCTAAAGACATAGGTAGAATGTTGAATGAATATCTGCATTTTAAGCCATTTTTCAATACCGAAACTTCTCCAACTAATAGGACAAATTGACGATATCGAACAACCTTTGAATGGCAAAATAATGTCATTTGATGAAAAAACCAGTTGCCAGCATACCCTCTTTAGAAGCTATAAATACATATAATTAAACAAGGGCTTGAAGAACGTGCATTTGTCCAATGACTGTAATTGAAGTATTTGAACAATTTACAGTATGTGTAAATCAAAATTAGTTTTTCTCTCAATAACAAGACTTTCAGCACATCTTCTTGCCATGGGTTCACCACTTAGTCATATTTTTTTTTCATGAATCATATCCAAGAGATCATCCATAAACATGTCTTTGATGGCAAATCTCTCTATTCCACAATGAAATTTAGATGTTAAATTCATCAACAAAATTGATCCTAAAATTGAATTCACTCTCGAAAAGAAAACAACAATTCCATCGAATTATCACAAAGATCAACAATAGATAAGAATTTTCAATTTTTCGCAAACCTTCTCATTTGATGTCACTATAAATAATTGTTCTGAACATCCAATTTGTCACAAAGTAGCAGCATATAATGATATGAATGTAAGCCCAAAATTTTCAAGAGTTAAATATTACAAAATAGATAGCAATTAGTGATGATTCTGACCACAATCTGATAGATAGTATGTTGAAAACGAACGAATATGCTATTAAAATAATTTTCCCTCTAAATTTCGATAAATCATTACATACTTCGGTAAAATCTCGAATGATATAAAAAGTGAATTAATCAATATGAATTTAGTAATTTCAAAAGTACTAACACACTATGTTAACATTTGAAAAATATCAAAGTTAAGTGAGAAAAAGCAGTGATGATCATTCCCACACTTTTGTCAACAAAATAGTTTTCGGGCACTCCTGCGGGTAAAATGTGAATGTCAAAAATAAATTGATTATTGGATTCAAACAAAAATATTGCATTATTTTCTCCTCTGACTCGGCAATTTTATTTCGATAATTTCCTTATATACTTCAACTACACGAGAGGAAAACCTCGAAGAACAAGGGGTGGGCCAGCGGTGAAATATTTGGAGAGGAGATAGGTCTAGGAGTTTTTTCCAAAAGATTCGAGGTTTGATGCATAAAGAAAGACCTCACTAGGTAAGTTAATAAGTGGATCAAGTTCGGCAGGTCAATAACGAATAGCTTGAGCTCGTCTAGGTTGCCTAACGGGAATTATTCGTGGTGGAATAACAACAGATAAGTGAATGAGTGAGAGACAGTCCACCTTTCTACGATGTTCTTGAGAGGTTAATGAATTATTTCATGAAAAATATTGGTTGCACTGCTGAGTTTTTCTAAATCATCCCTTCTTGGTGGAGAATTGTGAACGTTTGCTTGCCCCAAAGCAGGGATTTACCTCAAAGATCAATTAATATGTCCAATAAACAGTCCGTAACATTTCTGTCGATATTTGCAGAACTCCTTGCTATTTGGCAAAACTTAAAATTTCATTCAGAATGGTTATACAGGTAAACTCACAAAAGATATGTTCGTTCTTTCAAACACACCGTAACCCTCCGTTAGTATGGTAAGAAAATGTTTCATCTTAAGGGTGGTAAGTTATACCGTATTCAATACTTTTTAAACCTTCTCCTGACAAAAAATTTATGTTTTGATAGTATTCCCACATCATACATTTAGCTAATTTCAATAAAAATACGATGTAATGCTCTCATAATTTCTATTTATCAAAATTTTTCAGTGTTACACAATGTTTTTTTGAATGAAAGTCACACTCCCAAGAACATGAGCCCCAAAATTATTTTGAGCTATGAATAAAAAGAAATATTTCAAATCAGAAAATATAAAACATTATTGTGGTGAAAAATTAACACAAAAAAGTGAATACTAAAAATTGTATGAGGTATCAAAGTCTATACAATTCTGGCAAACTAAATTTGCGTGTTCCATGTATGTCGATGTTTTACTTTTTTGACAGCAGTGAAATCTTTTTCTGTCTTCAACTCCAGGAGAAATCATACATCTAGATGATTATGGTTTATTTCGGTTTTCCATGAGGCCAGCTTGGTTTTCTTGGTTCAATAGTCACACTTTTTTACTTTTTTTCTATTCAGTGTCATCTTTTCCGAAATAACATTAATTCATCTCACCTGCTCCACACTTTTCACTCCTATTCTATCGATTCCTTCTTTATCTCCTTCCGTCTCTTCATCTTGTTCGGTCTCACCTACTGTTCTTGTTCTCGTTCATCAACTACGATTTCCTCGCAGTCCAGTAAATCATTTTGTCGTATTTCTCTATGATTCGTCTTATAATTCGTATGGCACATCTTGATCCTCGGCCTCGAACTCCCATAGTTTTTGCAAATACGCTTACTCCACCTCGTACAACATAAATGACGATTATTACTAGAAAAATGTATGTAATAAGCGGAAAAATATTGCAAATAACATACTTCATTGACTCACTTTTCTAGAAATCACAAGCAGAAAATAGATAGATAATTAGTGTGGTGGGGTATGATATACCCCCAGCATCTCTGATGGCGTTCAATCGACAACTGGTGCAATAATTGGTGGTGCGCTCTATTCAATTATGTAGATCAACATGATATCTCAATCTACTTAGCGCTTGATGGCTCTACGAGTTCAAATTCGAAAACTACAAGTATGAAAAGGTAGTGTAGGGTATGCCATACCCCACAACAATAACGAAGGGTTATGAGTTTGTTCATAATCAATGCTTTGACTTTTTTGTGAAATTGGACAACGGATTTAGCATTTGTCAGGAAAAAAATCCATCAATTACATCCAAAACAACATATATCTGAACAAAACTATTCTAAGATGATTGCTGATATAAGTTCTCGAAACAAGTACGCGTTGGTACCTTAATACACCCAAAATGACGATTCTGACCAGCAAAATCCTATAGACTATTCACACTGACTATGATTACAGTTATATTCTATTTAAACCCAATCTTATCTCTCAAAGAAGTAAACAGTGTGTTCAAAATAAGGATATCTACCATGGTGATATTGGAAACAATAACTGACGCGGAATTCATCCGGAAGCCAAGATTTTTCAAGATTAGCTATCCGTGGAAGTCTACTATTCAAGATATAACTGATATGGTCTTGTTAAATGGGGATATAGTTTCGTAGCCAAATGGCCATTCATTAGCGTCTGCGATGGAACAGAATAAAAACACTTCTTCGAAAATACTTTTCATAATCTTTCTTGTATTAACACCAGTTTCAATATCCTACGTACCGTTTTCAATTAACTATCATCAACTTTTTTTAATATATAGTTCTGTTTTTTAATATAAATTTTTCAGGTTTTTTTCATTCTATATCTACACCGGAACCTTCCTGACATTTGATAACTTATCCTTGAAACTTTCACTTCCTACATGATCATACAACGGTGAGGTCAAGAACCATAACAGTGTCAATCACCGGAACAAAGGCAGTGAACTATGTAGAGTGACATTTCTACACAATAAATACCGCTACAGAAACCAGAAGAATGAATTTCATTTCAAGTCTCAAACCTGCCCTGGAGATGACACTTGCAATGTTTACGGTAGAATGTTCAGAGAGGAGATGGGCATTAGAATTTTTCTTGAAAGTTTGTAGGTTATAGGCATAAAGAAAAACCTCACCGATCAAAGAGTTCCATAACTTCGCCGTTCGATAAAAGAGGTGACTATTTCTAGCTCGTTTAGTCCACCTGCCTTGAATCTCTCATGGTAGAATAACAGACGAGATTTCTGGTGATCGCCGACCATGGAAATATCTATCGGAAAGGAAGGGGATCGCCCACCTTTCGACGATATCCTAGAGGGGTCAATGAATTCCTAAGTGTAACATCACAAGACGAATAAGTCTCTTCTGAATAGAATCTAAGAGCTTCAGCGTAAGTTTCATAGATGGAGTCCCATCAATACTCCTTCAACATGTCGAATCTGTGCCTTGTAGATTATGAGGAGCTGCTGAGATATAAAGTAGATCTTGGCACGGAATATGAAACCAAGTTTTTGTGGAGCGATTTTCGCAATGGACCTATAATGACCTGATGACTTCATATGAATGGTTCTACCAGACATCATCATATTAGGAATTGTAGGATCCGCCATCCTGAAGAAAATTTGAGTTTTAGTATTGATTGTTCTAAATTATACTAGCTTATTAGATCCCCATTTCAAAATTGTTGCCTGATCTTCATTAATTGCGTCAACTTGCTTCTGCCTCGCTCCTCTGAACCATTATCTGCAAAGCTGTGGATCATATAGGAGGAAACTTCCAACAGATCGTTAATATGGAGCAAAAACGAAGTAGGTGCCAAGACAGATCCCTGTGGAACATCAGCGTTAATGGGACTTCGTATCAGAAGAGACTCCGTCGATCACCTCATGGGGTAATCTATCTGAGAGATGGCTCGATATGTGGAATCTTGGCATCGACTCGGGCTGCCGTAATGCGAAGTTCATCAGGAAGATAATAATTTTCAAGATCTTTCGTTAATTGATTGTTTTTGTCCACAATTATCGAAAAAATTCCAACTACAACATTCTTCTTAAGTATTAAGCTGCCCAATTTCACAAATTTTTCTTTAATGAAGGCTCGTACTTGAAATTTTTTTGGATGCACTAACATTAAATGAACATACGAGAGAACATAGTTGGTCATTATCGGTTACCTACTCTCAAATTTTTATCAGCTAAATGAGAGTTTTGAAGTATAAAAAAAAGTGGTAATATAGTGTTTTAACCTAACCTTACCTACATTCACACACGTTTGTTTCTAGTCTGCTACAAACGCAATAACAAACTGTTTTCATCGTTATTATTAGAGACTGGATTATATGCACTATAAATAGTTAAAAATACGCATGCGTATGCACCAAAGAAATAGGAAAATATGCATCAATAAATGCAATTTTAAAAACAAACATTTCAACAATTTAAAAAAAACGTGTTTAATCTAAATGTAAATAAGAACTTACAAGCATTTTTGTAATTTATATTTTTCAAAATTGTTATTTTGTTAATGTTTTTATTACAGTAAACAAGTTTTCCAATATTATCTAGTGTAGCATTGTGTTCGATCCGTTAAAATTAAAATATACTAAGAAAAAGATCTTTCAACGTTACCAGATGAAACATGTGCCTACTAGCTTGAAATTCATGTCAACAACTTCGTCAAAATTTTCACTAACTGCATTATGATAAAACTCTCGTTTTTGTGTAGAGCTTCAATTAATTTCTCTTTAATTTTTTCCGATTATCCCATTATGATTGGTTATTCTCTCCTTAATATTATTAACAATATAAATACTATCGTTCAAAGATGATTTTGTATGTTCTAGCTTGGTAATACCAATGCAAATTACAACTAAATTTGATTTCATGTAGTACAGTTGGTTCTTAACTGTTATATGGACCGACCGCTATGGCACAACCATTATTTGTCGCGTACCTGTTATTTGCGACAGCAAATAGCAGACGGTTCTTGCTTTAAGAGTTCTGAAACTGACGTAGAAGTGAACCAATGAGTGTAGAACGAAAGAGATCTCAAATATTTGTACTAAAAAAAGTAGAACCGTATTTGATAGGAAGCTTATAAAAAGTTGCTCTGAAGAAAAGTAACACTAGAAAAAAATGAGATAGTAAATCAAGAAATTCGAGTATCCAAAATTATTTGAAAATGAGAACGGAAATTTTATACTTTCGTAAGGGTGGCCCTCAGATTACGCTTTTTTCCTCATTCAATCAAAACTGTATCTCTTACCGTTTCCGAAATCCCCCTGATAGACATCCTCATGTTGGACATGTGTCATATGTGTTTTATCTACGTCCTATTTGAAACAATAAGTTACAGAAATATACTGTATTTGTCAGAGAAATATAGAGGTATTTATATCACGTTTAGAACGAAAATTGAATTTCAATTGTTGGTATGTGGCTCATTTCTTTTGTTTCCTATTATTACTGAAAACATTTCTAAACACTTGGCCGAGGTTGGGAGGAAACTAGGTGCCCCTCGAAAGGTTTATGCACTGAACTCCCACTTCATAACAAAAATTCTATGAAATTCTCATCAAATTCTTATTAAATATTTTAGAGACCCCAGTACAAATCCTTATTTCGTAGCTGCATGAAATATTATACTTTTACATTCTTTCAGAAGCCTTCCTGCTACTCTTGAATTAATCGCAACCACGAAGCGAATGTCATCATTATTTATCCGCCGCCGTGGAATTATCATTATCCGCATTATTTGATGATAGGTAATAATTAACCTTTCAAATCGGTCATCTCCATCCCCATGGTGTACTGTCATTATGTAATTAAATTTAACGTACAATTGAATAATATTTATTGGAAAAATAAATTTTCGATTGAATACTAAAAATTATTGACGACATATTACACCTACATATTTGTATTCAGGGTTTACGTAAAGCGTAGTTTAGCAGCAGGAAGCATAATCCGAATAAAATAGTTGCCGAAAGGGATCTTGACCTTCAAAATGTAATTGAGGAAGGAACTACGATAATTATTGTTAATCACAGCTGCACATGGAAACAAATGACACCCACACACCGTAAAAGGAAAAGGTACATATTTCTGAATCCTTCAACTATATTTTCTACATTACTCTTAATGGTAAGTGATAAATATTGAAATTGGAATATAAAACATTACGTTTCCAAAGTATGATTCTTCGAATATGAAATATGATATTTCACACATGTGTAGAAAAATGGGCCAAACTTTATGTTCAACAAATGTTGGGTTATCAGTTGCCTTGATGATATTATTAAAAATATCAACATTTTAATTGAAAGAAATATACATATATTCACGATTGGAATAGAATGTTATAAATATTCAAAGAGTTAAACTAGAAGCACATATAGTAGTCATTTTATGGATTGGTCGTACTTTTCTCTCCGACTTAAGGTTTGAAAATACATAAAGTTAGGATATTTTCCGTAGATTACGGAAAAAATAATGGCTGAAAACCTCCAATGAAGGAAAATGTCTTAATTTATATATATTATTAAGAAACCTCTTTTGATTTATTTTGCCCCACGTTGTGGTGACAATTGTTAAGAAAAGGTCTTTTTAGCTTATTATTTATTATGAATTATTTGATTAATTTGATTCTTTCAATGTTTTGAATTCTACCGGCTAGCTTTCTTATTGTATTTTATTTATTTTGAATCTTATGTTTGTTTTGAATTGAATAATGAATGTTTACCTTTTTATTTTTATATTGAATTATATATGAAATTAAACACAATGTTCTTTGAATGTTAAAACTTTTAATATTTAAATTCCTATGACTCTAATTTATCTCGGGTATCAATTTTTACAATGTTGTGTTCAAACAGATCTATGATCTAACCTCAAAATTATTTACTATTTATCTTTGTTTACAAAGTTATAATCTACAATCTTTCTTTCAGATGTACAGACAAATAATAATACAATGGAGAAATAATAAATAAACTTACGTTTAGTTTATATCCAAGAATATGTTTCAAAATGTAGGCAATGTTCACTTGGCTTGATCTTCTTATTAATTTGATAATTCACTTTAACCGTAGGTACACAATTTCTCTGCTATTCACAATAAACACAGGTAAACTATGGTTACTTCTTTTGAAATCAGGAACTGTTGAAAATTGTTAACTTAGTTTTATTCTCTTTATTAAAGATACAAAACTCTTTAATGATGTTTGGAATTTTATCGAAGGCTGGCTATCGTTCGACGTTACTTATGAATTGTAGGTTATTATTTAAACTTTGTTCGGAGACTTGGAACACTACTTGACTTGTAGCAATTATTTATTTGCTTCGGTTACTTTCAACCTTACGAAGCTACTGGAACACTTGGGTTCACCGATGTTTATCCAATAAACTAAGGTTATGGAAACTTTATAAGTTGCTTGAGTACCTTGACTCTTCAGATGTTGATGGCTAACTGACTTGGCTTGTCTTCAGATGCTTTTTATAGGCCTTCAAAACCGATGCTACTTGATGTCATATTCAACCTATGAGGTGCTTTCTTTACCTATCAAGAATGCTTTGATGATTGTCGCAAACTGACATAAGTATTACATTGTTACTCGTCTGACGTTTATAAAATCGCCTCGACCAATCAGAATTTAGTATTCTATAAATTTTGAATTATTGGAGATTTTCAACTTATTTTAAATGATGAGGATTCCTTCTATTTAAATTAATATTGCCTACATTTTTCCACACACTTTGGTATAAGATAACCTATGATTAGGTTATTATTAATACGATTATTCCAATAATTATTATAAATTTGACAGTTTTCATTCTTAAAAACTAATACATAATATAATATATCAATAACATTTCTTTAACATTATATAACTCAAATTTACTAATCTTAACTTATATCTATAACATTTTTCAATAGTTTGTGCTATCTCATGATAGTTTTTTTAATCATTTTAATTATGATTTCTGCCTTCGTAACACTGTACGTTTATTCACTTTCACTGAAGTTCTTGTTTTACACTTCTATTCTAATTACATTGTTGTTTATTATGTTTTACATTGTTTATTATATTATACTAACTATTATTTAACTTTTAATATTGTTTTTTAATTCCATATAATATCATTTTATTAATCTTTTCTGATTTTCAATGTTCGGTGAGTTCTAATTTTTATCATTTTTATTGTTTAGGAAATGGAATCATAACAATATATATACGATTTTCCGTGTTTTTCCGGGAAAGAACACTTATACCTTCGAAAATAATCATTTTAGAAGGAAAAGTTTCAAACAAAAGTTGTTCAGCATTGAATTTTACATAGGAATTGACTATTTTGGATTCAATTTTCATCGAATTTTTCAAGCATTGGATGGGAAAACAAAATATTTTCGAATAAGAGCATTGGATGGGAAAACAAAATATTTTCGAATAAGAACTATATATGAGAAAAAATTGCATTTGGCTGGTGAATATGGTATGATAATTTTATATTGGTGTGTATATCGTTACTGTAAATGATTATAATTAAGAATTTTCCAATATTTGCCATAATTTTCCGGGTTAGGAAAATGTTTTTATTTATTTGATTCAATCTTAGTGTATGATATGTCGATTTTTAGGTTTTATAGAGCTCTAATAACGATTTTTCAGTTCATTTTGTCGTGAAAGTCATTGAAAACGTACATTCGGAAAACGGAATATTTTTTTTTTGATTATGGCGTGTGACAGATCAATTCTTATATTTTTTAGGGTTCTGAAAATGTTTTTTTACTTTGTTTCATCCTGAAAAATCATTGAAAATATATATCCGAAAATTTTAATTTAAACAATTTAATATTAAAAATGAGGTTGTTAGAATCAAATTGTTTTTCACTTAAACGATTTTTTAATCAAATATATCAATAAAATAATTGTTTACACGGAATACACAACAGCTCAGCTGTAAATATTTTATAATAACGTTTAACGTATACAATAACAGAGCACATGTGGCGTTATTTGGGGCATCACATGATTGAACGCTTGCGGACAACTTCATTGCTAACGAAAACAATTGAATTTCGTGACAAAATTAATTAAAAAAACGTTTTCCGAGCCCTAAAAAGCATAAGAATTGATCTGTCACACGCCATGATCAAAAAAAAAAAAGTTTTTCATTTTCCGAATGTACATTTTCAATGACTTTTCACGACAAAATGAACCTAAAAATCGACATATCAAACTCCAATGCTTGGAAAATTCGATGAAAATTGAATACAGAATAGTCAATTCCTATGTAAAATTCAATGCTGAACCACTTTTGTTTGAAAATTGTCCTTCTCAAATGCTTATTTTCGAAGATATAAGTGTTCTTTCCCGGAAAAACACGGAAAATCGTATATATATATGTATATATATAAATTAAGAAATTTTCCTTCATTGGAGGTTTTCAGCCACTATTTTTTTCGTAATCTACGGAAAATTTCCTAACCTTCTGTATTTTCAAACCTCAAGTCGGAAAAAAATTCATAAGATGACTAATAAGGGAAATAAATCTACTACGAGTTGATAGCTATTTTGACCTGTTCAGAAGGGAGTTGCTATCTAGTAAATGCCCGACGCGGGCGTATAATTTGATCTTGTGCTGTTTTCACATGTTTGCATCAAATTTGGAGCAGTTATGCGTAGTTCAAGTGTTTGAATTCAAAGACACGTTATGTTAATTTGAATCTAGTTTAGTGCGTTGAAACTTTTTAAGGTTTAGAATAACAACACGAGAAATACATAACAATAACAGTGCCTGAACATAAATATTATGAGAGCTATTTGATGCTAAGGAGCCAATGGGGGAGGACTTGGATAATTTAACATAGGATTATAAAGATGCGTAAACGTAAAACATTGAACCATAGGCGGGATTCGAACCATCATTACTGTATGTCTAGCAGGACGTTCACAACACTCTGGTTTCGATAGATTTCCATATTTTTTCAAATATAAACCTCTGAAAGGATAGTAGATAATTGATGGAACACAATGCGATCGATGCTCCGCAAAATATCAACTATTCACGCACATTCATCTGAAGTTCAATGGTTTTGGAGTGAGGATTGTAGGTTAGAGTATTACTATGGTTGGTAGATTGATGATCCAGTTGTGATCTAGTTTACGGTCACACTTGCCTAAAAATCGTCCTATAATCGATTTTACACTCCCTATTGAACATATTATATCAAAGATAAAATCAGACATTATCTTATTTATAGCGCGAAGTTAATTTATGAACAACTTGAGTATAACGTTAGCTCCAAAGAAATCAACCAAATAAATTGTCCAGTTTTATGGAAAACGATTAGATACAAGAGGAGCACTCCGGAGAATATACTATTAAAATTAACCAAAGAAGAATAGAACTATGATTATGAGCAAATATTAACAAATACACTCAACAAAAGTAGAAGATATAGAAAGAACTGACTGGAAGATTTGATTACCTAGAAACAATTATATCGAAAAATGGAAAAATATATGATGAATTCACCCTTCAATATTATCAGCTCACGTTCTATTTTTTACTTGTCACAATTAGAAACTCATATGAATGGACTCAATGGATACCTACTTGAAACTTGTGGAACTTCCCATCGTGTCCAGTATTCTTAATTAACAATCATTATTCGTTGTACCGTCCCCAGTGATCGTTCTCTCAACGACGTAACCGAACATTTCTTCACACATTTTAATTACACGCAGAAATACGTTTCAACTGAATGCAATAATTAGAAGAATACAACACGACAAACATTGAGCGACTGGTTTTTAAAACGGAAACGAGTCTACTGACCGCCTTCATGGATTACTGCTAATTATTTATTATGACTCAAGTGGTATATGTATCTTTTTTTTCATATTCTTGATTCACCTTATTGGATCAATGAAAGTCGGCAGTTCAGTGGCTTTGTTTACCTGCTGCATTTCACCATTGTTGATTGTCGTCTTCACGTAATTCAACTGACTAATATGATAATATGTTGTATTATTCCGTCCAAGTATCTCACCTCATGCATCTACAGTTCAAATAAAGGCCGTAGCCAAGGAGAGAATCACTGGGGTTTGACCCCCCAAAGTTTTTGTTTGGAAGAGACCTAGTGAATATGAGACTTTGAACCGAAAAATAACACCCCTTCTGAAATATTTTTCTGCCTACGAAGGGCACGAGAGGATTGGCATTGAAGAGGGGATCGTCTTTTTACCGAAATAATGCTTTCCTGCATTTTTCTGTAACTATACAGTTCAAGGCCACAATAGAACCAAATCGGCGAGATCATAGATGGTATTAGACGGTATTAGTATTCCGAAGTTCTATATATCCCTTATTATAAAAGATATTTCATGAACTTATTTATAAAAATTGTAGACACCATAAACTTCACATTTTTAAATTATTTTCATATATGCAGCATGTTCCATATTGATAGGTAGAACCAAACATACTCAAACTTAAATGGGACATCCTATATATTATTTTGAATTCAGATTGGATTCATTTTCCCCATACTTGCGGTATAGATATCCAAATGTATATGAAAATCATTGCGGGTTCAATGGTCTCTATACTCCAAAATAAATTACCTACCATTGATTTTTTGCAAGCACAATTTTTGACATTGTTACAGTTTTCTGACAAACTGACAAATATTGCAACAACTGAAAAGAGGGCGAGCCAAATGTCGAACAAATATTATTTCAAAAGGTGGAAAGACATTTTATGTGTTTCCATTCTTATTAGGCACCCTGTACACCACAAATTATCATTTACTGAGATATTTTCAACATGAAGAGGTCAGAAGAAAAACCGCCGAAGTAGCATTGTCATCATTTTGAGATATAAGCGTTCAAACTTAAGGCTCTTCTATAAAATCAGTGTAATGTCTTAAATTGTGCCCATCAATGATTTAAAAATAGTAGTTTATTTTCAGCTGCTTCTTTACCAAAAATGACACTTACGTTGATTTGACTCCCAACTATTCTCAAGAAACAGCGAACATATAGGGAAATAATTAACTGTAGTGGTCTTAAATGTATAAACAGTGTATTTCAAAAACGTTAATAATAATTTTATAAATGAAACTAAGTAAGTCTTATTCATAATCAGATTCGAGCAGAATATACTCATCTTCGAATTGAGTATTCTCATCCTCGAGTTCAAATTCTTCTGAGTCATCTTCTTGTGTTGCTATTTGTGTAGAGGGTCTGCCTCATGATATCTTGGGTCCATCTCTGTTAGACAAACCCTTATAAAATTGACGGTATACATTGGAATACAGTCTAAAAAATATTGAAACTTTTCTCATTTTTAATGCTCTATTTCTATCGCTTCTATATATGTATGGGAGACAGAGATACATTTTTAGCAAGTAGTGGTCTTTTCGTTCATTTTTCCGACTGTGTGAGAGGAAAATTAGCCGACAAGATATTTTTAAAATCAAATGAGTAAGTCTGATCTAGGTATAAGGAAACCTTCTATTTATCTTCTTTTCAAAGAAAGGTTTCCAATATCCTTCTTTAGATCCTTCATAATTTCGTCGATCACTGCAAACGAAATAAAATTGGTTTCCTTCATGTCATGTACTGTTAGGTTTTTAGATGCTTTCTTTGTTATTTCGTTCTAGCGCAAAGTCACGGTCACACTCCATGTATGAATAACCCGGAACAACAATTTTTGAGCAATTGTTGTCGATTATAATATGCATCAAAAGTATGGTAATATTTTCGTTTTTATTTTGTCCGCCCCAAAATTACATATGCGATTATTTTCGTTACTGATATCGGTAATTCTTTTATAAATTTCAATACAGTCAATAGCTATTTTATTACTTGTTGATGACGTCCTCTCTGGATAATTTTTTTCACAAACCACTTCAAAGCGGCTGTCAGTAATATCGAAAGTTCAAAAAAAAAGTCTCGAGAGACTCTCCTGCCCAAAAGCGTTTTGATAGTACTGTAACCCTTATTACGACAGTTCAGTTTTCTGCGTTGGGCTGCATTTTTTTATAACATAATGCCAAGAAAATTTTAGATCCTGAGTGGGCAATTCTTGCAGTTTTGTAAAAAGTCGTTGTCTTTGCTCAGCAGGGGAAGATTTACATTCATATCTACAGGTATGAATGTATTCTTTGCACATTTTTTTCGGTCTAACTTTGGCATGTTTCAGAATATTTATTTCCTAGATTTCTTGTCTCCTCTGCCTTTTGCGGCTTCTCTTAGGAGTCGTATGTAGGAACGAAATCTTTATCCTCTTCGGTTTCGTGCAGATCAGAAGGAAGATCTTCATCATAAAATGATCCTAAATTGGATATCAATCATGGTTAAAATTAAATACTACAGAAACATAACCTCGTTTTCAGAAATTAATTGAAATTATATAATAGATCAATATACCTAACTGATGTGCCTTCCATGTTACAAATAAGTATTTACAGGCGCAATGCACTGTTAATTTTCAAATACTTAGTAGTCAAAAACAAAAAGTTAATTCACCACCGAGTTCATCACAAACATTCTATTAGTCGGCGCTACCACATGCTTTATCCAATCTGTTTAGTGATAAAATGACCAAACAGCACTTAAGCTGTTTTGGTATTCAGAAAACCTCAAGCCAATTTAGTAGTAGAAACACCTAAACGGGCGGTTTTGCTTTTACAGAGAAGTACATAATCATCTTTGCTCAATTATTTAGCCCACTCCAGATGGCGCTACGAGCTTATTTCCACTGTTGCTGAACGGGCGTTAGCTTCAACTTTTTAAATCAGCACTTACGTGGTAATGGCAAAAACTGTCACTTGGGTGGTTTTGCTTCTAACTTTTTCATTTAATAACAAGAAGAGATTTTCAGAAATTATTAGATTATAACTAGTTAGCGGTGGAAAAAGTTACCTCAATAATTGATTTATGTTTGATTATTTTTGTATAACAATCTGTCTTACTGTAATTTTTCTTCGAATATTTACTTAATGAAAAGATAATTTCTGTATTTCTCTTTTTGTTCTTAAGTTGTATATATCTCAGAAATTAATGAATTTAGGTGCGAATGCCTGATAAAAATTAAAGCACGCAAGTGTATCTTCAGTTTTCAACATAAAATGTAGGGCGAATCATTTAATACAATTGAGAATATCTGATGTTCGACTTTTGGCTTGCCCTCTGTTCAGGTTGTTTCGCTTGGAGTATACAGAAAGGAGTTGAACTCCCAATGATTTCCAAATACTATTGGAAATAACTCCTGAAATACCTCATATGATTACATCAACCCTATTATGGGGAATATGAGCCTAATCGAAATTCGTAATAATGTGTAGAACGTCCATTTAGGATAATGTATGTCTGCTTCATCCTGATAATATGGAATAACATATGAAAATAATTGTAAAATTTGAAGCTTATATATTTTTGTAAATATTTGATATCTGCTATAATAACGGATATATCGTATTTCAACACACTAATGCCGCCCTATATATGAAAGGTGTGGACATGTATGTAGAAGCCCTTAAAAATCAACCTACCTACATAGTAAAATAATGTTGAATATTTGGGATGTACGATTAAGTCATTGTTCTTTTCATTTGACTGCATTGTTTCGTAATTTTTAAGATATCCACATCAAATTTGGCATAGGTTCACACCATAGTTTCCTTGTTTTAGATGAAAATTAAGTGATGTTTACAGCCTTCTTGAATCTTGAAATGTTGAATAATTTATAACATAAAAAAACACTTACTGTTCAGGAGAACTTGAAGGAAAATATTTCGTATTGAAAATGTTTATCGTTCGTCTTTAAATATTAACTTTCATGTAAGCATAGTGACGGGAAAAATTGAACGAATTGGGCAGAACCATATTATACGAATGTTTTTCATTATATTGATAATGAAAAAAATAGAAGATGATGATGAACTTCAAGTGAATATATACGATCACGAATACAATATCAAATAGTGATAGTGAATATTGTTAAACATTGCAGATACAGGAGACTATCCTGTAAAAGTTATTCGAAAAAGACACAGTGTGTCGAAACAATTGTTGTGAATTCCATATATTGTAGTAATCAGTACATTTTTCAATTGAGTTAATTATCAATAATCTTCATCAAGTAAGGCTCGACTTCTTTAATAACAGCTCACATTGTTTTGGGAAATTGTGTGTCCCACTTCCATAAACAAAACCATATTACAGAGAATAATGTATCATAGGAAACCTGTATTAATACATATGCGTTTGGAGAATGTGAAGGCCGAAAATGCTGTAGATAGTATTATCTTATCAAAGATATGTTAAAAGCTATCATTATAGGATAGTAGTACATGGGAATGTCCAGTCTCGAGGCATGTTTCGTTCAATGATTATCTGTATTCACTTCCCTCACTAAACGTAGTATATAGTGTAAGGGAAGTATTGTAATCGGCCTCAAATATAGTATTTGATTGAATAATAAGAACAACCGTGTTTTTCTGGTTATGAATATATATCATACGTATATATTCAACTTGCAGAATTTTTAAGATTCAAGTGACGTCACGATCTATTTTATGTCTTTACACTTCGTGAATCTGTGGCGCATTTTGATAGTTCATGTGAAAACAAGTATCATTATAAAAGTCAATCTGACAGCAGGTTTCTGTATGAAACATATAGTTGTGAAATACATTATGTAGACCAGTTGGATAAAGTTTCAATGTAACATAGAGTATAATTTAAAGTCTTCCATTAGCGGTGTCCGGAAGCTATTTTCATCAATTGATCACATTTTTTTTTATTCCCATCAACGGAACGCAGATTCGGTGAAATTCAAAGCACACTTTGTCTGTTTACATGGGTTGTATGCTCAAACATTCTCCCTTTCACTCAAATGCCTTCAAGATGAGCAGAACAACCAAATTGTGTGAATTCTTTTTCTGAAATTACGAAATATTCAGAAGGTCAATGTCCGAAGCTTGTTATTTTAGCGTGAGAGGGTAGCTACAAGATTATATATCCGTCTTTTCTTGTAATTTTAGACGCTTCTCTCGTCAGTTCACGTGGCTCTTAACAAAAAATGTGGCTCTCTAGTAAACGAGGAAATACCTACATATCTATTTACTGGCTCAACTAATGGTCAGGAAATAGGAATTCGTAGATTGGATTGATCAATTCACAACGATAAATTCTGTCAAGGGTCTTATTTCTTATTTATACATAAATCATTAATCACTTGTTAAGCCGTTAAATGATTATTCTATGAGATTCAATCTGTATTCACGTTTTTATTCAGATTCTGATGTTTGTTAAATCGCATTGGAAAATTGCTGAAAGAATGAAGAATATTCGAGATTTCAACAGTAACTTAGTGGAAGTGAAAATCACTTGAACTGAATTCGGTAGATTACCGAAATCGTGTTTCATCAGAAGCAGTATTATTTTATGGTTCACATTTGTCTATAAGTTAGTGATGAACTACCCAACGTTATATCTGAATTTCAGAACTAAGAAGCAGCTCTTCATCCACCTAGGTGGTTTCCGTAGATACCGTACTCAGCGGACTCGTTGGATCTCGGGAGCTACGAAGTGTTGCAAATGGTCCCACGGAATCACCTGCCGCTACTTCTGAGTATATCAGTCGGCTCAAACCTGCACGTGCGGCATACTCATGGAGTTTGCTATTTTATTTGTATGTAATCACAGAGGTTGTTTTACTCATGATACTGGATATGTGATTATTTTAATTTGTATTCTTAGTTAGCAATGTATTTCATTGGTTACGTTTCCAAAATACCAACAAAATATATATTTTTCATAATTGAATAACACACTCATTCATTTAACTCAAGAACTTTCATGCAAATTTCAACCAACCTTAAAATGTATACTTTAATTTGAATAAACATAATTCATATTGGATCAATCTCTTATTTTATCAAACGGAGGAACAATATCTAATAAACGCAAGACTCTGCAGAGGCGAACTTTTATTTCCCTACCTTCTCATGAGAACTGTATGGAAACGGAACATGAGAATGCCGGTGCCAGATAGACTGGTAAAGGCTCCCCTGAAGATACGGTTCCTAAGATATTCGTGAACCCTTGTCTAACCACTAGCCAACACCATCACAAATACTAGTGTCCTAATGGTTTTAGTAGAACTACCATTTGCAAAGATCAGCCTGAATGAAAGCAAAGATGTCTCCGTGATTCTAACAAAGTGCCTAGCCGCGATGCAGACTGTCACTCTTTCAAGAATCATTGATCGTTGAGAACGTGGTGAGAGGGTTAGGAAGCAAATGCAAGGTGAAGCCGGACCCAAAGGCGGGTCCTGTCAGAGCTTGCATTGCATCAATAGGTATAGACATTACTCTACTTGTGAAATGGTGGACAGCGGATCTAGCAGCGGCAACAGTTCTTCACCTGGAAGGGAGGAGACAACGTGTGGTCATAGCATCCGCATACCTTCCGTACGACAATCAAGAAGATCCGAGAAGGGAAGTGGGTGATTAGGTAGGTCAGATACATTGAGACAAATCACCTGCCTCTGGTTATGGGATGGGAGGCCAAGCATCACCGTAACTGATTGCCGGGGAGGGTCGTATTCCAATTCCTGGCCCCCACAACCTGGAATTTCTGAATAGATGAAAATATCCAGCGTTTGTTAACATTGTCAGAAGAGAGATCATTGACCTAACACTATGTACCCAAGCTCTCTTGAGACACTTTGAAGTTATTGGAGCCTTAAATATGTTCACTACAATTATCATTGTCAGTTTCATCAGCTACTAATGATGATTCTTTCTTCTGGAATTCCGGACTTGATCTGTTAGACTTGAACGTCTCATCATCTCTGTTCTTCCTAACTAATTGCTAACGATTTGACAAATACGAAACTATCCATTTATTAGCGACTCTTCTAATACCATTCGAGTCAAGTTCATTATGATCAGATCACAGCGCAAAAGGACATTCCCTCTCCGGTCATTTTCAAATATTATTTGCTGTTGCAGGTGTCATGGAAGAACAGAATAGACCGGATCAGGAATCCTATACAAAGGAAATGGCAGAACTATTTTAAAAAAATACAGTTTAACTCTCATGAATCCATAACCCCCTGAATTATATTCTTTTATTAAAATTCATAAGCAAAATAATCCTATCAGAGATATAGTATCATTCGTAACAGTCCACCAGTGAATATATCTGAGAAACTTAAAATAACAATTCCAACTACCACGAAATTTCTCCAAAATATAGGATAAGAAACTGCTATGATTTAATTGATGAAATTCAAAATCCAATTTACTCGCGATTTGTTTGAAACAGAATTATGTTCAATTTGATGATGATCCATATTTATCTAAAAATGGTTCAACTATGGCTAACCCATTGAGCCCCTCGTTGACAGGAATAGTTATGGATAATTTGGGAACTGAGATTCATAAGCACTTCTTTATGGAAGAAGTTCATATTTGGGTATAGATACATACATAGCACTGTTCAATGGATGTTTTATTAATATGGAGAGAGTATTTGGATGGCCTCTGGTATTGTAAACTATTAGGTTGCTTTTTCCATCATTTAGCGAGAGATTGTTACATTACTGATGATTGAGCTGAAGTTGTTGAGTCTTGAAAATGTTCACTACAATTAGCATTGGCAGTATCATCAGCTACTAATAATGATTTGATCTGTTAGACTTAAAAGTCTTATCCTTGTTCTTGATAAGCTAGTTGCTAATGATTTGGCAAATACGAACCAATCCATTCATTAGCGACTCTTCTGATACCATTCGAGTTATCATGATCAGATCACAGAACACTGGTCTCAGCAAGTGACGAATATCGTCACAAACGACAAAAAATTTACTGACAGATACAATCGGGGCTGGGACCGTTTGACTGCCATATTCACAAAATGAATCTAATCGACACACCCTTGTGCAGTTGGTGCAAGCAAGGCGACGCAACAACAATGCACATCTTGTGCTGTTCCGAAATACTGATTCCCCAAACTGTAAGGCTGTGCAATATTGTGGAAATTTAGAAACTAAATATGAGAACTGTGCAAACCTCTAAGTCAGTAACCAATCACCTTCGACTGTTCGTACATATTTGCCTCTTGGATAAGTACCGCACTATACAAAAGATTTCGGCCTAAGCATGAGTAACCTCATTGATACCCTTTCTTCTAATAAATTATGAAATATCGTTTCTCTAGGTTTACCTGTGGTGGTGTACAAGAAGGAACTGATTGAGTATTTATTTATAAATATGGAACAATACCGGTAATAATCAACTTTGGGTTTGAATAAACCGGAACGTCATTTTCCATGAAGTTGATGCAAGTAATTTTCGGGAGAGATTTAGGAGAATATGTTATAGCATTTATCCCTAGTATTTCATTCGTGTTCTCTTTTTATTAGTTACACATTCGATCGCCAACGACTATATGAATTGAACATAATAGAATTCATGATGGTTCGGTTGTATAATAATAATTCTAACAGTAAAGTTCTGATTAGATAAATACAATTTTATTACAACTTTGTTGGATTGACTTATTATATATTGTTCCATATTCGAGTCTATATTTAGAGTTTATGGCATACGAAGATAATATCATGAAATTTGAGAATAAGCGCAAACCTTTGTATTGTATGAAATTGAATCACGTCATGATCCCATCACAATTAGTAATGAGAATAATCTCAATATGAAAATATATTTAGTGGGTTATTGAAATATCT
This sequence comes from Endomychus coccineus, assembly GCA_958510875.1. Lineage (NCBI taxonomy): Eukaryota > Metazoa > Arthropoda > Insecta > Coleoptera > Endomychidae > Endomychus > Endomychus coccineus. The sequence continues at coordinate 102,696,060 of OY294067.1, forward strand.
CGATGTCAGCGATAGTGGTTGCGGACAATAATATTACCTACTTAAAATAGTAGTGGTCATCGTTATTCGTATCATGCGCGCAACGATTCAACATTCGACTAGATTCTTGTCGATTCTCGTCTATGACTAGATTAGTACTGCGATAAGTGCGATATAGATACACGACAGGACACAACCAGAGGTGAGAATAATCTACTTTTTTTTGTACACGGAAAGAAAACCTATGTTCGAAGAACCTCATGTAAGCCAGCGGTGACATATTGGGAGAGGAGATGGGTATTGGAATTTATCTTGGAAGTTTGGAGGTTATAGGCATAGGAACAGACCTCACAAGTCAGATAATTCCACAATTGCTCCTTGCGAGTCAAAAATTAAGTCTGATGGGAAGAAGTTCGGCAGGTCTCGAACTTGACAATGAACGTGTGACCAGCTTGAGCTCGTCCCGCGTACCTAGAATCTCTCATGATGGAATAGCAGCCGAGATTTCAGATGAACACCGACCATGGAAATATCTATGGAAAAAGGAACAATCTCTCATATTTCTACTATGTCTTAGAGAGGTCAATGCAGTCGTAAGTGTGACATCCACAACTGCAGCGTACGTTTGAGAGCTGAACTCCAAGTATTCAAACAGTACCCCAGGAGAAGTAAAATCTATGCTTTCTATATCATGAGGATATGCTGGAATGTGAAGTAGCTCTTAGCACGGAATAGAACTGCGAAGCAGTTTTTGCAATGGACCTCACATGATCATTCCATGAGAGGGTGCTGTTGATGGAGATACCGAGCATGGATATGGAGGACTATATAGGAATAGTTGACATCATCATAATAAGGATTGTGAGATCCGTCTTCATGGAAAAATAAATGCTTGAGTTTTGGTTATATCGAACCCTACTAGATTATCAGATCCTCGTTCCAAACCCATTGCCAGATCTCCCTTGATTTTATCGACCTGCTCTGTTTCGCTACTGTGGCTTCATAATATGATATAGGGGATCTATATGAGAAAGCGGTATGGAGTGTATTATCATATCCAAAGCTGTGGATGCGGTAGGAGGTCGCACTCAACAAATCGTTGATATAAAGCAGAAAAAAGTTGGTGCCAAGGTAGGTCCCTGTAGAATACCATCTTTGATAAGCATTGTATCAGAGAAGACTCTATCAATCACTAGATGAAGTAATCTATCAGAGAGAAAACTCAATAGTGAATGACGAAGTGCAGGCGACAAACCATTTTCATGTCTTGGTGCCCGGCTCGGTCAAATACTTTGAGGATATCTAATGCGATAGCTAGAGATTCATCATATTCTTCAATAGGTGTCTGCCATATATGTGTCACATAGGGAAGCAGGTCATATTGCTGGTCATTCACGATTTTGGAGCTCTCTGGGTATTGGATGAGTTCGATGTTGATTACTTTCTCCATTACTTTAGAGATCACAGATAGAAGTAAAATAGATCTATAACTATTAAGAACAGTCTTTTTTTTCGGAATTGGTTCGACTCTAGCTATCTTCCAACTAGAAGGAAACACACCAAGTATGTATGAAAAGGTGAACAGCATAAAAAAAAACTGCTGAAGCATATTGCTTGATAAGAAAAGACGGAATTACGTCTGACCCCATAGCTGTTTTGGTATTGAGATCAATCTGAATGTGCCTAAATGTGCGCTGAATTCAATGTCAGGCATTTGGCTATCAATGGCAGTAATGTGAGGAGGGTCCTTCCCTTATGGATCAAAATTGAAATTTTCTGCAAACATTCTGAGCAAACAGGTTGGCTTTTTCTTGTGGTGTAATAGCTAGTGGGTCATGGTGTTTGGTCTCGGATAGATTTTGAAAGGTTCAAAACAGATATCTCCCCGAAAATCCGGAAAATTTTCTTTATACCGATTCCAATACTTTCTTCATACTATGTATAGCGAGAGAAGTACCAATACAAAGCATACGTCAGTAGTCCCACCAAAACCCTGTAGAGAACACAACACTTACGATTACATTTTACTGTGGTTATGTAAGTAGTATTTCCGATTATTTCAGCTAAGGATGTGAATCTGACCGGAAAAAATAACATCATAATATAATAAACATCTTTGGTAACAATGTCAACCAAATGTCAGAGCATAAATTGTCTTATATTTTATTGAAATTGAATTATCCGATTGATAGATTGTACTTCTTTCAATACCGGAACACTTTACGTATTTCGTATGTTTTACTTTTGTACTAAATCTTATCAAAAAATATCCACTATAAAACTACTTTCTGAACAGAGTGAAGAAGCCTGAAGATATTTTCATGATGAGAGTGGAATTAAGTGTGCAAGGCAGGAATAGAACGATTTGTTGAACTTGAACTTCCGGTCACCAAATTGGATGTTACATCCTTAACTTATTAAAGTGTTGTAAATATTCAACTTACATGATAATAAAAATCTATTACAAGGCTCACTATTAAATATTTTTAGACATTCATTCGTTTCAATTTAATTTATTGGCATTGTGATCGTTTTATGATGAGATAATTGACCAAATTTACATGCGTCTTTATCGTTGTCCTTCGCATTGTTGAAAACGATTTTAAAATAAATTGAGTGTGTCACATGGGAGTGTGAACAATAATGTTTGAAAGTGAATATGTCTTATCCAAATCGATTTTACGGATGAAGATTCCCGTAAAATAGGTATGAAATATATACGTACAATGTTTTCTGTAACTTATAAGTCAAAAATCAAAATATAGCAATGCAAAAGCGCATTACTTTGAATAATCAGCTAAATGCCAAATTTTATTTTCATAATGCAAATAGAAATGAAAATTATTTATTTTACTTGCCATTTTCCTAATATGAGTACACATTGTAGTAACATTCATATACGTTTACACAGGGAGAGACACTGGAAAATGTTTCTTATTTTATAATCCTCTTCATGGGACACAAATAACTTGAAGCATTTATTTTATCTTGTTGGCAGTATGAAACTCCTTTGCTCATCAAGGTGCAGTATGTTGATAAATTCAAAAAATACAGAATTGAATTTTTTCCAATTCTAAATAAAAACGTTGGAAAACAATTGTTCCATTATATTATAACAGTATACAAGGTGTTCCATCTCAGACGAGCCACCCCGTATATTTCTTATCCCATAGTGAGTGGAAAAATCTCCCGAAACACGTCGAATGATTTTGTTTGGGGGACATCTTTTGACATATATTTGAGGCTTGAACGAGCAACCCCCAATAGGAGGCGCTTCAACCCCTCAAAATTGAATAGGGGAGAGGGGCTGAGTGATACGTCATCTGAAAGGTCTTGGAAGCCTCTTTACAACGGTGTATGAAAAACGTTACTACTTTGCTGATTTGTTTAAAATTTCAAAAAATATGGTGTACACACACATTGCAATAACGTGTTGAGCTGGTTAGCCTTTATTACCAAAATCAAAATAATGCCCGAGCGGCTGCAAGGATATTTAACGAAAACCATCCTGAACGTAGCGTTCGCCATAAGTACGTAATGGAATTGATTCCAAAATTTGTGGAGACGGGTTCAGTAATGGATGAAAAATGGGCACCCATTGGAATTGTTAATGATGAAGGAGCAGCTGTGGCGGTATTAGGACATGTCCAACTTATGCCTAACACGCAATCTGTACGACAACTTTCTGCAGGTTCCGGTATTAGCCAATCTAACGTTTTCAGAATTTTACACAAGCACAAGTTCCATCCGTACAAAATTAAATCAATTCTGGAATTAAATGATGATGATTGGGATCGAAGGCAAGAGTTTTGCGAAATTATGGTCGAGCGTATCAACAATAACCCAAATTTCTTGTACAACGTTTGCTTTTCTGACGAATGCACTTTTTTACTTAATGGAGAGGTTAACCGGCGTAACTGTAGAATTTGGAGCGATACAAATACTCATGTATTTCGAGAAGCTCACACTCAACATCGGGAAAAGCTAAACGTTTGGGTAGGAATTTTGGGAGACCACCTAATTGGACCTCTGTTATTCCTGGTAATTTAAATGGCGAAATTTATCTTGAAATGTTGGAAAATGCGATTGATCCGTTAATAACTGAACAATTAGAAAACGATCCTCTACTACTTGAACAACAATTGCATTTCCAACAAGACGGAGCTCCTCCTCACTACGCCGCACCAGTTCGCCAATACCTCAATTTGCAATACCCCGGTTGTTGGATTGGAAGGAGAGATCCTATGGGAGTGGCCTGCCCAGTCTCCTGACCTGAACTCACTGGACTTCTTCTCGTGGGGACATCTTAAGTCCAAGATTTTTGCGACTCAGCCTGAAAATTTGGACGAACTACGCCAACGAATTGTAAATCAACTCCAATTATACTGAACCATGTTAGAGACGGTTTTCAGTCAAGATTGTATTATTTTATGGAAGTCAATGGAGGACAATTTGAACATTTGATTCAAACTCGCAGATTTAATTTTTTTCGTTGTAAGCATGACAACACAATTCAATTATTTTACGAATGTGAGTTTTTGAAGATTGTTTAAGTTTGTAAAAAAGGCTTAATAAAAATGAGTTTGTACATTGTACAAATAACCAAAATATTCAAGGTGACGCATTTGAGCAACAAAATTAATTTTTGGCGAAAACGGTTCATCAAATTTACGTTTTTCATACACCGTTGTAAAGAGGCTTCCGAGACCTTTCAAATGACGTATCACTCAACCCCTCTCCCCTATTCAATTTTGAAGGGTTGAAGCGCCCCCTATTAGGGGGTTGCTCGTTCAAGCCTCAAATATACGTCAAAAGATGTCCCCCAAACAAAATCATTCGACATGTTTCAGGAGATTTTTCCACTCACTATGGGATAAGAAATATACGGGCTGGCTCGTCTGAGATGGAACACCTTGTATATTATGAAGCCTATGGATTAATAGTTAAGATTACTCTTAGCGGTACAATCATGTGGAATTTTCCATAACAATAAAATAAAGAACAGTTAAAAAAGTGACATGATTGAAGTGTTCATGATTATTGACTGCGGGGATAGAACACGCAATATGTGCAATTGTAGGTGCTTTTTTAATTCATATATTTATTATCATATATAGCAAACACATGGCTGATTGTGAATTAGTAATATAAAGTACAAAGTCTAATATAATTTAATTCACACTATAATCTTTTTTCACGTGAAATTATAATTTATCTAAAGCACTTTACAACTAGGTTGCAGCCATTATCATGCGAACTTACATCGCAGTTGATAATTGGTTGAGATGAATTACAATAACTTTATATTCCATAGTGGTACCTCATATATTACATATATGAAATATTTTGATCGCGTTCTCTTCTGCCCAGATCAGAACTGGAAGAACTACTTCGAGAACATTCACACGCACTTACACTGATGAAAGATCGAAAAAAGTAAGACGACTATTATTCTTCTTTTATTTTCAAATAATAAACATTTTTGAGTTATATTGTATCACTTTGAAGTTCATAAATATGCTATATATTGAAAAACAATGTTCGCCTTGCCACCTTTTTGCCAAATGTGGGAATCAAATACAGAATTCAATTTTGCCCGATATTTTTCGGATGGTGTTTGTAGATGACATAAAATGTATTTTATGTATCTTATTGGAATTAACGTGACAGATTAAAATAAAAATAATTATAATATAACAGCACAAATTGTAAGTTTGATGTTAAAAATTTTGAAAAAACAGGAGATCTACCACCGCATTGTGTTCATCAATGATCTACTATCCTTTCAGAGGTTTATATTTACAAAAATATGAAAATCTAACCAAAGTGGTGTAATTGGTAAACACCCTGGACTGGAAATCCAGAAATGTGGGTTCGAATCCCGCCTATGGTTCAATCTTTTACGTTTATTCATCTTGATAATCCTATGTTAAATTATCTAAGTTTTCTTCATAATTCAGAAAATTTAATTCTATATCTCTCGGTGGTAGATCTCCTCTTTTTTCAAAATTTTTAATATCAAACTTAAAATTTGTGCTGTTATATTATAATTATTTTTATTTCAATCTACTATTCATACTAATATGGATAGTAGACTTCCGCAATAGCACGACTTGATGCCGACGTTTCGCCAACCATTACATGTGGCATCTTCAGAGCAGGCTTGAGGCTTGAACTGAGGGCATCTGTAATTGTTTGCGAAACGTCGGAATCAAGTCGTGCTATTGTGACGCAGAATCAATCTATCCGGAAGCCAAGAATTTTTATAATATTACTACAATAATTTAAATATGATGATTGAAATTTAGGTACATTAACACAATCAATAGAAATTTGGAATTAGACAAATCAAATATTCTCATTGATGAAATTATAATTATAGAATTCATTCAATGAGTAAAATCCAGCAGAACAATGAAAGTTTTAAATTTTTTTAATGAAAATAATGAATAGTTAATACGTATTATTTTTTTGAAATATTAAGTAATATAGTAAGACCTTATAATATACATGATGTCATAAAAAAATTATTCAAACCAGAAAAGTCTCTTTAATAAATTGAAAAGCAGAATACATCTCAAAAAATAACTCATTTTGAATATTCCATACTTCAGAAGTTGGAGAATAAAACTCAAATTTTACACAAAACTTTTAACATTTAATTTAAAAATGCTGACAAATTGTTTCACCACACTGTGGCATTATCAAAGCGAGGAGTTATCAACTAAAGCTAAATCTAAAAGTATGTCCTTAAATATCAGGGATCAGAATGTGGTGCAAATTGAGGGATGGGGGTGGATAATGGTGGGAGTGTGTTTACAAAATTGTTAACAAGCGGTGAATTATATGTGTCGATTTGATCATTTAATATTACATTATTATTGTTTTTTGCGTGTTTCAAAATTTCTATGGATTCTAATATACTAAGTTAAAACTTCTGATCCCTGATATTTGTATGTCCTTAAATATCAGGGATCAGAATGTGGTGCAAATTGAGGGATGGGGGTGGATAATGGTGGGAGTGTGTTTACAAAATTGTTAACAAGCGGTGAATTATATGTGTCGATTTGATCATTTAATATTACATTATTATTGTTTTTTGCGTGTTTCAAAATTTCTATGGATTCTAATATACTAAGTTAAAACTTCTGATCCCTGATATTTAAGGACATACTTTTAGATTTAGCTTTAGTTGATAACTCCTCGCTTTGATAATGCCACAGTGTGGTGAAACAATTTGTCAGCATTTTTAAATTAAATGTTAAAAGTTTTGTGTAAAATTTGAGTTTTATTCTCCAACTTCTGAAGTATTATGAATTTACACTACGTAAACGCCGAAACCATAGATATAATATTCCATACCTTGCGAAAAGTATACATCAGCCAATCTCTCCAAATTTCTATTGTTCCTGTTAATGTAGATTTGAATCATTTCATTCAAATTATTGTAGTAATATTCTTAAAATCTCATTATTAGGTATTTTTTATTTTTCTTATATACACCAAATACTGAATGTATTTTGGTATGTGTAAACATTCTAATATTTCTAATATTTTAACATTCTAACATTTTATTTTCTTGTACTAGCCAATGTATGTATCCATAATTATATCTATTATGTTTTCTGGGTACAAGGAAGAACGTCCTGGACGATTATTACCCATTTGCTGAAATCACACAATGCTATGCTGTATACTTATTTTATTCTGTATATGGTGGAAGCAATAATTATATTACTATATTGTCACATAATCATCTACTTTATCGAAGGGAAATCAAGAAGCAAAACTAATAAGTGCTCAATGAATATAAAAAAATATGTCACGATTATTATTATTATGTATATTAAATGCTTGACCTTATTGAGTAATTCATTTCACTTACTTATTACAGAACTTCTGAACTATGTGAACAACGGAGTAAACGGATCCTTGATATTTTAACAGTTATTAAGTGTTACCGTAATAATTACATGAATATCGTAGCAACGCAATTTTTATTGCTGTTGTTCATACTACGAAAAGTTCATACATCAAATGCATAATGTTGTTTGCCTACAATTCATGTACAAAAATTACAAGTTCTCAAACCTAGAATGTTCCTTCATTGAACTGATCATATATTTCAAATACTGTTTACACTTTTTTGAAATTACGTTTTCCAAGTAAATTGTCATATTCTTAGCGCTTCATATTTATAACATACATCAGAGTCAGTAGACATTTTTGAACATTTTAAACAATATAGTAATGGAGTTTTGAACGATCAAATATATTTATAATTCACCCATAAACAAAATTTTAAGTAATTAGTACATTAGGTAAAAATCGATGAATCAAATCTGATTCATCAAGCCAACGATCTTTCGAACCCATAAGTCATGAATTCGGCAGCAACATTAAACAAAAAATATCACGTGTTAATAAATTACAATAAATAAACTCCCACCCACATCATTGTCTACCCCATCCCTGATTGTGTACCACATTCATTTTATATTTGAGGACATCATTTTATATTTAGCTTTAGTAGATAAGCTTTGAGAATGCCACAGAGTCAGCATTAATTGGAAATTCAATGTTACATGTGTTTGTGTAATTTCGAGTTCTATTTCCCAACATTAAATAGTTATTCTGAAAGATAGTAGATCATTGATAAACATATGCTATTCGATGCCCCAACATTGATCAATTATTCACGTAAAATGGTTATTAGATTTCGTGATTACGAATGCTATTATCATGCAATTGAATATTTTCTAAATATTAAAAAATTTTCTACTTGTCGAAATCATAACGATTTAAAACTTTCATTTAAGTTCATAAATGTATTTGTAAATTGCCCTGATTTGCTATCACAATTTAATTTCTACATTCCCCAAAGACAAACTCGCTCGACTATTTTTAATATATCTATGGTTCCGGCGTTTACGTAGTGTAAATTCATAATACTTCGGAAGTTGGAGAATAGAACTCAAATTTTACACAAAACTTTTTACATTTAATTTAAAAATGCTGACAAATGCTGACACTAAAAATATCTCAATTCCTTGAAAAAACAGAATAAAAACGTCGCCTTTAAAACAACAAATAACCTATTCTCGTATATTAATAATCCGAAATCTAAAAAAGATAAATTAAAGAAATCTGGAGTCTACAGACTGAGATGTGATGATTGTAGTGCTTTGTACATAGGACAAACTGGACGCAGTTTCAACGTAAGGTTCAACGAATATTTGAGAAGTTACAGGCTCAAAAAAGAGTACTCTAATTAAGCAAATCACCTTTTAGAACATAACCACAATTTCACCGTTAATCTCGATATTCTACATATTCAGGAAAAAGGACATAAACTTAATATACTAGAATACATAGAAATATTGAAACACTCGAAAAACAATAATAATGTAATATTAAATGATCAAATCGATACATATAATTCACCGCTTGTTAACAATTTTGTAAACACACTCCCACCATTATCCACCCCCATCCCTCAATTTGTACCACATTCTGATCCCTGATATTTAAGGACATACTTTTAGATTTAGCTTTATAACTCCTTGCTTTGAAAATGCCACAGTGTGGTGAAACAATTTGTCAGCATTTTTAAATTAAATGTTAAAAGTTTTGTGTAAAATTTGAGTTCTATTCTCCAACATCCGAAGTATTTTTAATATATTTGACATAACATTAAGCATAACAAACTACCAAATGCATTCTCCATTCAACCGTATTTCAACTTCAACAAACTTGTTACATTGTAAAAGGGTTCGTTCCGTTATTGAATTAATAGATACATAAAGTTTCTAAGCTTCCTTTGACCATATTATTCTGTTGAGTAAATTAATTTATTAAGAGTTGGCAGGACCGTTTTCAAATGGGTTTCCCTGACAAAAATTTTCAAGTGTATCTTTTTGGAGTAAAATTAGCCCAAAAAACGTTGAATACTCTTAAAATAAAACAGAAAATTGCAGTTGTTAAATTACGTCTATAGGTATCGTATAAGAAATTCTTGCATCGACAATAGTTAAATAACCAAAATTGAATGATTGGAGTATCATGATTCCTGAGGTATAAGATGAAAATCATCTTTAAAGCGCCGTAGTTCTTCATTGAAGCATTTCCAGACAACCTGCATAAATAAATGAAGGATCAATTTGTACTTTCAGATTTTCTCTCAATCTAACGATCTCGTGATTCCGATTGAAAAGTCTAACTTGAGTTATGAATATTGTTAAGGAAGTTAGTATGCTAAAACGTTTAATAATGGAAAATGCTATTCAAATTCATAAATGACCTTATCATAGAAGTGTTACACAAGGATAGACATAATTTCTTCGAATAGCGTTGAAAACCAAAATACAAATTCATACTCTAACTTGAATGATGATAGTCCAGCACATGAATTGCGTAGAAATTAGGGATAATATGAAATTAATAATAATCGTTGAAGAACTACATTGAACAGTAAACGCTATAACAGAATATGATTCATCACAAAATCAACTTCAGTTTCAGTTATTATGATGAGTGGGGCTCACATTTATCAGCTCCAACCGTAATACTTCGTGATTCAACTATGATAGAGGAAATAAAGACTCCAGCTCTGGCGACCCTGCAAATTTTGCTCATTATTATATATGCGTAGCCGTAGTCGAGAATCTACCAACGCGAAGCGGTAGAATTGTATTATTTTAATGAAAACTTTCCATGAATCAATAATTTCAATACCCATATGGTTCTTACGCATCAGATCTTACAAATAGTTAATTTGGCGCATTAAAAACATTTGTGCAATATTCCATTGATTTTTCATTATATATAAATTCTCGGTTAATAGGTCACACTAACACCTATGGCTATTATTTTCGTCTTTACGTACGTTTCGGTTCCTCGACCATCAACAGAAGACGTATCACTATCTAAAACGGAATTTCTTAGAACTAATTGTATCAAGTACAAAGCGTCCTTTTGGCATTAATTTTAATTAAAAATGTCCACATCGCCGGAACAAATAGAAGAAACACGAGTAATCGAAATTGTACCACATTGATATATGAATATATATCAAGAATCCACTGCATTGCAATCTACTTCTAATAATCGAAGTCATCTCTTGAACTTTCGAACCAGATGTTTATGTGGTAATAGGAAAAGGTTGTCAGACCTTACTAAAAAATATAGTTATTTCAGCCTTATACCTGAAATATACATTTAATATTTTGAAGACTCATGTAGGAATTTGCAAGGGTTTTAATTAATTAAATCAATATAAATTTGACTTAATGATTGAGCTGCGGTTCTATGATTTACAGACTTACGGGTCGCGTCATATGTGAATCATCTCCAAGATAGATATTTTATAATAATTGGTTCATTTAGTTAAGATATTGACATTTTTGTATTTGAATTAATAGTTATAATCAAAACACTTTTTAGCAAGGGCGGTGAAGTTTTCTAAATTTTCGTTTCAGGTACTATACTTATGACTTTTTTGTAAATATTTTTTAGAGATTCCTGTAAAAGTCCCATTGCAATCTGAGAAATTTAATGTATATACTGTGTGGGTTTGTTTATCTTCAAGTATAAAAGGCTTTAGATTTGAAAAAGCTTTAGGGTTCCCAATGGAAAAATTTATAAGTTAAGAAATTCTCACTGTAAACTTCAATTTGCTTGTGAAATAGAAATGAACAAAAACAGAAATTTCCTAGATATGAACATTAGGCATCATTTAGATGGAAAAATAGAAACATCGTGGTTTAATAAAGCAGGTTGGTCTCAACGATATTTTCACTTTGATCCAGTTGTAACAATAAGTTATAAATAAGTGTTATAAACTGCCTAACAGATCGCGCTGTTAAAATGTTCCACACAGAGGACCATCCCAAGAACTGTTCGTAATAAATACACTGGAAATGAATGGTTACCCAAAAACATTTAACAACCCCATCATTAAAGGAAAAATAAACAAAATCTGTAATGGTACGTCATATATAAATAATTATCTGAAATACAGATAATTTTAGAGCATTATCATACATTCCGTAGACCTTAGAGAAAATTGAAGAATCTGTAAAAAAAATATGACCTAAATGAAGGATGTATGGTCATAAGTATAGTAGTAAGAAACAAAAAAATTGAAAATATCATCGCCCTTGCTAAACATTGTTTTGATAATAACAATTCGATTACAAAAATGATAATAGTTTAGTTAAAGGAACTAAATAAACGATCTTTCTTGAGATGATAAGACGTGACTCTTAGTCTGTAAATCATAGAACAGGGGCTCAACCATCAAGTCAAATTCCTACTAATTTAATTAATTAATATTCTTGCAAATTCTTACATGAGTCTTCATAATGTCAAAAGTGTATTTTAGGTAGAATGTTGAATTAACAATATTTCAAGTAAGGTCTGACAACCTTTCCCTATTACCTCATGAATCTTTAACATCTGGTGCGAATACTTGATATTATAGTTTTGTTTCAGTATTATTCTTACATTAATGACTTTGATTATTAGAAGTAGATTGCTATGCAGTGGCTTCTTGATACATATTCACATATTTAAAACATTAATGTGTTATAATTTCGATTACTGGTGTTCTGTTCGTTTCGGCGACGTGTGCAATTCTAATTCAAATTAACGAGAGAAGGACGCAATGTGCTTGATACAATTAGCTCTAAGAAATCCCGTTTTAGACAATGATACGGCTTCTGATGATGGTCGTGAGGCCGAAACGTACATAAAGACGAAAATAATAGGCATATGTGTTAGTGTGACCTATTTCCCGAGAATTTATGCATAATTCACAGCTGGGTCAAAAATCATTAATAACTGATTTTTCATAATGAATTACAATTTCATAAGCTTGATAAAGAATTCCATTATTGTGGCTACTTATAGGATGTGGCGCGTTGAACATACTTACTTGTGTCATATTGCATTGTTTCAAATAACACCACTGTCATGAGAACTTTTCATAGATTGGTCAATAGCGCTAATACTCAAAAAGTTATAACACTGAATCAAATCTTCAAAATATATGGTTTGCTACGAACACACTTTCGCAAATTGTTATATAGGTAACTAAACCGAATTTCTGTTTAGAATACTAGTGAAGAATACCATTATCGTGAGGACTACTCATAGAATAATCAATTGCTCCAATAGTCAAATAGTTAATACACTAAATCTATTGCTGATATACGGTTTGCTGCATTTAACACATTAAAAAGATTTATGTATTTTACATAGCCTAATTTCTATTCCGAATACTCAATCAGTAATTCGATTATCTTGAGTAATCTCAAATATTAATCATCAGTAGCTCCAATAGTCAAATAATTATTACATGAATGAATGAAATGTTCCAAAGTTTTCAAGATTCTTACATTTTAGAGATGCAAACTCATAATTCGTTGTCGGTCGTCTCAATACATTGAAACGAACTATTGAGCATTGGTTCATTGTTCAGCGGCTTTATAACGACGTCGGACGACCTATCTTTGAATACAAGAAATTATATAATAATTAAGCTCCATGGAGGCCCACTCATCATGAAAAATTTCAAGACATCATCCTAATTAACACTTTCCCCACAGAAGGATAGGAGGAGTTAAATCGCTGCATGGCCCCCACGTAGTCCTGATTAGTCCAAGCAATAGACGACGGCCTAATGTTAAATTTGCAGAAATTAATACCTGAAAAAAAATTTAAGCGTATAGGAAATTGAATTTGAAGGTGAGTTACTGTTTCATGCAAATCGATCCGAAATGGCGAACATAAACTGAAAAATTGGCAAAGTTGCAAAAAGCGGTTTTTCATGAATAAATAAGAAACTATAGCTCGGATAAAGAAAAATTGAATGAGAAAGTTGTAGGTATTGAATAGATCTATCGATTTGCTTCCATAATAATCATCAATATCCTTCATACTTTTCGTGTTATATTGAAAAAACCGTTAAAAATCTGGGTATCGAGAAATCGTTAACTTCTACGTTTCCATACTTGTTATTTGCTGTACGTATAGTACATGGCGAGTTTGAGAAGAGATTTTTTTTTAATTTAAAATATTTATTACAATAAACATTTTACAGAAGTGTGCTTCATGGATGCTAATGTTAAATACCTAAATTTTCAATAAAAAGATACTAGGATATGTTTTATTGATTGATAGTATTAGAAATTCAGTAACAAAGTGAAGCCGGAGTGTGCGACTGAGTGGGGGAAACTGATTCCGTGCGTACAAAGAGGCTTGTGCTTGCAAAATCTTCAATATCTCGGCATTTGGTCACATACAAAAATCGAGATCAACACGAATATCGTATGTATTTTCGCCTTAGAAGCAAAATAGACTCGGGAATATTTTCCTTATATTTCTAATATGTTTTACTTCTACGTCATTTAAACTATTATTAATCATAAAAACAGTATTTTTCTTGTAATACCTGTAATTATATACTTAGTGAATCACACTGATGTTATGCTCGCGGATTTCTTTAACAATTATTTAATCATTTCAGTAAATAATTTTTTATGATACACAATTAAATAAATGCAACATATTAAGATAAGTTTGAAATTTCATTCATTATCAAAGTTATTATAAAATATTTATAAAATCCTTACAATCAATGTATCGGTATACAACAGTACGGTGTACGTGATCAAAAAGCCGAGATAAGATTTTGCAAGCACAAGCCACTTTGAACTCAGGAAATCAGTTCCCCCACTCCATCGCACGCTCCGGCAGCCGGGTACGCTTCGCTTTGTTACTCAATTTCTAATATTATAAATTAATAAAACATATCCTAGTATTTCCTTATTGAAAATGTAAGTATTTAACATTAACATCCATAACATACACTTCAGTAAAATATTTATTGCGTCTTACAGATTTGTTTGAAATAAAAAATTATCTCTTATCCAGAAGGTCGTAGATGAGACATTTTTTTTTGGTAATTCCTAAAAAAAGTCAGGAATCGATTTTCGTTAAAGACATTTCCCTAAAATAAAAATTGTAAGATTTATTTGAAAGAAACATGTTCAAAAAAGATGCAATTTTTTCAAAGTCATTTTTTTATCCTTAAAATTTGGAAAATCGCTATAGCACAACTCCGAGAAGAAAATAATGCTTAAAACGTGACTCTAGGACCATCCGCTGAGGAGATCTAGCCAATTGATGAGAGCACCTATTTTCGGAAAATCGATATAAATCGAAAAATAATAAAAAAATTAAATAAAAAAAAAATCCTTTTTAGACTTGCCATGGGCCATACGTACAGAAAATAACAAGTATGGAAACGTAGTAGTTGATGGCTTCTCGACAATCCCATTTTTAAAGGTTTTTTTAATATAACTCAAAAGGAATGAAAGATATCGATAATTATCATGGAAGCAAATCAATAGATCTATTTGATACGTACTATTTTGTCATTCAACTTTTTAGCTTTTTGAAACTTTTTAGGTTATGTTCGTCATTTCGGATCGAGTTGCATGATACAGAAACTCACCTTTAAATTTAATTTCCTATACGCTCATATTTTTTTTCCAGGTATTAATTTCTGCACGCAGTTCTGTCTAGTGCTTGGACTAGATATTATTCCCACGGATGTTTATTCGTAGGTCTATATTAAGTATATTATTTACAAAGACCCAATTAACATTGTGAAGGATTGACAGAGAAAATTTCAAATTGTGGTAGCAATTTAGAACCAGAATCCCTTTTCTTTCTAATTAGACAATTTTTCATGAAACGAAGTACAAAGATTATTGAACTAAAGACATTCTATAAGAATATCTTTTCTTTTCTAATAGCAGTTGAGTAGATACTTCGATTTCGAAATTCAAATTTTTATTATCAAACTTTTGTTATCGTTTGGCAATGACAGTTTAACTGTCGGAACTATAATATTACAATTTGTAACATTAAATTAGTGGTAATACACATATTACACACAGTGTTGTTTATTTCATTTATCAATCGAAAATATATCTGAATTATGGTCTAATTCTTAATGTATTGTGAGAAATAAACCTTTTCAAGATTCAAATTTAATATGAGCTCACACTTGGGTGATACCAATTATTCGAAAATGATCTTTTGGACATTCGGGAGTTATAGATCAAAGGAACACACTGGAATTCAAATTAAACTAAAAACAATACATTTACTATCTAGATGGGAGATCTGGAAGGACATCATTCTCATGATGAATTTATTTACCTACCTCACTCTTCACCTATTCAATCTCACATGGCATACAATTTGACAACTTGGGGCTCATTCATCCTACGCCGGAAGGGTATTTCGAATACAACGGAAAGTTTTGAGGATTATGGCAAATACGCGTTAAAAGGACGATGCAAAGGAAACTTTATTGATTTTAACATATTGCAACACCTTTTTATATTTACACCATAGCAAATATCAGAAAGAAATTTGTGATATTCTCGTTTTGCATAATAACATTCAGAATCATAAGGCAAAGTTGTAGTGAATCTAGCACTTCCAATAAATTAAAGGCTACGTCAATTACAAAATTCGAAAAACTGGTATACTCAAAATTAAATTCATAATATAATAATAGTGATGATAATTTTATTATTTTTTTTTTCGCAAGTGTTCCAAGTTTTGGATAGTTTGATTACAGTACCTCAAAATATATTCAGCATGTTGAACTAAATTATTAGCAGTGATATATTTATAAGCAAAGCTTTTTCACAATTATTATCGCCAAATTCGGATTGCATAAGAGAAAATAAAATAATAATTGGAGAAAATGAGTAAATTGATTTCCTTATCAATTATAAATAGTGCATAAGTGGTTGTAAATTGTTGTTGAATAAATATTTATATATTCTGTTTATGAGATTTTTTGTTCTTTATTTAATTTAGGAAGAGCGTTCTAAATGCGGCGACCTAGGCATGAACAACTCAAGTACATATTAGAACAGACTTTTCCGAAGATTCTGGAGTTAATAGATCTTATAGTTCCCCGTGTTATCAGGTTCTTGCGTTTTATATTCTAGCTTTTACGTATTAGATTCATGGTAGATTTTACTGATTTTCTCCAGAAAATGATTTGTTACTAGTTCAGATGAGACTGAGTCAATAACATCATTCCAACATTGATTTCTATTCAGTTGTTCTAATTTCGTTCCATCAAGAACATTTTTGGGTTTTTTATTATCACGTATCAATGGCGGATCTACAGGGGAAGAGCAGCCACAGTGATTAGAAGATCGATTCTTCTACCACTGAGCTACCTGGCCCGTTAGTTAGCTAGTGAATTAGAAGCGATACAAATTTTACAGATGTACCAATATCGGAAAAAAAAAGTATCAATACCCAAAAAAAAATTCATTGCACCCCCCCCCCCCTTCGACATTTTTTGGATCAGCCCTTAATAGATATTGTATCTGTTGGGTTATTTCGGTTAGACTGAATATTCAAATTTGTAGTAGGATGGTCTATTATGCTTGTTTTTGGGACGATTTCCTAACAATTTCAAGTTTTTACGAATATGTGGTCAATGAAAGATGTCGTTTCATGGGTAGGTACATGAATGTATAGCGGATTTATAACCACGTTCGCTCAACGCACTTAGGTAGTAATCATTTGTATGATTGTCAGCAGTTAATGAGTCAATATATATCACCTAAAAGGATTTAATTTTTCAGTCTGCATTTCAATAAATAATAAGGTAAGTAATGAATAAATCGGGCATATTATGGAAACAGAGAAGAACGTTTGTCCATGAAGTTTCATTCCAAACTGATGCCTAAAATGCAAGTTGTATCACGTAAAAATACTTGGCAAAAAGGATTACCGATTTCCCACAAGGAGAAAACTAACGTAGCTTTGAGCTTTGGCACCCTCTACCGCTTGGAATCATATCAACGTCAGGGTGTAGAATTTATTTGCAACATTTTTGGTTCAATTATTTTTTCTATACGACCGACAGATCACGAGAAAAAATGGCTCGAAAGTTATTTTGGTACTGGAAACCTATTTAAATTACTTGAGCATTCCATGAGAAAAATATCTACTTTGCTGCACCGGCATATACATTTTTCAAGCCGCGCAAACTTTAATGGATAATAGGGGGGCTATCTACAGATAATAACTGTGGGGGTTTTGAACCCGCTGCCTCCCCGTTCGCAAACTCTAGACATGCTACGTAGTGCCCTCTCCTACTCCAACAGCACGCCAACTGCCCGGCAGAGATCAACGCCTTAATTGGAGAGGAGACGGTCTTTTGAACCATCTGGACCCCTCTGCCCCTGCTTACTCGTGTTCAGTGTTAAACAGCTTTTGTTTGACGAGTAGCCGTCGGCCACATCTCATCGGCTTACTACATATCATTGCCCTGACCGCGAATCCAATACCCCGCAACCTGGGATAGCAGGCACTTACACCGAAATTTAGTAGTAAAGCCATGTGGTGCAGCATTTACCCACACAGAGGCAGCGTTTTCATCTGCCCCCGGCAGGACTACTTTAGGCGGACCAACTACGGGCGCTTGCTTGCTAGACTATATTATTGCCCCTTCTGGGCTATATTCAACTCCACCTCCTCGTGTTACCTGACTACTAAGAACGTTCGACGAGTCACCGTTCGGCTTCATTCAAATAGCCTACCGCATATGTCTACCAAGCCCGTGAATCGATTTGAGCCAGAGCTCTGGGATAAGAAGGCACGGTATCATGGTTTCAGTGGTAAAATGGATGTGGTGCACAGTTCACCGGATCTTTTGCAGTGACAACTGTTAGTTTCGCCCCGAGGGGTTACTTATCCTGAAACTCGCGCAAAGGACGTTTATTATTGAATCTACTCCCGGAGGGGGGCTCTCTACAGCGATTATATCATTAACATGATTATAGTGCATTTTATCAACTATCATATTCACAATTTTCTGAAAAAACACTCTCATGATGCTAGCGCCGGCTACCAAAATGTGTAGAATTTTATTTTCAACATTTTTGTTCAATAATTTCTTCTTTTCGACCAATAGATCACGGGAAGAATATCACAAACTTTTCAAGGAGGTGGGGTCCCGCCGTTTTGGTTTTAGACTTATCTCTAATAGCCCTTAACCATTGTGGGAGAAGAATCTGTGGTTCTAATTTTTTCAATGTTACGTGGTTCATCTTGACAATTTCAGTGTACTAATATAGAAGTATTACATGGAGGCGTTGCTGAACCCGATGGAGTCAACCGAATGGCTCCATCTTTGCATAAATCGTGCAGTGACGTCGAGCTTGTCAGGTTACCAGAGCTATAAACTGAAACCCCCTGAATGAGTAGTCAAAAAAGTACAAGATACTGTATGTTTGTATAATGCATATTTCATATTTCTTGACTCTTGATGACTTATATTTATATTATTTAACTTAGTTGTAGATTATCATCTTAGAAATACATGCATATTGAAAGTTATATCACAAATGATGTACTTAGTACATAGAGTACCTATTTTTGTGAGAGTATCTTGACCTTTCACAAATTACGTCACTTCATGTAGAATGACTATCGCAAAATGGGGTGAAACGCCACTGCTATACCAATCATAACGATTTTCAGGAAAAAAAAATTCTTTTTTTTCAACAGTCTGTTTGATTTTCAGAAGCTTATAACTTTTTAATACATGGCTGGGATCTTTACCTAATACTCAAAACCACAAAAAACAAATTTCTGAAAGAAGGAGGCTTAAGGCTATAATATTTCAATAAGGATAATTTCTTTAATAAGTTTTTGTCCTTGAGAAATTTGTATCTGACAAACCTCAACATTTAAATTTGAGGTAAAGCACGACAACACAGGTCCTTAGTACCAGCCCACTCATAATTGTTACATTTGACAACATCGCAACTCAAATGTTGGGAACCTATGAATTTTGAAAGTTTAGTCGTCACAAATTGTGGAAAAGAGAATCGCAGAATTGCAACGACAATCTGGGACGCGCTAGGAGACTTTTGTTTTTCGCTCAGTCACAAAGATGCCGTGTAGTATAAACGTAATCCTAGTGCTGAACCTTGCAGTTAGGTTTACGATGAAGTGTACAAAAAAGCGATTGAGAAAGTTGAGAGTGCTGTTCCAATTATAGGAGCAGCGGAGCAATACAAAATTGATTATATGGAATTATGTAGACGTAAAAACAAAAAAGAAGTGAAAATGTCTTTCCAAAGGTGGGCAAACTGTGTTGTCTATAGAAGTCGAGTTCCACATTATAGACAGACTGGTTCGGTAGTCCAAATGGGGACAACCTTTGAATTTATATGATCTGAGAGTTGTAATGGAAAATTATAAAATTATTTAGAAAAGACCGATTGACAAGTTGAACATTTTAAAAATAATTTGCCACGGTAGGAGTTTGGGTTTTCGTTAAGCTTCAGGATTCTGTCAAAACATCAAAAGGTCAAGGGCAGAAGTAGTTCCTGAAGTTGTCAGAGCTTATTTTGATAATCTTCAAAACTCGACAGATAGTGTCAGTACGTCCAATATTGTGAATAACGCCGAAACTATATCGTACTGATGACCCAGGAAGAAAAATAGTAATTTCAAAGCGAGGTATGAAATACCCGGAAAGAGTCATGAACCATAGTAGATCGGTCACCTCCATCATCTTTACATCCGCAAAGCAATTTTACCGCCTTACGTCGTGTATAGGGCGAAACTTATGTACGAATCTTGGAAGGTAGAGGGATTCGTTTCTGTTCATCTCCTTTTGGATAATTGCCATTCCCAATTTTTGTAACTTGCCCGGCTAGAAGGTGGTAATAGGGACACGCACATCTCTTTGGAAGCTGAACCAAGATGTGAAGACCACAACATATCATTCGTATTTCTACCAGCGAATTATAACCACAACCCTTAGATGAATTTTTTTCCATCCATTAAAGGTGGCTTGGTGTAAGATACAAACTGACTAGAAAAAATGCCTAGGCCGGAGGAAATCGACCATTCCAAAAATCACATTTCAGCATCTCATCAAATTATTGTTGGAAGTAATGCGGCCTAAATATTAGGTCAAGTTTTCAACAAATCCAGTTGAAATATTACCAACAAGTTCACAAGTTTCAGAAAATGATGCGGGCGTAATTGATATTTTGGAATAATTAAAGTACGAAAATCTCCCTAAGCCAAGGCTACAGGACGAAAAGATTGAGGTTCTACCAGGTGGTAGTTGTGTAGCAGGAACAGATTTTAACATATGAAAGATGACGTAGAAAATCTTCCCGATTTTTCTCAAGTTGGTTCACCTACCTCAAGTGTCAATGAATATCCTCGCCCTTTTGAGCGATTTACTAAGAATAGTAAGACGTTTGAAGGTGTGTTTCCAGTTACAAAACTATAAAAATAGACGATTGGCTGTTGTTAAATTTTTCAGTCAGAAATACATTAGCTGAATTCAATCAGTAGATGAAAATTGCATGGCAAATTTTCTTCGACTGAAACCTTCGATGAAAAGTCAAATAAAAACAACATTATTTGTTTATCCAGTTATTTCAGTTGTGATTTTGATTCGGCCAAATTATTTGCAAAGCTTAAAAGGGCACTAACACCAATAAGTAGTAACTTTGCATCAGTTGTTTGATCCAACTGAGAAAATGTTTCCTTTAAATAAACGAATTACAGTTAAAGTTTTTTAAAAATATGAAACGTTTTGCAATTCACCACCTGGACAATTGGAAAGTCATCAGATGTTAAACCAAATGGATATTGTTATTCACACCGGTTATTAAGATGAATCGCAACACGGCATATATGTATTATTTTGACTATTATTTTTAAATAAAGAAAAACTACATATATCAATGCTTAAGAGGAACACCGAGAGCCATTCTATGCATATTTTGTTTTATTTTACGCATAATACTAATCCGTGTATAGATTGCATTTATGTTCATGAATGTTGACGGTCCATTAGAAATATTTCTGATAATACCCAATGCTTCCGTGAGGATTCACTTTCAATGTTCACTGTTGAAAATCTTCTGAACTGTAGAAGATTGCTTTAATACATACAAAGCTTTAACGTACAATTCGAATCAACAACTTCCACCCTTGCACAAACATATTCATATTTATTGACGGTCGACTATAACAGAAAGGTCTGAAAGATTAACCAATGGATACAAAATTCGTTTAGCTATCACGCGGGATAAAATCCCGAATGAACACATATGTCCAGGGTTTCATTGGCTTTTTCACATCGAAATTTCCATTTGAAATAATGGAAGACCTTGTTATTTATAGGGAATTATGACCTATCTGTTATTTTGGAATTCTACTGTACAAATAGCAGTACGTATAATCTACGTATGATGATGATTAATAGTGGTGATATTTACCAATATGTTCGGACGGAAAGAGAATAGTAAACACTTCCACTAATTCCAACTAATTCACTAGTTTTGAATATAAATGAGAACGAATGCAATCTATAAGTCAATTATTGTTTCTATTTTCCTATTCTCATTCAGTAATAGAATTCGATATACAGGACTGATAATATTTTCTATAGACAAGAAAATAGGCATTATTTTTAGTTCTCCTTAAATTGATTGTATCTATACAACGAGAATGCCTCAACGTCAGGAGAGCAAGAGTGTGTTCATAGTGCAATGTTCTTACACCCTTTCCGTGGTTACTGCTTGCAACCTCTAAGAATTGGTTGGCGTCGTATATGTTATCTGTTACTCTGCGAGAGATATCAGACACGGTAAGGGAGCCAATGTTGTTAACATGATCACCCCTCCCCCTCACCCGATTAGGGTGCTAGCACGTACAAATATACTGGTCACAGAACAACTATGAAGATAAGGCCAAGCACCAAACACCAACTAGAATTGAATACTCGTAACTTAATACAGAATGCAACTACAAAATAACTTCAAAGAGTTTACACAACAGTTAATTCAACTTCAAAGCAAACATTTTCATATATGAATATGTATCAAGGATCCACTGCAATCTACTCATAATATTCGAAGTCATCCCAAGCAATGTTTGAATGAGACCGAAGCAAAATATAATTACTAGAAATATTGATATTCAAGCATTCTACCTAAAATATACTTGTAACATTATAAAGACGCATGTAGGAATTCGCAAGGGTTTTAATTAATTGAATTAGTATAAATTTGAGCTAACGATTGAATGTCGGTTCTATGATGAGTCACGTTTTATGTGAAACATTTCCTAGATAGATCTTTTATAATGATTGGTTTCTTTAATTGAACTATTAACATTTTTGTAATCGAATTGATGGTTAAACAATATGTACCGAGGGCCGTGGAGTTTTCTAGTAAGTTTCTAGTACTATTCTTTTCAAAATCTCTCTTTTAATCTAACTTTTATCAATTCTAATATTTTCAATTTAATTCTTCTTTCAATGATTGTTAAATATCTGGACCTCAGGTGAAAGTATGATTATGTACTTAACGTAATTTGAAGCTCATTTCTGGAATCTTTTTTTTGGAACTCTAATAAAAATGCATTCTGTGTGGCCTGGCCTACATAATATATGGTGAGCCAGTTATTGCAACTCAACTTATGACCACTATAAATGTGAAACAATCACTTTTATCTGCTAAAACGTTTGTTAAAGTACTGAGGACCTTTCAGCTTCAATACTTTAACAGATTTTTTAGTGGAAAAATAGTAATTGTTTCTCATTTATAGTGCTAATGTATTCTCAGTGTGAACTCTTTTTAGTTTATTATCTTATCAACTTCAGACTTTTTTATAATTACCATTTCTACATTCTAGATTATTATAGAGTAAGAGCACCCTTTATTTTTTGGAAGACAAAATGTGGGGTCTCGAGTAGTGTCCATATGTACATTGAATGCCAGCATCCCTGCTAAGTTGGTTAGACGGCCGAATCACAGGTACCAAGTGAGAAAGGTAACTAAAAATAATAGTAACTTAACTTAAATTCTGAGGGTTGATTTTTATGTATATTTCATATAATATTATTACAAAATAATATTTAACACTGCCAGACACTTTCCGTCGGTCATAACTTCCGCCAGACGCTTTAAAACTTCCAAAATAAATTGAACCTTACTTATATTCTGACGCGTGATTTTTATATATGTTACTTAGGGCTTAGGGGAATATTTCAATCATATATTTGTTCAGCCAGACAAATTGAAAGGGCCAAACATCCTCCCAGACACCAAAAATATTCGGCCGTGAGTATGAGCGTGACAGTACTATGCTCGTGCCTTGGACCGAGTGAGATATTTATGCGAAGTGATTTTCCCCTCTTAAACTTAGTCTTAAGAGTACAGTATTATACCGCGTCATTTGAACTGCGTTTGATGTAAATAAATGTCTTTAATAATAACTTAATAATGTATTTACATATGCAATTGAAGATTCATAAAAGTAACTTTAAGTTATATTAAAATTTTCCGGAAGTATAGTTTAAATACTTACCAATTTTGGTTCAATAGTTTTCCATCCTCATTCTTATCTAATGAAGTTTATGATTAAGATTATATTTTACAATTATTTATTCAAGCCATAAATTTTTATTTGGCGATATTAGTTGCTAGACAATATTAAATTCCTAAATATATATAGAGAATAAACCTTTGGACTTAAATAAATAATAGTAAAATATAATCTTAATCATAAACTTCATTACATAAGAATGAGAATGGAAAACTATTGAACCAAAATTGGTAAGTATTTGAACTATACTTGCGGAAAATTTTGATACAACTTAAAGTTACTTTTATAAATTTTCAATTGCATACATTATCAAGTTATTATTGAAGACTTTCATTCACATCAAACGCAGCTCAAATTACGCGGTATAATACTGTACTGTTAAAACTAAGTTCAAGAGGGGGAAATCACTTCGCATAGATATCTCATTCGCTCCAAAGCACGAGCATAGTACCGTCCCACTCATACTCACGGCTGAATATTTTTAGTGTCTGGAGGGATGTTGGGCCCTTACGATTTATCTGGCTGAACAAATATATGTTTGAAATAGTCCTTTAGTAACATAGGTATATAAAAATCACGCGTCAGAATATAAGTAAAGTTCAATTTTTTTGGAAGTTTCTGGAGGAAGTTATGGCCGGCGGAAAGTGTATGGCAGTGTTGAATATTATTTTGTAATAATATTTTATGAAATAAATATACAAATCAACCATCAGAATTTAAGTTAGGTCACTCTTATTTTTAGTTACCTTTCTCATCTGGTACCTGTAATTCGACCGTCTAACCAACTTAGCAGGTATGCTGGCATTCAAACACTACTCGAAGCCCCACATTTTGTCCTTCAGAAAATAGAGTATGTCTGGGAGCTGTGGGCTCTTGGACCATTAATAAACCTATAAAAACAATAGATTTCTAATATTTGAAAATAACTGAACCATACTATTGGAGGAATTATATCTTAGTTGTTAATTCATTAATTGAACTTTTTTATACATCAGAAGTAGTCGAAAAATTGAATCGCTTTATGCGTTAGGTACTTTGTGTTCCGTTCAAAAACTATCAAAATATAATTAAATTGTTGAATATCACTACTCTTGTTGAATTTAATTCAAACTTGTATTAGTTCATTTTCAGAAACATAGAATGAGAAAAATTTAAATATTAATTTATTTGGGAGCAACTAATTGCTACTAATTAAAAAGATTTATGGAATAAATGTAGTATTCTCACAATTCAGGAAAGTACGAACATTTCTTATATTCTTGTAATGTGCAGTTTTTTACCTTTATTAGATGAATGTAATTTTCAATGTGAGTAACACTACTGAGAACCTGAAGAGTGGTTAGTAAAATATGAATTTCTTTCTTGTGTTTACATGAATAAGAAGGTTCTTCACATCTGACTTCAATTAATTTACCTATTTGACCAACATTATACGACGTGACATTCATCTGAAGTAAGCTTATATACTCCAGATTAGATATTTTTGTAATTGTTCGTTTCTGCATCTACGGATGTGAAATATGAAGGGAAGTTTTTGATTCGGCTTAAATGCTCTACATTCACATTTTGTTTCGAAATCATGATAAATAATTTATAGCATCAAATTAAATTTATCTAGATCAATCTCAGAATAGAAGCAAATAAACGAGTTTTCAATTTCAAAGTAATAACGAACAAAATTTTTCTAAATCGAAAACACAACGTAAAATATCAAATTCAACCATACCTAAACTGATTCGGAATATGTTATCTACAGGTGAAATTACGTACATATATCTAGGTCAATGCAAAATTAACTGAGGTAACAAAAAAGGATACATGGAAAAAAGTTCCTAAAATATCAAATTTGACCATAAACCAATCAGAAAAATCTACATATCGAATCAGATGATAAGTCTAGACCATTTTCAAAAAAATACCAAGAATACAATTTTCAGTTTTAAGGTGATAGATATCGATAAAAAAACTTTCATTTTCTCGGACATCTAAAATATACCTAAAAGTCATAAATTATCTATTTATTATTTGAAATATTTTCTTCAAACAATTCCTCGAATTTCATGAATTTTAACTGAATATCTATTTGTACAATTTTCAAATGAAATTCTACTTGCAGACATACTCGTACACCATTATTCGAACATTCAATTGAGTAAAGTGAGTACACGATTCCAACTGTTGTTGGTGATCTAGACCGTGAGATTTTTACATTGGAAGAAAATGCTATTCTCAATCCTGGTGGAATTAAATCTTTCATCCTTTAACAAACTATGATCAATATTACCAAGGTACATTCTGCCAATATGAAATGTCGAATAGGGCACATTAAATGAGATAACTTGTTTTTAATAATAATTAATATTATATTCATTGTTGTATATATCTAGAGACCGCTATACATATTCAGTTTGGACACCAAACAGACCAGACCACCTTCGAGTCCGTGGTTCATGCGAGGATTATAACAAAGAATACTCAGTTATAATTTCCATTTAGTGAATAAACAAATATGCATGAATAAAACAACTCTAATTAAGTTCATCCAAGTTTTTGCTTACCGATTAATATTCATATTTGCGGTAGAAACCCACCAGCATTCGCACATTCCTGTTTTTATTACCTCTCCATTCTGACAGCAAATTTTCATAAATTAACTAGTAAATCTCAAGCTCATAATAGTTATTACGCCTGATAAAATCCGTAACATTAATGGTTCGGAACAATGAAACCATTCGTCTATATTTTGCTTGTTTTCCATAGCTAATTCTGCTTAGATAATAAAGAATTCCATTAGTGGATGCAGGACTAATTTATAATCCTCAAGATAGTAACAGTAGTATGTAATATGCTAGTTGTATACCTGTGAGTTTTCAGGCTTAATGTAATGAAATTTCTTGCTGTATGTAAACTGCTTACACTAGATGAAACAGAATATGAACCGAGTGAAGATATGAGAATAGGAAATATAATATATAAAAATTTCATAATTAATAAATTAAGTCATGAAAAATACATTCACAAATAATATTTACAGTCCTATTAAATTCGACAAATAAATTCTGACAATTACGTACATACTTTCATGGCACGCCTTTTGTGAGCAATTTGGTTGCGGAAAAATAACACGAATCATTCAGACATTCTAATTATATCTGGACATTTATGAAAATTTTGCGAACTTCCACAGTAATCTAATATGACGACTATATATGAGAGAAACTTTCATTTTATGAAAACAATAGTTGCAGGGGAATCAAATGAAAAGGCTTCTCACCATAACAAATGACGAATGTTAATGAGAGAAACTTCAGTTTTATCGAAACTATAGCTTTATGGAAATCACTAATAGAGTACAAATTTAACGGTAAATCTAATATGACGAATGTAAGTGAAGAAAATCTAAATTTATATCGAAACTTCTTCTTGAATATCTATAATACAATATGGCGAATATAAATGACAAAAACTTCAATTCTATCGAAACTACTCGGTAGCAAATCTAATAGCTCTACTCGTAGAATAATAACAATATAACGAACACAATTTTATCGAAACCATGGGTTCATAGCTATCAAATTGAAGGTCTCAACTGGTAGAGTACGAATTTTTACGAAGAATCTAATATGAAGAATGTGAATGAGAAAAGTTTCAATATTAATGGAACTATAGCTTCATGGGTATTGAATGAGAGGACTCAGCTTGACGAGTCAGAATCTCCAAAGAAAAATTGCACATGAATGTATGTCGTGAATAACATGTCGGCTCAAGAGGTATCTTTGAACTCAAGAAATGGTATAAAAATGAGGAAAAATTCTTGAAGATGTATGTTACGTATACCCATTGATGAAACATACATCACAAACGCATGCTTATTTTCAAGCTAATTTCATATCTTGATTCTTGATTCAATAAAATATTTTTATTTCTCTAGAGTGATGAATCGTTCTATCAATTGTTCACCATCATTATTTTCTTCTTTGGCCCTTATCAGATTTCCTCGAGCATACCATTATAAACACTTTTTTTTTCATCTTGTTAGCAATATTAATAACGTGAGATATTCCACATCTTTTGACGGCAAATGGCCGTTATAATTTAGCGAACTTAGCGAAATATTAGAAACGGGTAAATCTCAGTGTCAAACAAGACGATTGCAGCAATTTCGCCGGTGAGTATAATCTAATTCGTTGTCGATTAGCTGTAGATGTCCACAAGGGTACAAATTCCTAGAAAACGGCTGCGTCAACACCAACGATTGCATGTGGACGCCATGTATCAATGGAGGTATTTGTAAGGACCACGAACCGCCCCTTGGGTACGAATGTATTTGCCCACTAGGTTACACCGGTGGTCATTGCGAATTGGAACTAGCCCTAGCGGGTGCTATTATGCCTTCCTGAAATTTCATTTTGGCCGTTATTATTTGCCTATTGACGTTGCTAGGTAAGTACGTCTTCATAATACCAATGGAGCTTAATTAATTGTACTTAATGTAACCAGAACTCATTTTTGTAATGCAGCACATAACTTTGTTCACATTCGATTGTTTTTGTATACCAAGAGCTGTGAAAAATGTTTGGCACACATTATTTGAGAGAATATTAATATCCTCATTCGACTCGACAATGAAAATACTTATCTCTTATTCAATTTTGACTGTCTTGATGAGAATCTTTCCATGCTAATATTCTATGGCAACATTAATAACAAGTTTCCTAATGGTTATGTCTGGTTTATATCTTATTGCCTGGCAACCAAAAAGGACATCACGCTTTGTTTCGTTCGACCTCAATGGTCGACCGGTCGACAACCACGGTTTGTGAACAATGATCGTAGGACGAAATTTAATTATGTGTTCTGTTTCTGCAACTATCTGTCTACATCAACCATATCCCACTTGTTAACGCATTATGTACCCTGTAGGTTTTCGATGGAATATGAAACCTTATCATACTATAATTAAATTGGATTAGCTCATATTATGGACTTCGTACATAGGTGAAATAATAGTCAATTTTTCTTTCGATGATTGAATAAAATGAAATGAAAATATACAGAAAAACATATACTTATGAATTGAAATGAAGCAAATCTTAAAAATCAAAATTTCTTCAACATTGGTGACAGTGTGAAAAATTCTACTCCAATATTTCCGAAATACAATCTCCGATTCTCGAACAATTGGAGGGAGTTATTGAATCAAATGCATTTAACAGAACCAAATCGGATTGCAAATTTTACAAAGGATTATGAGGACAATGAGTTGAAGATTAATCACGTACGTAAAATTTCAAAAATATTATCACAAGACCCTCACAAGATAAAAAAAAAACGGTGGAAAAATTGGTGAAACCCATTACGATGATTCAGACAAAACATCATGTTGGAACCAACAAAACATACTGCACTACATAGATTTTTATCGAATTTGTACACGTCTACGTTATGCAGGAAGATATCAAGTTCTCGACACTTTCGTCGTATTCAACATTTCCAGAGGAATATCTTAGTACATGTAAAATGTTCTCCTCACATCATTCGTAGAGGAAAAGTGAATATTATTGATGAAAAGCTTTCTATCTGTAAGATTCGAAATATATGCATGAACATTAACAGTCGGACACTTGACGAACTCTTGAACATATGCATGATATACAGGTGGTGAGACGTTAAACCTCATTGGTTCGGCTTGGTTTCGCCATCTGGCACTCAAATAGCTTAATATTCTCCTTAACTTTT
Source organism: Endomychus coccineus (assembly GCA_958510875.1). Taxonomy (NCBI): domain Eukaryota; kingdom Metazoa; phylum Arthropoda; class Insecta; order Coleoptera; family Endomychidae; genus Endomychus; species Endomychus coccineus. The sequence goes on from OY294067.1 coordinate 102,726,252, forward strand.
GTAAAGATCGAGAAATCTATCAGTCGATATTGTACATTATTTGCATTTACTCGTTGGCGTTAGATATTTTTGGTTCTCTATAGCATTCTATTAGTTGGTTATGTATATCTTCGATAGAAAATCATTCAGTAAAATTGAAAACTTTCTCGTTCTGCTGATGACCTCTTTGAGAGAGCTACACATCTGTCCAGAACTATTAGTTTGTAATATTACTTATTGGTCTAGACTAGAGATACGTTATCAATATATTTCCAGATTTGTTATGTTTCAACTGATCTTTCTTCTTCTATGTTCATTGGTATATTTCATCAGTTCATTATTACCGATACTGTTAGTTATAACCGTCTCCCAGGATTCGGCATACAATTTATTTTCGACGCGTGGTCTCACGGGTACTTCATCTGTATAAATCAACTATTCCGTAGAGCACTAACTTCCTCCACCATCTTTTTTTTTACACTATATTTCGCTTTAAAACACTCGAAGTGTTAAAAGTATGATTGTAACATCTATTAACTAGCTGAAACCACTAACACCCGTAGAAACTGTCAACTAATATATTGCTAATTATTAGAGGCAGCTAAAGGGTGGAAGAAGTTAAATTATACTATTTGTCACGATATTTAATTGACAAGGATAAGCAATGAACGGATAGGTATTATATGTTTTACACATATTTTTTTTATACTCTATTACTATTATCATAGAGACGATGTTAACCTTAGTTTTATTTCATGGCTAGCTGTTGTCCGCGGGCTCCGTCCGCAGAAACAGCTGATCCAGAAGAAAGTGTCAGCTGCACGTACTTGATAAGAGTATTTCCAATTAGTAAACAACAAGGGTCGTGGGAAGACCTGAAATTATCATCTATGTCATGTGAAAGTCTATTTGAATGGACAGGGATTTCTAAGAAAGGGAATGATCTGTCTCGGATGTAAACTATACCTGTCTTGTTGATGGGTTCTGTTGCCATAGCATCTGAACTGTGATAATGGAACCTTTGATGTATGGATCTGTCTGTTATGTAAATTGTACAAGACAAACCCAAAAATGTGACTTCGATGCTGTCATTTTTTAATTGCAAAATATTAATTTCGAACACTTCTGCAGGTTAAAGAAGATTATGATATATTTATCTGGTGTCATAATGATACAACAGTACTAAAGATTCCATTTGAAACACTGAAGTTGAATGCCAAAACAACCACCTGCAAGGAAGCTAGCGTACCCCATAACTGCTTAGTTCCTCTTTTCACCACTTTGAGCGATTTGTAAATTTTCAAATTCCCACGTCCAATTAAGAACGGCTCAATCGTCTCCACAGTGGGTTACGTATACTCACGAACATGAAGATTATAATATCTAATGATAGGGCTGTCATGGATCGCCCTATAATTTCTCATCAGTTAGCAGGTTCGATGCTGCGTTATGATACAAGTATCATATGGAAGGTGGACATAGGGGCAAATCGTTGGAACCACAACACTGGTTACGAAATGTGATGTACCGGTTTAATATTCACTATATAGTACCAACTCTAATATCTCACAACTATCACAGATAGCTGACTTTCTTATGACTCCAACTACAAATATATAACTCTGCCTTAAATTTATATTCTCAAGGAAGAATCCTTGTTCCTCTTCTGATAGTTCGGCGAAGGTTGGCCTACGTGCCGGCATTGACATTCATGTTATGCACGCAGGGTCACAACCTTGTCGACACGTTATTTATAATGATAATCGACACTAACAAATATATGTTGTATGCTTATATTCAATGAACATACATTACATTAGAAAATAGGATATTGTAAGTTATCTAATTTAGGATGAATCTCTTTGGGATATCACGAGATCACTCAAAAATAGACTAGATGAATTCTGGAAAGTTCAAATAGGAGATTCCCATGAAAATGTGTAATCTATTTCTCAGGTCGATTACTTGATACTTCCCTTATACTACGTATTGCGAGCGAAGTACAAAGCGGTGTTTCCAAGGGGTCATAAATGCTGGTAATTTTGAGGGTTGACATTTTTACAGAAAGACTATCAAACAAAACGATGTACAGGAGAAACACACTGAACATGGAATACTCGATGGAATCGTGAAGGATTTATTAAATTTTTTGAATACGATTCCGTGGCATTATCCAAGAGCTGTAGCATTTTGTTTCAAACAGGAGAATAAACGAGGATTCCTTTGTGAGCAAACTCACATCGTAAGTTAAATGTATGTGCACTTGAACTAATTTATGTATATTCACGAAACGTGGATCTAGGTTGAAAGAAGCTCGAACGAATGACGTCGTGATATAATGAATAGAAAAGCTGTAAAAAAGGCCATACAGCAATCGTTTTGTTATGGAATGGTTTCGTATCAAAGTTTCATACTGAATTTGAGGATATTCATTAATATAATGATGTTGAAACTCATTATCAGTGAAAAGGATTCCTTTAATCAAGATACCGCCTCCATATTCCATACATTGAAAACATTTACGCAAAATATAGTGATTGCCGCTATCCAGTCAAGCAACAACAGTTGGAAGTCTTTGAATAATATTATAGCAAAACAGCCTATTTCCTTCCTCTACTGCTTCGAATGGGGCTTCTTTTATGAGGAGATCTTATGAATTATTTATTATCTGATCGTGTCAATACTATCCCATTTACCAAAGCCCTAAAGATGTGAAGAAACTTTGCGGGAAAAAACTGGGGATGTGACCCAAGTATCCCGTGGTGAATGTACACAGCAATAGTGAAACCTACCATCATATATGAAGCAGTGGTCTTGGGTAGCAGAATTAATCAGGCTTTAGTATGGAAGAATATTGACAATCCAAAGACTAGCCTATGTATGCATAGGTTCAATGAGAACAAACCCAACGCCTACTATAAGAGTAGTTTCAAACCTTACACCCCTCCATATGATATAGGAGAGTACGGCGATAAGGACAACATATAGAATGACTGGAGAGGGGATGCCCAAACATGAGTACGAACCCCCTGCAAATCTGCAAATCTGTGACATGTCCCAAGATAAGACGCAAAAAAGGTATCGCTTCATGGAAGAAGCTAAGTCGCAAATGCGAATGGTCAAAAATACCATCCTCAGTAGAAAGACCATTAAATGGTACACTGATAGATTTAAAACAGCAGAAGGATCTCTAATAGGAATATATGGGCCTGGAACCGAATACTCCGAAAGCTTAGGCAAAGCCCGTACATTTTCCAAGCAAAAAATGTGTCCGTTTCTACAGAAAGGGACTTCCGTAGACTAGAAATAGTCATCATGACGAATAATCAAGCAGTCGTCTTTCGATAAGCTCCCACGTAATCAGCTCCAAAGTAGACTGGGAATGCTCAGAGAACTAAGCAAGAAGAATGCAGTAACCCTCCTGAACCTTACCTTGCATAACCCAAGGGCACGATACCCAGGCGCGTAACTAAAATCAAGGGAAATTTCCTTAACTTGGAGCCATCCGACATTCTGAACTTCCTAAGAGCTACAGGGTTGGAGGAATTATTGTACCGTTGAGACATCTTGAATTGCCCAGCAGGAGAACGGGGAACAATAGATCTATTAGGTCAGTGTGCAAATATTCCCAACATAATACATTTACCACATTACCCCCGTACATAACGTCAAAGTAAGAACAAGACTTAAAGTCATAAGTGAACAGATTAGCTCCTAGAATTTCTTGGATGACTGATCATGGTGCACGAAGAAGCGTAACTAGTGTTGCCGCCTGGAGAATAGTGTGCGTGACAAAGTTACTCTTCTCAAATAATTTCATTTGGTTACAGATTTTTATACAATTGTTTCACATTCTAAAAGATACTCCTCGCATTTGTGTAAACGTAATGGAATGAATCATGCATTTCATTATCTTTACACAACTGAATTATATTCACAATAATAAAGTTTTTAAGAAAATGTTATTACTAAAAGCATACTGAGTGAGAGCCTCAGACCCAAACTATGGTTTATCGCCATTTATAAACTGTACGGTGTAAATTCAAGATTTCTTCATTAATTTTTCATGTTGTTACTGAACGAGTTTGTTGAAATTTGAATGAAAGCAGTTTTAGATTAACTCAAATTCACTGTAGAATTTTTGAATCGATTCAATGTATACTTTGTGAGTTACATATTTTTTAAATTTTCAACCTTTCAGGAAAAGGTGTGTTTATTACATGATTCCCCTGAAAAATAATGATTCCCCTAAAAAATTATAATCGTCAAGGAACAGCAAACGATTCTTTGTCAAAATTTGAATATGATAGTACCTTTCAGGACATTCAGACATTCTGACAGACACATGGACTGATGGATTTTTCAAAGTTGCTTAACATTCGATGAAAAATACTATGGTGAATGATTTTTTTGCACTACGACTTTTTTTAACGATTTTAGAAATAGCATGAGTAATTTAATATACTCTTCGGACCTCGTCTGCGAAGTATATAATAATAATACTAATCTACTAGAATTGTATCGTATAATTCTCCCCATATATAAATCGAAGAAAACAATTATGAAGTTTCAAGGTGAAGTACAAACAGACTGGTTCCTGTCCTCGTTCTACCACTTATAGCTTGATGTTAATTTACAGATTTTACATGATATTGGTTGCCTAAACTGTTAATGAAAAAAAAAAGAATATACAATCAAGTAAAGAATAAGATATAGAATGGAATCAAATGAAGAATAGTTTGATAATTACAAAATTTAGCTCCACAATGGTTAATATGTACCTGAGTTTATCAAATAAACTGACTGTTTGTATTGTTAAATGCTTCGGAATTGAATTATATAATTTAGAAATTGAATAGCTAAATTATTCTTCGAATAGGGAGGTAACTCGTTGAAGACCGCAAAAAAATCAATTGTACAAAAGAATCACGCATAACAACTGACGGAATATTTAACAGAAATAATTACATCATTTGGAATGATGTGAACCCTCATCGGACGTTGAATAACCGCATTGATCAAGGGCGATTTGGCTTTAATGTGTGGTGTGGTCATTTAAATAATAAAGTTATAGCTCACCATATATATGACACGAATTTAACGGCGGAAAGATATATTTTTAAATTAGAAGAGAAATTGGGGGATGCTTTGTAGACAGGCTTGCAGACAAGTTACAATTATATTTCCAACATGATGGTGTGCCTGCTCACAATTGCACAATTCTAGAAGATCTAGGGAATTTCTGAGCACACACTTCCCGAACAAGTGAATAGGTACTAGTAGACCATGTTTGTGTCCACCAGGATCACCGAACCTAACGCCTTTGGAGTATTTTTTTTGAAAGGTAATATAAGAGATGAGATATATCTAAATCCCAGCAGAACAGTAGTCGAACTGTTTTAAAAGAAATACCGAACATTAATATATTTAACGCAATGAACGGCCTATGGCGACGTTGCCAACTATGTGTTGACAGTCAACATGTCCGTTAGGTTGCTTTCGATATTTTAATATATAATATAGGTATATTAAAAGAATGTTATTATTTGTTGAGTAAAGGCTCCTTAGTTCAATGTTGTTATATTTTTTTTATTTTTAGAGAACTTTATCGGGAAGTGAAAATAGATCTCAAGGCAACAAAATATGATAATCTATCATACATATCATTTTTTTCTCATATTGAAACTATTTCAGACCTATCATTATATCGTTGAAATCAGAAAAAAATCTTTTTCTTCAAAAATGTGAATAGAAAAAAATATTTGACTACGCCAATGGGTTCCTCGTTAAAAAGTGCCAACATAACGTATTTACAGTTCAGCAATATCTTTGATATGAAGCAAAATTAAAGGCATTGTCGAAAGGGGCAAAAATCAAAAAGATGGCTGACAGAAGAGAAAAATTGTAAACGCCATTGAATTTGTCTCGAAAAAAAGTGGACGTGGATGCTTGGTTGGTTTTTTCCTATCTCGAAGATTAACGAAAATAATTCATTCGGACAACCAATTTAGGACACCTGTACATAAGTCAATCGCTCAGATTCATTTTGTGGAGGTGGTAGTTAAGCGGTCTTGTCAGTTTCTGTGTCAGCAGTTTGGCACAGGTGTTAACTATCTTCCTCACTTTCTGAGAGCCGCCTCTTTCATGTTACTCTTTGAGATGTTCGCCCCTGGCGTTGGTTCAGGGCTTTTTAGAGGTTCTTTGTCCCTAGTTTTGCAAGCTTTTCGGCTGTTTCGTTTTCCTTTATTCCTGAGTGGCTGGGGAACTCAGAATTGGGAGAGTCTGTTTTCATCTCCGCTAAGAACTACTTTGTTGTCTGTGCTGATGTGGCTTTGCGTTCCTTCTTCAAGAGCTGTTTGGACACAGCACATTATAGCCAATATTTCCGTGCATGTAATAATAATACTTGAATAGAATCATCCATTATCACCACTATTTAATAAGCTAATTAGGGAAAATCCAACTTTTAACAGTTATCGTATTTGATTTATTGTAATACCTTTGCCTGGGCGACCCCGGTATATACCTGCTCCCGCCTGCCCATGGTTTCTGAATCCATCAGTGAACCAGATTTCATCATTGGTGGGTATGGCTGATTGTCTATTCTGGGGTGCTTGCTGAATTTATATCAAGGATTTTTCTGAGTCATGTTCTCATTATTCTGTTGTCTTAATAGGTACCTCACAATTGATTCTCCCACTGAGTTCCAATTTGAAACTCTGTTTAGATATTACGTTTTCATCAATTTTCAGCACAATTAGTATATGATCTGATGATGATTCTTCTCCTTCTTTGACTTGCATATAATTATTGGCTATTTCCCAGGAGGTCAGAAATCTTATTGATATCAGTTGGCTAATACTTAGGTTTTCCAGTAGAGTGTCCTTTCTAGTCAATTCGCTTATCGTATGTTAGGGTTCTTTTTCGTTTTTTGGATCATAGTCACTACAAGTATACATTTGGCATTCAAGTTCTCCTAGCATATCCAAGAAGATTATACTATATTCATTCAGTACATATCTGCTACAGTTATTTCATATTTCTTTTTCTTGATACTTACGCTAGCAGCTTGCAGTTTTGGGTTTCATAGTTTTCTCTTTCATAATTCAACGTGTTATTTTTATTATAATTGCTGTCCCTCTTCTTGCCAGGTTTTGTGGATTTCGAGCATGATATCCATTCAACTTGATATACATTTGTTTCCGGAAGTCTGTTTCCGACAACAAACATACGTCTATATTCTAGAATTCTAAAATCATTCGTAACTCCTGCTGATTGTGTAAGACTATTTTTGCATCCTCTAAGTATTTTTAGGTTAGTAGTCATTAAGATTGTTGGGAACGATTCTGATTATTTTCAAGCCTGGTTAGTTTATGAAGGATAGATGTAGGAAGCTTTTCTTGTAACCTCGCTCACTATACGTAGTATGAGGGAAGTATTGTAGTCGGCCTAAAAAACGGTTATATTTTCACGGAAATCAGAATCGATCGAAGCTACTTTTGAGATAATGTCTGTGTGTACGTATGTGAAGCACTGTGACTATTATGCCGTTCATGCTGATCGTATGAATCCAAAATTTTGAATATCGGTTTAAATAGGTGAAACTAGGAACTGTATGTAATTTTTAGGGTGCGGTAGCCTTCTTAGAAGTAACAACAGTGTTTTTCTGGTTATAAATATAACAATCACATACATTTAATTCGCAAAACAATTCTTATTTTAATATTTGGATGTCGTTACACTATGACGTCATATAGTTCCATCAAATTAATTACTCTGTGGTACTATAGCTGGACACAACGCCTTAGACTTTTCAACAATAATTGCGTAGTCTGTGGTGACATGAAAGTAATGTTATTGTTTGTGAATAATGTTGACAGTTCACCTGAGCGACATATAACGTAATTAACTTTGATGAGCAGTACATAAATATTTACATACATGCGCACGCCATTAAAAAGTACACGCAACATCAGTTTGAATGTTGCTGTAAATCAGTGATACCCAAACTGGTCTGTAACAAGCAGGGGTCGAGGGCGTTTTGCAAGGGGTCCATGTCAGCGCGAACAAAAATTGGGGGTCTATAAGATGAATGAGGTCTACGACAATAGATCACATTTAAGCAATGGATGCAATTATCCAAATACAGATGGATTTGTTGCTTAGTTTTTACGTGAAAACGTAAGATACAGACCATCAATACACTACGGTCTTGCATACAAACTTATTTTCGCAATTATAATATTAGTAGCGCAGTAGGGATTTTATAATGCACTATTTTTTTTCTATTATACAACAATTAAATTTAATTTAATAACGTAATAATTAATTTAGTATATTTCATAAAATTGTGTATTAGTTTCAGGCTATTCGCTTTATAGTCATTTTGTAAAAACTTGCACATAATGATACATCAAGTTACCGGGTTACATACATATGAGCAGTAGAAATTCTTGTCCATTCTTGAATCAATTGAGCTAATCAAGCAAAACATTGGACGGCGCGAATTTCTCCAGTTTTCCAATGTGTCTCAGACAGACGCCAGGCAGATGATGTTTCAACATAAGTTCAACATTTAAATGCCCATTACTCAGATTTTGGAACCAGGTTTGTTCATGTTTTGACTCTGGTAGTACCACAGTGGATAATGAACCCAAATGGTGACATTGAAAAATTGGATATTACATTACAAGATGATGTGATCGGAACTCAAGGTTTACAGTTTAAAACGGGCGTCAAAAAGACCTAGCTGTTACTTATCACGTATTACGGAATATCGCGAGAAAGTTTTTAATAATAATAATCCTCATATCTAGTGGAAAGGGATTTCAGCACGGTTGCCAACCTCCTAACAAAAAAAAAGAAACAGTATGGACATTACTAACAGAGGAGATTTGAGATTAAACCTAACTAAATCGATGCAAAATGTTGAAAGTTTATTATCAAGCTTCATGCTCATTCCTCCCACTAAAAGTATTTATTTTTTGCTTAACCATTTTATGTAACAGATAACAAATTTAATTTGGCTAGTTTCAATTAGAATTTAATTAACAAATATATAAGACTTAACATGTGTTATTTTTAAGTTTTTTACACTACACCTCACTACAGTTAGAAATCTAAATCTTTAAAAGTGAGCAGCACTATACCAGCTGTCAAAAACACATTTGAACTTGATGAATTTGCATAAATTCAACATTAGGTAAGCAGGGGGTCTAACCAAAAAAAAAGTCTGTGAACCTCTGCTGTAAATGAAAGACGTCAAATTATACTCTGTCAATACATTGAAATGCCTTCATCGTATTGTTATATATTTGAATGAATTTCCTACTACTATTTTTCCTCCTGTTACCACAATTTTCTGTTTTCAGACAACTCTACGGGTTAAATATGTGTGATACATATTCACTAAAAACTTCGTAAGTAGTTGTATTCTATTCTTTGTCATTGAAAATTCATCCGAATTGACAACATTTGTGTTTTACAACTCTATTTCTGGTTCACACCACCTCAATATCAGATCACTTCTTCAACATGGCAAGCAAAATGAAACGGTACTTAAGTTTCGACATATGTAAGCAATGATTGATAGATTTTACATCTCTTTCGATGTGCTGATGATAATAATTCTTTGAAATTGTCTTTGTAGATACATTTGAAAATTTCATGAGACCTCTACTGGGATCGTCTTTTTGAAGAGGAAACCGAAGTTAATCGAAATGAATCAATGCAGCCTTTAAATCATTTGAATTCACGAATATGTTTATATATGAAAATCAAACTTCAACCGCCAAATTATTGAAATGCAGTCAAACTTATACTGTATGGCACCGAACAACTATAACTCAAGGGAATACTGATTGTTCAGTGTGTTCATCTATGATCCCACTTCGCTAACCTAGTGGGACGTCATTCAAATCTTACAATAAAAATTTCGGACATTTCTGCGAGATAAATTTATCATTGTGATTCATATTTAGAGCCAGAAAAACTGAAGGTGGATGTCAAAAGTACCACTTGAAACCGGGCTACCGCACCCAAAACTTTACAGCTTCAAGAAATTTATATCGCTGCACTCTTTAATATGTGATATGAAATTTTATTCATATTATAAAATTAAACACTACTATTTTGATATCACTTTTATTTGTAACTTCCTTTACTCGAGTTTCAGCGTAATTAATTACTATCTTCATGCGATATTCAAATACAATTACAATTAAAATATATAATGAAAAATATACTTATCGGTAGGTAGCAAAGGATTACTGTGGTCGGTCATTCTTGGACTTACTTGAATTATTACTATCCACTATTAGTGGCAGAGTATAGTATTTGTGGAATAAATACATTACATAGGTAGCTTTAAATAATGGTGAATAAATTAATGATATAATATAACTAATTCATTCGCCATTATATAAAGCTACGTAATGTATTTACTGCACGGATTATTGTCCTGATCAGCTTTTACACGCTGCTGTTAAAAGCAATTCGTCATTATTAGAATGTTTAAACCCCCTTGTAATCCTCTAGTGATAATCCTCAAAGCTCATGAATGATCAACCACAGTAATAATTCTTTGCTACCTACCGATAAGTATATTAATAGTTGAACTTATGTATTTTAATTGCATTTGAATACCGTTTGAAGATGGTGTAATGACGCTGAATCACGGAAGTTACAAATAAAAGTGATACCAAAATAGTTGTGTTTCATTTCACAATATCGATATATACAAAACTTCCCTTAAACTATAGTGAGAAAAGTAAAACTTTGCTTCTATCCGTTTCTTCAATTCCAAATTCATTCAATTCCATTCCAAATTATCAATATTCAACAAAATATTCCGGTTATCGATAAGCCGATTACACACTTCATATTAATTGATCATTATTATTATAATTCGGTCTTATCCTAAGCTTATGTTCATCCGAACAGAAAAGTTTGCTAAATTGTACAACCGGATTCCATTAACTTAGAACCAAAATATTATCTTGTCTTGAAAATGTGTACACACATACTCTTATTTCTTTAAGGAAAGTAGTCTCTACAATTACCTGATTATTTATTACAAAATATATTATAAGAACATGTTAATGTGTAGTATTACCATATAGATATTGAAGATTTCATTAAAATCCTATGTAAGGAAATAGAGTATGGACAATTTGTACATTTCAGAAGTAATTAAATTAATAAGCCGTTCAAGATGATGATCGACTACATTTACAGACATAATAATCCAGAAATCTATTTAAACACTAGGTACTAATATGCCAGAAAATAAATACCACATCACAGATAACTTAACACTAATTATTACAAAACTAAATTTTTCATTTCATTTGCCAAATTAATTGAGTAGATTTATTGTTATTTTTCCGAAGACGTGACAAAATATATCGAACTTTGGAAATCAGATGAAACAAGACATGATTTATTTCGTCACAACTTATTTTATTTCTCAACATAAGCTCCTTGTAGCCCGATACAATTCGTCCAACATTTTTCAGATTTTTCGTTCCCTTCCAATTAATACGATATCGGCAATCCTTCAAAATAGGCCTTTGTTTCAGCGATGACCTCATCGTTAGAGCCGAATCTCTTCCAACCGAGCCATTTCTTCAAGTTTTGAAATAGATGAAAATCGCAGGGGATCAAATCTGGAGAATATGGTGAATGACGAACCAATTGGTAGCGTCATTTATGCAACTTTGCCATTGCGACTGCGTACCTGTGCGCCGGTGCGTTGTTCTGGTGGAAGAGCACTTTTTCTTTGCCAAATGCGGCCGCTTTCGTTTCAAATCGGCGTGGAATCGATCCAACAGCTCTGCATAATATACGCCGGTGATCTTTTTGCCCTTTCCAAGGTTATCTTATGAACCGTACCGTGTGCATCCCAATAACTTTCGCCATGACTTTGTTTGCCGATAAATAAACCTTGGCCATTTACGGTTTCGATTCGCCAGAACAAGTCCACTGTTCAGACTGTTCTTCAGTCTTTGGTATGTTGTGATGGATCCACGTATCGTCCATGTTTATGAATCGGCGCAGAAAGTCCTTCTTATCGCGCTTAAACATCGCCAAACATTCCTTTGAAGTTGTCTCACGGTCGCACTTGTTGTCAACATAGAGCAACTGCGGCACACATCTGGCAGATAGCTTTGTCATATTCAAAGCTTTGTTCAAAATATCCAATAATTTGGTTGCGTAATGTGACACAAGACAGGTTCTCCTTGTGATTTGCCATAGTGCTCTACGCGGTAAAAGGGGTCTGGAAGATTTGCTGCACAATTTGATGAAAACCCATAATTAAGAGGAGGAACAACGTAAGTTTATTAACGTCATATTTGAGATTCAGTTAGTATCTTAAAGTATCAAAAATGCACTAAATTTGGAATGCAAGGTTATACCAATACAGGAATGACTGATATGCATGTAGCTAAAGCCAATAGCTTGTATTTTCTTATCTATTTTGACTACACCAGAGGAATATGTTAGAAAAATATGTACCCATTGGAATCACTCTTGAATGTTTGGAGGTTATACCTAGGGATAAGTAAAGACCTCACTAAGCAAAGAGTTCCGTAACCGTTCGATAGAAAAATGAAGTTCTACAGTTTCACGTATATACATACATTAAAAACCTGTTCGAGGCTGTCCGACAACACAACAGCAATCACGCCAGAAGAACCAACCGATTACCCAAAGCTACTCCTCACTACCGGTCTGTGAGTAGCTTCAGGTTCCTACATCGTGTATCCTAAGTATTCTGCCTTCTGTATCAGGTCTAACAGATCTGCGCCGAGTTCTTACAAGCCGGAATGATTTTCAAGTTCGAACGCAGCGAAGACCGAATGCCGCCCAAACCATCGATAACCGGAACCACTAATACGACCTTGTGGCCTGGTTATAGCTTGCGAAGCTCGAACAGGAGATTTTGATATTTTGTCCTAATTTCCCCCTCTTTCAAGACTATATTCTTCTCTGCCGGAGCAGAGAATTCGATGACATACATAGCCTTGCTTATTTTATCGAGGAGGATAACGTCAGGCCTATTTGCTTGTATGGACCTGATGGTCAGAAACGGGTAATTCCAGTAGATCTGGCATTTTTCGTTTCCGACAACGGACTTTATATCTCATTATCTCCTGGCATGTATGGCAGCACCGGCTCTTAGTCTATTCCGTACGAGTGCCTTAGATGGTAATACAGAACACGTAAGACCGAATTATGGCGATGGGTGTGGGACGATGCCGCTTTTACTGGACATGCCGACAGGAGGTGAAAAAAGGTCTCAGGCGCCTTTCGACAGGTCCTGCAGTTGACATCAGGAACCTGTACATCCATCACGCTGCGGCTATAGACCAAGGTGTTGATTACGTCATCTTGGCAAGCTGCGGTAAATCCCTAGTTCTCGGATGTGAGCCCGACTGACCTTAGGTAGCCGAAGGCAGCCTAGTTGACAAGCCGAGCGTTTCGATGTTTCGATAGAAAACACCATGTATCGGCTTGTCAACATACCGCCTGAGCATAAGATATTGCTCCGCGGCATTTAAGTTGTTCCGCAGCTTTTTGTGCTGCCTTAACAATAAATGTCCCCACTCCGTCCAATTTGTGGCTTTAAACAAGGCAGGGGGGGGGGGATCCGAACTACTAAGAACTTTACAAACTATACTCAGAACCACACTTCGATTCAGATCGTCCTGACTAAGGAGTCCCCTGCCCTCTCCGGTAAGGTGAGAATTAAATAAGGAAAACGGACGACCTAGGATGCAAATTGTGATGGATATGCATTATTTTCCGGGTGTCTCTGTCGAGTCTATGCAGCTCATCGACCACTCACTTCACTACTCCAAAAGAGTGAAGCAGGACTGGAACAGAAAGCATATTTGTTGCAGACCCCTTGTTTTCCCTCGAAAGTTCGGAAGACCAAATCTTTCGGACGAGGTTTCTGTACTTGCCGAGGAGAGCCACCTTTGCCTGGAAAGCGGCATAATTAGGACGCAGTTCAATTCCCAGATATCGATAAGTCTCTCCAACATCAATATGTTTAAAGATGCTTCCGTCGGCAAGCTGCATATTCTCGTACACTTCCAGAGATCGTCCTCTCCTCAATTGAAACACTGAGAACTTGTCGGATCTCAACTCCATGCCTACGGCTCGTGTATATTCTGGAACCACGTTGAGAACTTGATTGAGGTTTTTCTCCCCAGAGGCATACAGTTTCAGATCATTCATGTAAAATAAATGACTGTTCAGTCGTTCGGTGGTCCAGAGTAATATCCACGAGCCCGTCTTAATGCAATGTATACCGACAGCAGTGAGATGTTGAACAAGAGGGGGCTCACGGAGTCTCCTTGGAAAACACCCCTCTTGAAAGTTACCAATTCTGTCAAGACTCGTCGAGTGTCTGATGTCATGGCAAAACGAGTGGCAACAGATTTTCTATGCATCTCACTGGTGGCGTTGGTACTGCAAGGCATTGGAACGAGTATAATAATAGCTCATGTGATGTTGAATCAAATGCCTTGCGGTAATCAATTCAGGCCATGGAAAGGTTGCGCTTGTAGTGTATGAAGTCCTGAGTGATAGATCTATATATCACCATGTTCTCCATGCTTCCCTCCATGCCTTTCTTTGCCCCACGCTGTTTGCTGATGATTAATTATTCTCACTCTGCCCTTCCGGAACGAGTCGCTTTGTAGCACCATACACGGCCTCGTTGATTTCCCAGATGTTGACGAATTCCAGAAGCTCGCCATTGATTCGGGTTCCTAGTTCTAAAATCAACTTGGGTGTTTTGGAGCAGACTTGCTCTACCAGATCTATTGCGACGCACCATAGGTGATGCTGGTACCTATCTAGAACATTTCTCAGTCAGTTCTATTGAAATATGAAAGAACCGGGATGCTGTAATTGCCAATAATAGTAATACTCATAAATACACTCCTAGATTCAGAACTTTAGATGAATATGCGTGTATAGTTGATCTATAGTGGAGCATCGAATCGCATTGTGTTCATCAATGATTTGTTTCAGAGGCTTATATAAATATGGGACTGCGGGGCCAGAGTGGTGCAATTGTAACACGCTGGACTAGACATCGAGGAATTTGGGTTCGAATCCCGCCTGTGGTTCAATATTTGACATTCATCCATCTTGATAATCCTATGGTGAATTATCTAATGCACGCCAACGATGAAAATTCAATTTGGTCAATACTGCACAAAAATAGTATTCAATAATCAGGCCATACCTTTAATTTCATATCAGAAAATTATCGCGATCGTCGAAAAAGTCAGATAACTTTCAATTCGAGTTAACTCAAAAAAGGTTTGTCCAATCAGAACAAAACGAGCAATGAATTTGCATTAATTTAGAAATACCCGCAGGTTACCTACTAATTTCACCTTACAATAAGCCGAGCGTTATGTAATATTGACTCATTGATTCATGATTCCTTATTTCAAGTTCAATATAAACACTTCCCAAGCCGTTCAGCTCTATATTGTTGTTACATATGCTATAAGTTTCAAATTATGAAATCTTAGAAGATGCTTCTGTTACTTGCATTAATAAATACCAATATTTTGTGAAGTATGACCAATCTAGTTATGGATACTGCGCAGCTCTCAGAAACTACTGATGTCTCCATTATATTGAAGATGGTGACTTAGCTGCCAAAATAAGTATTTAGTTCTCTAAATATTGATGTAATTCTTCGAATTCATTATTCATTCGTGTTTAATGTCATTTGAATTAATTTCAATGTCTTTGTTTTGAAACTGTAGTAAAAATGCCACAAACAGATGTAAATGAATTGTTTTATTAGAAAACCGGAATATTCAACGTTTACGTTCGGAACTCATTTATAGTCATTGGTGCATGTGCTTTTGATGACAGAAGGTATCGTTTGAAAATCCAGTAACATAAAAATTTACGTTACGGTAAGTTTCAAGAATTCATAGAAGATGAAAATTGTACATCTCTTATATACGTTTTTCAGCCAAGAATATTCTAGATCGCAAATGTTCATGCTACTGAATGTCTTAATAATAGCATTAAAACACTGTTATTAACGGATAAACAAGATTTCGAACCAAAGTCGAAAATTGAGCTCATTGTATTCTGCTCACTTCGCTTTTCTGCGAGGATTGTACTAGTATTAAGAATTATTATTCGCGTATTTCAATGCTCCTACGCTTACGAGGGGATTTCATAATATCTAACATTTTTCGACTGCAATAATTTCACTTCCTGTTTAATGTAACAGTTCATTATATTCTGTAGAACACAAGCAAAATAAACTACCAAGTAGCCCATCATTAGAGTAAACAGTTTACTCTGATGAAGTGATGATGACTACTTGGTAGCATAAAGATCAGTACTTTAACACTAATTTTAGTCGATAAGGGTGATTATTTCTTATTCATAGAATCAAAATATTCCAACCAAATTCATTTTCGAGCAAAATCACCAAGTCTAGCCTTTGGGTGTTAACCACACAATGATATAACCATGATATAGGAATAGTTATTTATTTAGTGGTGATTCACGAATATTTTATAAAGTATGAAAGAAATATGATATGCTCTAGGTTTATATTTGGGTGAACAGAATACAAATGATTAAAATTTGGTGCAGAATTGTAAATTCCAGAATCTTGTTGATTACACGAAATGTGTTTGTATTCCACTATGCAAGAATATAGCGAGTAACTCTCGATCGGAAGCATTGTAATTTTCTGTGCTATTGATGGTTTATTAAGAAAAAAGAGTTCCCAATGATAAGCGTTAAATTTTTACAAGCGGCTAGGGACCGCGGGTCCCCAAACATTCCCGATGGCAAGATGTTGTAAGCGAAGCCGAAGATTTTCTAACCGAAGAATAATACAATTTTTCAATTTCACATTCAATTCCAAACAGAAAATTGCGAGGATTGTTATGCTATTAAGAAACCTAAATGCTTCTCATTGTCTCTTAAATTGAACAAGATTAATTGTTCGAAATTTGTATGACAATAATTGCTTGGATTCGGAAATTATTACAGGTGAAAAGAACGGTTAACGTGTTTTAATTCGAAGATTTGACTTAACGCCATCAGATACAACACCTCCTTCTGCTTTCAAGAGACATCAATTCATTTATAATTTGCCTTGCCTTTTGTATTACAATTATTAAAGCTCAGTAAGGACAAATTTATAGGGTTTCTTTTACCACAAGCTGTGTATACATGATCATACGTAGAGATGTCTCTGGTGCGGTCGTTTCAAAATTTAAATTGTTCCAGAAAGTAACTGTACAGTAAATGTCGTGATTAAATAAGTACTTCAGTAACTGTATTCCGGCAATTATGTTATCGTTACCATCGAATATGAACGGGAATCGGCTAGTAGTTCAATAAGACTTGATAAGTCTTAACCACGGTCGTATACACAGGTCTGGAAACTCTATGGTTGAGCTGAGTCGCTTACGCGTCCCCACGGTCGTAGTCCCTCGCTCAGCCACCAGCTAGCGCTTGGATCGCGAGGGATGTGCTTTCAAAAATATTGAACTCAATTTATTCTCTTCATTAAAAATCTATTATTCACAGGATTCAATCAATGTGCCAATGGAACCTGATAATTGTGACGAACCTGGTAATTCTAACGATGAAATCAAAACTACTGATATGGTAAGGTATTTTGGAAAACATAAATATATCGTAGAAACATAATATTTTGTATGACAGAATCAACCAATATTAGGCTGGGAACTGAGCGAATTCAAGAGCAGCATGTTGAGAACTCGAAAGCCAACTATGTGTAGTTAACCAAACTGATGAGTAGATTCTTATCTTTTTATAAATTATTAAAATAATTATCAATTAAATGTGTTCTTGTATTTATTATTCTGATTTGAGAGAGGAATAGAACTGTTACTCTTGTCAAAATGTATTACTCATCTTAAAATTAACTTTCCCTTTTTCGTTATACATGCTCGCACACATAAAAGACCTCGTTCAAACGATTTCTATCCGGAATCGCAAGCATCCACTTTTTTCGCATTTCCGCATCTTTCGGCACTTTAAAAACAGAAGTTTCTAGCCTTACACTTTTGTACCCCGTTTTGCATTTCGGCATAATGCACAGTTTCGTAATTCATTTCTAAAAACGCAGGTATTCCTTGTGTTGACAAGTCAACTGACAGTTGTCAGAAAATACTCTTCATAGAGATCAAGATGATACTCTTACGTGACGCCCGCGGTCGAACATACGACCGTGGTGACGCCTTTCATGTGCCTACGTGACGACTTTTGGTACAACGCGCACTTAGACGCGTAAGCGACTCACTGCTCAGATAGGAAACAGCTTCGGGTTTCCAGACCTATCTATACGACCGTGGTCTTAACTTATTACACCTACCATATCAAAATATGTTGTATGCCATTACTTAATTGGTGTCTTAAAAAGATATTGAGTATTGTGCGCGTCAAAAACAGTTTAGTGCTTTTTACATAAACCAAAAAATGGTTTTAAAGAATTCTACGTTGTCTTTAGGCAACCATTATTGAAGATTGTATGATTACAGTTATTCATATATAATTATAATTGAGACTTTTTCCGACTCCCAGTTGGACTTTCCTCTCATTTGTGCAGAATTTCATCAAGATCGGACTTACCCGCAGAAACAGCTAAGATCCGTAAGAACAGGGAATATTTTGCAAATGATTCAGAAGCAGCTAAATATGTGAAATTGTTACAGTTATATTATAATCTATTTTCTGTCATTGAATGCTTATACAAATTGGCAACATGTGTTTTACGACTCTATGTTTCATACTCTATGTATAATTGTCTTCTGCGGTCAGTAATATTTTTTGTCAACCTTAGTTTCATTATGACAGAGTAATCAATTCAATGAAAATATGTGACGTCACATTTCGATACCGTAAGTGTAAAGTCATTAATCTAAAAATTTCGTATTGTTAATTAAAGCCGTGTGATATATAAACATAACCAAAAAACGATGGTTCGATGATATGGTATAGTTCTGTGGCTTCATCCCTGTTCCTACAACTGTGTATCTTGTTTCTATAGTTCCAATCATCAGGGTGTCCCACGACGTTTTGACAGTCCAATTTCTCGAAAACAGTCAATATGACCTATATGAAATTTGGGAGATATAAACAGTCGAAACTGATGCTTATATTTATTATAAAATGACTTCCGTTTTTCCTGTCATTTCGGGTCACGTGACCCCAACATCATTTTTTTAAATAGGACAACCGGTATAATATTACAATTTTGGATATGTCATCCAAAAACAAATTCTACGATACCACACTTGTCATCATTGTATTGTGCAGTAATGGTAAGGGCTATTTATTTTTACTAAATTTATTAAAGCAATATTTTGCACTCAAAAATGTAGGTGGCTATGAAACAAATAACTGTTGTAGCAACAACACATGGTCAAAGTATAAAGGTCTGATGGAGCCTCCCTTTTACTCTTTTTAAAATTCGAGTGCAAGCTGATTGGTCGTTTATTTCGCGGGAATGTCGCGCTCACGAATTTGAATTTAAATAATATGTTAGGTAAGTACTCTACAACGTGAAACGGGGATGCGACCTTTCACCGATGAGAGCAAGGCTGTGATTGGAGGAGATGGGTGACGTCACCCGGCGCGAGAAACGATGATAGGGAGGCTCCAACAGACCGTTATACTTTGACTATGGCAACAACATAGGTTGTCATTCAGTATTGTTAGGTGAAGTTAGTTTATTCGATAACTGTCATCAATTATTAGTCATAATCTTGTGAAGACACTGTAATAATAAGTAAATAATACCTTCAATTTTTACTTACGATGAATATGTTGACATGCTACTTATTTATGGAGAATGTGGAAAAAACAAAACTTATGCTCAAGGTTTGTGCAGAAATCGTTTTTCTCATAGAATAACTCCAAGCAAAAATACTTTAGCCTATGTCGAACGAAAGCTAAGAACTGGTTCTTTTCCAAGCTGTAAAAATCAAGTTCCTCGTGAAAAGACCGCTCAGACAGCGTAAATCCACACACCTCAATACGATTTCTTGAACAAGAATTACAAATAAGTAGAAGTCCAATACAAAAGTATTAAAAAATCACAAATACCATCCTTATAAAATACATTAAACACAAAGTTTAGTTCCTGCAGATCCTGAAAGGAAATCAAATGTTATTGCTGAAATGTTAGTAAAAAGTAATGATGACCCTTCTTTTTTAGAAAAAATATCATGGAGTGATGAAAGTACATTTCATAACAATGGTATTGTCAATCGCCATAATTGTCATTATTGGTCGCAGGAGAATCCATAGTGGATGCGCGAAACCGAATTTCAAACAATATGAGGAATCAATGTTTGGTGCGATTTATTTAATGGTCGATTGATTGGTTCCTATTTTTATGAAGGAAAAAAAGTCGAAGATACTTAGATTTTCTTCAAAATACTTTACCAGAATATTTCTTCATATGAAAAGCAAACAATGTGGTGGCAGCAAGATGAAGCATCTCCTCAATTGTTTGGGCCAGTTAGAGAATATCTTGATAACACATTTCCTGAAAAATGGATCGGTTCAAATGGTGGGATTCTGTAGCCACCCCGTTCTCCGGATATTACATCCTAAGATTTCTTTCTCTGGGGTTACTTAAAAGGTCGAGTTTATGTCACACCCCCGGCTGATTTAGATGATTTAAAGGATAAAATAAGACAGGCATGTCGGACCATAACACCCGAAATGATTGCAGCAGCACTTACAAGAAATCTTTTAACAATGTTTTAACATTGTGTCAATGTACATGGTCATCAATTCGAACATTTTCTTTAATTTCTTTAATTACTTGTACTTTTTAATTCCCTATGTTACGTTTTTTAATAAAATAATTTATTTTTGGTAGCTACTATTTGGAACTATAAAAAATGTTCATTTAATTGCCCCTATTATCATTACTGCAGAATACAATGATGACAAGTGTGGTATCTTTGAATTTGTTTTTGAATGATATATCCAAAATTGTAATATTATACCGGTCGTCCCATTAAAAAATAAAAATATGTTGGAGTCACGTGACCCGGAATCACAGGAAAAACGGAAGTCATTTTATAATAAATATAAGCATCAGTTTCTACTGTTTATATCTGCCAAATTTCATAAATGTCATAACAGTTTTCGAGAAATTAGACTTTCAAAATGTCGTGGAACACCTTATATATAGATATAGGTTGTTAAGGTGTGTAAAATAATTAATACTTTTATGATGTATGTTCTTTCGAATAATTAAATAATTATTAAATCAAAAGTGGTGCAGACTGTGGCGATCAACCCTGTTCGGCCAACTGCGTATCTTGTTTCTATAGTTCCAATTAGAAGTGAAAAGTTCCTGAAAAATAGAACAGATGGCGCCATAATCGAAAATCCTATGTCACATTTGTGATGTACCATCTTTAACTAGAATACATTAAAATTTTCGTACTGATATGTCATTCGGTTCTGTTTTGACACCTATCGAAAACAAGCAACCTTGAAGAATTTTGTACGTAAGGAAAAAAGTGAATTTCGCGTCTTGATTGAACATTATTTCTTGCGTGGAAAAAACATTACGCAAACCAAAGCATCAGATGTTAAACATTATGGGGACTCTTCACCATCGATAGGAACGATTTATGAGTGGTTTACTGATTTTCGTTGTGGCAGTATGATCACAAAGGAAGCCGAATGTTCTGGTCTTCCAATTGTCTATAAAATCCATAGTATGACATTGGACGATGGGCGAGTTAATGTGCACAAGATTGATGAGACTGTGACATCTCCACTTTGTATAAATTATTGAATATGAGAAAGCTATCTGTCAGATGAGAACCGCATTTGCTCTCTATTGACAACAAGTGCGACCGTGTGACAACTTCAAAGGAGTGTTTGGCTATGTTCAAGCCCGATAAGGAGGACTCTTTGAGCCGTTGCATAAGCATGGATCCATGACAACCCATCAAAGACAGTCCAAACAGTGGACTTGTCCTGGCAAAACGAAGCCGAAAAAAGCCAAAGTGGGTCTATCGGCCAACAAAGTCATGGCGGTGGTTTTCTGGGATACACACGGTATCGCCGATATCGATTACCTTGTAAAAGGCAAAACGATCATTGGCGTATATTATGCATATCTGTTGAATCGATTCGACGCCGAATTGAAGTGGAAGCGGCATCAACCAAGACAACGCACCGGCGCACAGGTTCGCAATGGCAGAATTGCAAGAATTGCCCTACGAATTGGTTAGTCATCCACCTTATTTTCCAGATTTGGTCCCCTGCAATTTTCATCTATTTCCAAACTTGGCTCGGCGGAAAGAGATTTGGCTCCAAAGATGAGGTCATCGCTAAAACAAACGTCTATTTTGAAGGTCTGCCGAAATCGTTAGTGGAGTAATTCTGGCAAATGGTTGGCGAAAATCTTACGATGCTTAGCAACCCGGTGGAAAATGTTTGTTGTGGTACCAATAACAACCCTCTGAAATATCTATTCCCCAAAGTGGGTGCAACCCCTTTTTTGGCCAAAAAGAGGTTTTTTGACATTTTTAAGGGTAGCTTAGCAAAAAAAAATTAATATCTCTGACTGTATTAAAAATTAAGGAACCAAAGTAGAACCCTTTTATTGTCCCGGTCCAAATTTCAAATTGATCCGGCCTCCCCCCTCCCCGTAATAAATATATATAATATATACTCATATATGCAAGAAATCTTGCTTAACGGCTGACTCAATCATTTTTGAACCGAGTTGGCTGAAATTCGGATTGAAGATGGGTGTTGGTGTTATTGGTCTCAAAACTACCCTTTAAATTTCAAGTGAAAATATTGAACAGTTTTCAGAAATTTAACTTTAAGTCAATTTTTTAGTTATTTTTCAAATTAAAATATCTTATGTCATTTACATCCGATCGGGATCTGCTTTGCAAAAAATTTTGGTATTCGCATATAGTTTTATGTCATGAAACTCATTTTTCAATTATTTTTTTTCCCGGTCTGTATTGGCCATTTTGGTTAATTTGAGATAAATCGAATGACGTTCACGTGAGGAGCGCGTAGCTGGCGAGTTAGAAAAGTGCAAACTGGTTGTACCTAATACGGCTTTAAGACGACTTTCCGCGTGCCGTTTTCGCTCCATGTAGTAGATAAGGTATCGGACCGTGCCCGACGGCCCTTCTTTTTTCGATAAATGTCCATTAAATAGGAAACTTTAATTAAAATAGAAACAGGTACTCTCAGGTCTCAGCTACGCTTGTCTAACGTGCGACGTACTAAAGGGAATTTTCTAGCTACTAAAATATACCCGAAGCGGGTGAAAACTAGCGACCCACAGCCGAAAATACTTTATTACAACTGGAGCCGCCCGCACAGGGCACGAAACAGCCCCAACATAACAAGACCGAGGTAAAATGTATAAACTCTAACTGACGCGTAGCGAGCTTCTCGAGGGAAACGTCAAAATGATTACGTTCGTAGCTAATTACATAGGACGTCTGGCGTTCATGCAATTGTGTTTTTATACAATTTGAACCTTCTAATTTCGACAGGCCACATGAAAATTCCGGAGCCTAAAGCGCTATCAACTCCTGAGTCTCACAATATTCGTATAAAATTGCGAAATTTCGCAATATTAGAAACTTCAATTCAATTGATTTGACACAAGTTTTGGGGATAATAATATCGAAAATAAAATAGCCAATATAGCCCGGAAAAAAAATAATTGAAAAATGAGTTCCATGACATAAGACTATATGCGAATACCTACATTTTCCCGCAAAGCAGATCCAGATTGGATGTAAATGACATGAGATATCTTAATTAGAAAAATAACTAAAAAATTGACTTAACGTTGAATTTCTGAAAAACTGTTCGATATTTTCATTTGAAATGCAAAGGCTAGTTTCAAGATTATAACTCCCATCTTCACCCCGAATTTCAGCCAAATCGGTTGAAAAATGACCGAGTTAGCCGTTACGCAAGGTTCCTTGCATATATGAGTATATATATATATATATATAACTTAAGAGATATAGAATTAAATTTTCTGAATTATGAAGATAACTTAGATAATTTAACATAGGATTATAAAAATGAATAAACGTAAAAGATTGAACCATAGGCGGGATTCGAACCCACATTTCTGGATTTCTAGTCCAGGGTGTTTACCAATTACTCCACTTCGGTCCTATTAGATTTTTATATTTTTGTAAATATAAACCTCTGAAAGGATAGTAGATCATTGATGAACACAATGCGATTCGATGCCCTACCATAAATCAACTTATTCACGCACATTCATCTAAATTTCAGTCGTTTTTTGAAGTAAGGATTGTAGGTTAGTACTGCTATGGTTGGCAGTTACTTGACAGTTCTTATTCAAATGACAGCATCCTGTTTCTTATATATTTCAATAGAACTGACTGAGAATTGGCCACTATCGTGTATGTAACTTAAGAGATATAGAATTAAATTTTCTGAATTATGAAGATAACTTAGATAATTTAACATAGGATTATAAATATATATAAGAGATATAGAATTAAATTTTCTGAATTATGAAGATAACTTAGATAATTTAACATAGGATTATAAAGATGAATAAACGTAAAAGATTGAACCATAGGCGGGATTCGAACCCACATTTCTGGATTTCTAGTCCAGGGTGTTTACCAATTACACCACCTCGGTCCCATCAGATTTTTATATTTTTGTAAATATAAACCTCTGAAAGGATAGTAGATAATTGATGAACACAATGCGATTTGATGCCCTACCATAGATCAACTATTCACGCTTATTCATCTAAAGTTCAGTCGTTTTTTGAAGTAAGGATTGTAGGTTAGTACTGCTATGGTTGGCAGTTACTTGACAGTTCTTATTCAAATGACAGCATCCCTGGTTCTTATATATTTCAATAGAACTGACTGAGAATTGTTCTGGTTAATTATAAACAAGTTTTAAAGTTTCTTTGCCTAATTGGCCACTATCGTGTATGTAACTTAAGAGATATAGAATTAAATTTTCTGAATTATGAAGATAACTTAGATAATTTAACATAGGATTATAAAGATGAATAAACGTAAAAGATTGAACCATAGAAACTTTAAAACTTGTTTATATATATATATATATATATATATATATATATATATATATATATATATATATATATATATATATATATATATCTATTACGGCGAGGGGGAGGTCGGATCAACTTGAAATTTGGACTGGAAGTTCCTTGGACATTGACAATAAGAGGGTTCTGCTTTGGTTCCTTAACTTTCAATACAACCAGAGATATTAATTTTTTTTGCTAAACTACCCTTAAAAATGTAAAAAAAAACTTTTTGTCCAAAAAAAAGGGGGTTACACCCACTTTTGGAAATAGAAATCTCAGGGGGTTGTTATTGGTACTCTAACAAACACTTTCCACCGGGTCGCTAAGCTTCGTGAAATTTTCGCCAACCTTGCCTTTTTTCTCGTCAGATTTACTCCACTGCGTATTATTTGGAGGGGATCTAAAATTTATGAAATCGTTGGACGAAGTGTATCGGGCTGCGAGAATTATGTTGAGAAATAAAATAAGTTTTGACCATATAAATCATTTCTCGTTTCATTTTTCAGGGACTTTTCACCTTGCCCCCGTATAGATATAGGTTGTTGAGATGATTATGATAGTCAATACTTCTTCTCTTGTATGTTCCTTTTTAATTAATTAAATGATTATCAATCAAAACTGGTCTAGCTACAGTTCCATTTGAGAAACTGAAGATGGATGACAAAATACCACTGTAAATAGAGATATCGGGCCCAAAAGCAATACAGCTGCTATTTTCACCATTTTGAACTGATTCGCAGAATTTCAAATCCGTGCGACCAATAGGAACCGCGCAAAAACGTATATTTCACCGAAATTTTTGTAGATCCAGTTCAGTATTTCCCTTATACTATGTACAGCGAGGGAAGTGAAAGAAAATGACACATATAAAAATACTTGAAAACTACGTTCATCAAGCGCATCTCTACATTTTTAGTCGATAAATATGAAGTTTAATATTGGATAGGTAAATGTTATTCTTTCAGGTCTCGGATATAAATTAGAGGAGAAAGAACCGAAATAGGTAGACAAAGTGCAGCTCCGGCAACAAATTTGCTATACTTAACCTTCAACATCAAGAAATGAAGTATTTTCAGAAAATCAATACACTGAACTGAAACTGAAATTGTAATTGCACCTGCATGCATATTTTCAAGGTTTATTATTTAGTCCCTTCAAATCAGAAAATTTTAGGGAAATTTGTCTCTCAGTTAAGCCACCCATACAGAAAGTTGTTTCAAGTTTCGGGGTTGTGTTAACATATTTTTCACCAAGCGCATGATAAAAAAAGTGTCGTTTTTTAGATATATTCCCCCACTCTTATCAAGGTCAGTATGCCAATGAGCTCTGAATCAAAATGATTAAAATTATCTATCCTTTCTAATAATTTCAACAAAGATATACCTTAATGCGAGAATTTCCGGAGAAACGCGTTTAAATGAACATAACAAAAACTCATTAACGAATTTACTTACTACTGAGAACCTCAACAGGAGTACATTATTTGTTTGAAATGAAATTGTAAACAAGAAAAATGTGCAAAGAAAACAAAAAAATTATTCTCAAAAAAGTTGAGGCTAAAAGAAACGCAGAAAAGTCGTGCACTCAGTGCCCTCTACCGCATAATCTGAAACTAACTAAGCCATCTTATTTGACGTTTTCTGAAACCCCCGAGTATCAGATTACAAGGAAATACCTGTAACTGCACAGGAGCTACAGCAAAATTTCGTAGCTTATATGAAAATATGTGATTATTTTTTTTAATCTACCGTCCCCTGCATTTACGGGAGGTCTTTCTGAAACACCCTGTATATACAGGGTGTTTCAGTTGTTTCGTTCATAGCTTCGGGAAATGATAGAACTTCTGAAAATAATAGGGGTCTTTCATATAAAATTTTTCTCTAAGTCACTTCGTTTCCGAGGGTGTTGAAGTTTTGAAAAATTATAACATATTCTTTATTATCTTTTGAACTGATGAAAAGTTTCAGTTGGTACACTTCAGTTTCACTGGATAAGACATGTTTTTGGTCAAAAATGTTTTTGAGATAAACACAGTAGCGTAGTTACGGGGTTTTGTACCCATTTGAACCCCTTAAACATCTACGCCAATGTTTGGAAATTATTATTATATGCAAAATTAAGAACTTTAATTTATTTTCTATAAAAAAGTATTCATGATAAATTTCCCTTGGAGGCTTCATGTTCGAGCTATTCTGATTTTTCTAATCAGGGTTATATTATGGAATTTCTTTTGAAAGGCTATTTAAAACGTAAGAAACTATTTAAATACCTATTTATTGGTAACGATGAAAAATAATTCATAATAAATGCTCAAAATGATCCATTCAATCCAACGCAACGTCGACATAGATTTCTTAACGACCTTCTTTTTCGAATTAACATTTTATTATTAATTTCACCACAAGCTCTTCGGAAACGATTAAGTCGATCTTCTCTATTATGAACCGGCGTGGCATAGTTTTATCTTTCAAATAACCCCAAACAAATAAGTCCAGAGGATGGTGGTCAGGTGATCGAAGAGGCCATGCAACTGGACCTCCCCTACCAATCGATGTTTCACCGTACTTCCTATTTAGCTATTCTCGTACTTGTCTGCAAAAATAGACAGGTGAGCCATCCAATTGTATCCATGCATTTGTTCTCTCATTGTGTGGTGTCTTCGTTATAATTTTCCAAAAATTCTAAAAATGCAGCGGCCGTTATTCTGTCTGATAAAACGTATGGGCCAAAAATATTGTTTTTGTAAATGCCAAGCCAGACATTGAGACAGAATTTTCCTTCGAAATTCCTAGATCTTGTACCATGAGTGTTTTCATTTGCCCATTCATTATTATTAATTCATTAATTCATAATAAATGCTCAAAATGATTCATTTATTTCAACGCAATACATAGATTTCTCAACGACCTTCTTGTTCGAATTAATATTTTATTATTAACTTCACCACAAGCTCTTCGAATACTATCAAGTAGATCTTCTCTATTATGACCAGCGAGGCATAGTTTTATCCTCTAAATAATCCCAATTAAAAAAAAACGAATGGGCCAAACATATTGTTTTTGTAAATGCCAAGCCAGATATTGAAACTGAATTCTTCTTGAAAATTTCTAGTTCTTGTACCATGATTGAAACTGAACAACAACGAAGACTTTCTCCAGCAAATACTGTAGACAGATGAAGCACATTTTACACAGACGAGGATTTACTAATTTTGACAATTTACGTTTATGGACAAATGAAAACACTCATGGTACAAGGATCTAGGAATTTCCACGAAAAATTCAGTGTCAATGTCTGGGTTGGCATTTACAAAAACAATACTTTTGGCCCATACGTTTTATCAGACATACTAACGGCCGCTGCATTTTTCGAATTTTTGGAAACTAATCACGAAGACACTACACACTGAGGGAACAAATGCATGAATACGATTGGATGACTGTCCAGTACGAGAATGGCTAAATAGGAAGTATGGTGAAAGATGGATTGGTAGAGGTGGTCCAGTTGCATGGCCTACTCGATCACCTGACCTCTATCCTCTGAACTTTATTGCTTCGGATTATTCGAGACATAAAGTTATGCCACGCCGGTTCATAATAGAGAAGATCTACTTAATCGTATTCGAAGAGCTCGTGGTGAAAGGTCGTTGAGAAATCTATGTCATCGTTGCGTTGAAGAAAATGGATCATTTTGAGCATTAATTATGAATAATTCTTCATCGTTTCCGATAAATAGATGTTCAAATATTTTCTCACGTTTTAAATAGCCTTTCGAAAGAAATTCCATAAGATAACCCTAATTAGAAAAATCAAAATAGCTCTAACAGGAAGCCTCTAAGTGAAATTTATCAAGAATACTTTTTTTCAGAAAATAAATCAAAGTTTTGAGATTTATGTACAATAAAAATTTCTTACCATTGGCGTAGAAGCTTAAGGGGTTTAAATACGTATAAAACTCCATAACTACGCTACTGTATTTGTCTCAAGAACAATTTGTAACCAAAAAAATTTCCCATCCAGTTAAACTAAAGTGTACCAAGTTTGAACTGAAAATCTTCATTTGTTTAGAAGATAATGAAGAGAATGCAACGAACGAAAAAAGTGAAGCACCTTGTATATACAGGGTGTTTCAGACAGACCTCCCGTAAATGCATGGGACGGTAGATTTTACAAAAATGATCAGATTTTTAACTATGTTCCTATCTTTTTTCCTTTTGGATATACAGGGCGCGTTGAATTTAATTATTTTTAAACGAAATTTTGCTGTAGCTCCTGTGCAGTTATAGATATTTTGTTGAAATCTGATACTCGAGAGTTTCATAGGATGCCAAATAAGATGTTATAGTAAGTTTCAGACTATGGAGTAGAGGGCGCTGGGTGCGCGACTTTTCGGCATTTCTTTTAGCCTTAACTTTTCTAGAATAATTTATTCGTGTTCTTGCACATTTTTCTGGTTTACAATTTTATTGTTAACAAATAAAGTTCTCTGGTTGAAGTTCTCAAAATCTCACCGTTTTCGAAAAAAACGCGTTTAACTAAACATAACAAAAACACATTAACAAATTCACTTACTACCGAAATCGCGTATGTTCATTTGAACGCGTTTTTCTCGAACCTTGAAAAAAAAAAGTTAAAAAAAAACAGGTTCCATTCGTGTTTGAAGACCAACGGACCAAAGGAACATCAGTGATAGCAATAAAACAAAAGATGCACAGAACACTTTTAATTACAAATAGCTCACAACTGTTCAAAATGTCTTTCATCATTCTCGATGCATTTATTTAATTTAATTTCGGTAGAAAAAACAGCTGCTTCAATTTCAGCCCTGAACAAGCTTCTAACGGCATTTCGTATTCTTTCCATCATATTTTTCCTGGTTGTTGGTTTTTCTTGAAAAACCAAGTCTTTCGGTCCACCTAAAAAATCTAAACAAGTTAGATCCGGCTAACGCGCGCGCCGGCCAGGGAAATAAACTCCCTCTTCCAATAACACGTTTTGGATATTGCCCATCTAAATGCTGAAGTACATTTCGGTTATAATACGCCGGGCAACCATTAAGCTGGAACCACATGTTCCTTCTTGTTTCCCAGGAGACTTGTTCTGAAAATGCTGGAAGGAAAACGTTCAAAAATTCCATAAACTTTTCTATGTTCAGGGTTTGTCCAAAAAAATGTGGGCCTATAATTTTTCCTTCCACGATTTCGCACTATACGTTAAAGCTCCAGCGATTTGGGTGTTCTACTTGCCGCATCCAATGTGGGTTTTGTTTCGACCAATATTGTATATTATGCAAATTTACACCCCTTGCGCTACTGAAAGTTGCTTCATCCGTCCGTACTGACAGTGACAATGGTTCAGTTTACTATCATAATCAGTATCTTTTAATGCCTGATATGAAGCAATATGGTAGGGATGCATATTAACATCTTGAAGAATCTCGTGGACAATTGTTTTTGAGACTCCTAGGTCGTTGGAAATTGTCCTGTTATTTAAGGGGATAGTATCGCCAAAACGTTAACAATATATTCCTTGTTGCGCTTGAAGTTAATTTGTTACAATCTTGACAAACAAAAATTTCAAAGGATCTGAAAATTGTCTTTTAATCTGGATCAAAAATATTCATATCGGTTGAATGGTTCAGGAGATATACAAATATGAATATTAAAAAATGCATTGGCCTTCCCCTACCTTATTATGACAGATACAACAAAATTTGGCAGAGCAAAAAGTTACAGCTCATGGTCTAACTTTCCGAGATGGCGTGAATTTTATGTTTCTCCATAGCAGTTACGCCTCCTAGCGGTTGAATTACGAACTTCAAAATAATTTCCAGCCTTTTCTCTTGCTCACTTTATCTATGAGGATTCTTTTCTCAAACCTCTAGGCCTTACCATTGTCGAGATACAGCCGCGCTCCGTACCATTATCCGGACATCCTGTATATCTATATTTTATTTGTTTTTCGATTTTAAGTCAGACCTATGCATTTTAGAAAAACATGTCAAGATATCAAAGTTATTTATTGAGAAAATCATCGAATTTTGAACTAGCCTCTTATATTCGAGAATTAACGTTATGAAATGCGCCTTTGAACGGTCAACAACTCTCTTAATCTTAATTGAAATTGTTTCGCACCCGAGGACCTCACGTCCACTCAACTACGTTAAAGTTGTTTGTGGAACGAACTTCCGAGACGCACTTGATGACTAAATTAGAGGGCATTACAATTTAGCCTGTGGCTGGTTATAATGGGGGGTCGACGTTAGGATTTAAATTCTAGGCAGGTCCTCAATTTTGTCAATTATGATTTATATTACCTAGCTCACTAATTCTAATTTAGTGTCACGAATACAAGCAGAATTAACATAATTTTCATATCGAGTTGGAATATTCTAATTAACTCAGATTTGTCAATACAAACTCTAAAGGATGTTCAGAATTTCATATGTCAACATACTGGGGGTCGGAGGTGGTTATACATGGAAAATAAGAAAACATTTCATATCAACATGTATCCGGAAGTGCTTCAATGAAGAGCTACGGCGCCAATCTTTCAATTTTGGCAATTTAACTATTATCGATGCAAAAATGTTGAATACGTATGTTTTGCTCCGAAAAGGTATTTCAGAAATATTTTTACAGGCGAACAGCATTCAATAACACAAGTGTTTTCAAATTAATGCGTTCACGTTATGACGGTGAACACATTTTCTGACATGGCCGAAATTCATTTCATGTATGGCAAAGCAAATGGTTGTAGTCACGAACCTCTAACACTTTACCAATAATCATTACCGAATCGTCCAGCTGTCTTCAAAATATTATTAACGCTTAAGAGAGAACGGCACATTTCTGTAAGCAAGAATCCTTGTGACAAAAAACGTACCATTATGATGCACAAGAACGAGTTTTGAATAGTGTGTACGCTAACCCAGGAATCTGCCAGGAAACTGGCTTTAATGAAAAACGTATTTCATATTTGGTTATTGAAAATTTTGCATCAGTAGTTGCTGAGGCTGTATCATCTACAAAACCTTCCAGTTATTAAGCCGCAACATTTTCAACTCCGATTGTATTTTTGTCAATGAATACAATTCAAAATCTAACAAGACTGTGTCATTTCTCTCGCAAAATTTTGCTCACTGATGAAGACGGCATCACGTCGGAAGGAGTTGTGAATTTCCTCAACAGACAAAAATCCCCATGCACATTTTTATGCAAGATTTTAAAACAAATTTTTGATAAATGTAGGGCAGGAATAATCTAAAATCATTCAATTGGACCTTTTATAATGCCTAGTCTCTCAAATGTTGAAACATATTTGAATTTTGTGGGAAATAGTCTTGCAAATCTTCTTACCTGGATAATGTGCCATTCGCAAATAGATTAGCAAGTTGGCTTATGTATGATGGGGCACCTCCCAATTTTCGAAATCATGTAGCTTAGGCTGAGTAGTGGATAGGTCGTAACGGTAAAGTTGCGTGGCCTCCTCGTACAGCCGACTTGAACCTGTTAAATTTTTTTCTTCGGGGTTATTTGGAATCAACATTTCACTCAGTTCCAATTGAAAACGAGGCTCATCTTGAACAAAGGGTAATAGAGCAGTGCGAGATACTTCGAAATAAGGAAAGCTTATCTGAACGAGTACGAACATCGATGAGGAATCTTCTAGAAAGTTGCATTGGCATAAATGGCGAATATTTCCAGCCATGTTACAATTTATAAATTTTTAATATTTAATAATTATTTTATGATTAGTTTGTTAATTCATAACCTGTGTCTCCTTTTGGACCAATTAATGGCTGACGGCGACTTTCTGACGTCAGACGAGACTCTACCAGATGCATATGGATGTAAATAAATTAGTCAGTGTTGTTTAACTATTTATGAACGTAAAATAGAGTATAGCCGTTAGTAACCTATTTAACTATTATAAATATTTCAAGTAAAATTGACTTGCATTCAATAATACACACAGATCAGTATACAAAATATTGTTGGATAAAGTTTTGCTTCTCGCGCTTCTACTTGTTCGTTTGTTGTCGCCGCTATTCATGGTCACGCAATCAGTTCTCCAATCGCGTTAACTATCAGTCGTGTTCAGAATTTCTATATAAGGACTTTAGTTTTTGTCAAACCGAAGCTCCCCGATGGGTCCAGAAATAAAAAAAAAACAGTGCTGATCAGTGGCGGTTTAACCGTAGGACTCCTTGTGCAGTGCCTTCCTTAAAAAAAGGGGATTTTTGGCCAATATTTTTGCTGTGTGAGTTTCCCATTTATAATTTTAGGGAGTTTGACTTTGAAAAATGCAAAATTTTGTCGGTGACGCATTTTTCTATTTATGCGCACCCATATCCTTGTGTCACCAGCCGCCACTGGTGTTAATGCTGATACCAATCGCAATATCCAACTCATCTGAGTGAAAGAGATGCACGGTAAAGACATCGTTCCATCCTGCGAAACTTTGTACTTATTATAAGCTTGTCTTTGTAAGTTGTTGAGCGCATGCTATCGCAATGCTTAATTAGGTCTAAGAAACACGTTCAAAGCATAAATGAACCCATGTGTTCGTCAAATCGGATCTGCTATGTTTTTTTTCCTCCTTAGGTACCCGAACCTAATGTAGAATATTTGAAAAACTCTACAACAATGTTTGATATATAATGTATCGAAAATTGTTCCATCACACAGTCTATGTATATTAGATTATCTCGTAAAGTAGTCGTCTAGTATGCCTATAAATAGTTCAGTGGTGACATATTCATATTTCAACTTATTGGTAGTAAAAAATTAAAATTATTAAGGAAAAACAACCAGTTACCCAGATCGATTTCCAATTTGGCAAACCATTATATTATTATATAAACCTTAAAATACATAATTATAATAGCACGCCATCATATGTGCAGAATCAATTTTTTGCCTTTTCTTATTGCACGCTTGGAAAAGTAGGTGCTCAACGATTTTAAAACTTGTCATCTACTATAACTCTTCATCAAAAAGCTTCGACTGATAAAGTCTACAACTATAATGTGGTTGAGTATCTTGACCAAAGTGAAGTTGGCATCACAAAAGAAAAAAAATACAATTTCAAAGCAGCAGTCGACCATCGATTCAACATTATTGCCAATCAACAGTTTCGTTTGACCATCATAAGTTGAAAAAAAATTATATGAACGTTTTCCAGGTACCAATTTCCCGCTGGCAACCCATACATGAAATTTTGAGCATCTAATTATTTTTAACGATTGGCCATCGTTTGACCATGAATGCCCAAAAATATCATTGTTTGCACACACATAGTTTTTGAAGAAATAATTTGGCTGCCAATTTTAGGAAACACGTCATAACGTTCATTTAGGTGGTGGAATCGTCCCCAAAATAGGATTGCAAATTCGCAAAAAAGGAAAATTTTAATAAAACGCGATTATCACATGATGGTACAGACATGTACAGACATCGAAATATGGAAGTAATAATAACTTATAATAACGTAATTATAGGTAAATAACAGTGTAATAATAAATGCAAAGACTTTTATTTTTGTCTCGGGAATTTGTTAGAATATCTAATTGTTTAAAGAAATGGACAAACGAGAGCGATAAACTTATCATCTGAGAA
The DNA here is from genome assembly GCA_958510875.1 of Endomychus coccineus. Lineage (NCBI taxonomy): Eukaryota > Metazoa > Arthropoda > Insecta > Coleoptera > Endomychidae > Endomychus > Endomychus coccineus. The sequence goes on from OY294067.1 coordinate 102,761,018, forward strand.
ACGTATGTTCTTTGTCCAGTTGCATGTTTGAAAACCATCGTCGTTTTTTCATAATTCGAATTCTGCATTGAAATAATATTAGAAACATGATACAAAATACACAATGTTGCATAATACTCGTAAATTGAGGTTTATTTCAAGTTCGACTGAAAATCAACATAAATGATTGAGATAATAGAACTCACCCAATATTATGCAAATTAATTCTTATTATTTTTATAACTTGCGTGATACATTGCAATGTCGATTTGATTATATGGTTATAGAAAATTTTTACGCTTCTATTTGATTTGCGTGAACATACTACTGCGTAAATCCTTGAAGTATGCCACCAATCGCTCATTCCATAATTCAATTAATTCCTTCTTTTTGGAAATCATTAGGATGTAATAGTTTGAACAGATCGACAAATAAAAAAAACTTCATTCATAAATGAATAATATAATTTTGTTCTTATTGAGACAAATCCAAATAAACAATACAAACACATGAGAAGATAATAACTTTTTTAATTCGTTGCAATATGTATATGACAAGAACTTCATCTATAATGCCATTTTCTTCATAATCAAGCAAATATGACATCTATACATATCTTCATTTAATAATTAGTCTCGCGTTATATTAAAATAACCACTTGTTTGCGAATTGATTGAAGTAAAATTGTTCAAGAAATATTTTTTCAATTCTAAAACATTGGTAATCCTGTGTTGGGTATGATTATTTGGTTCTACCAATTTAATGGAATATTTAACGGGTTTCTTGGGAAACGTGAAGTTGGCAACCGAAAATTTTTTTTCAACTATAAATGGGCAAACAATAATATTCATGAGCAGTGACGGTCAAGCGATGGTCAATCACTAGAAATAATTAGATTCTCAAATTGTCATAAATGGGCTGCCTGCGTGAACATGACACCCGAAAATGTTTTTTTTTTCAACTAATAAGAGCCAAACGAAACTGTTGGCGTGCATTATTGTTCAATCAATGGTTTATAGTACGCCGCTTTGAAATTCCAAATTTTCCATTTTCGTCGTGCTAACTTCACTTAGCTAGTCACATGGTCTACGTGCAAGAATATGATTAATTGAATAATGTATAATGAATTTGAAACATTCCGAAAAAATGACGCGAGTTAGGGTGTTTCGTTTCAGGAAAAAAATTGTATATCTTATACCATTTTCCCGTAGTTTAGTATCGTAGTAATACGATGTTTATTATCTTGAAGAAGGAATCTTATTTATGATTTTATAAAGTGGGAACAAAAATTTACAACTTCTAATTTAAAATTTTCAAGTACATAAATCATGGCATTCAGGAAAATGTTTCCGTGCCATTTCACTAGATGCGCTGTTACGTAATCATCTTGATAAACGATCCTGTTGCTTGTGAACTGGCAAGCACACTGTTTTGTTCAATTTGCTGCAAATTAATCGTTAACTTCTGAAAACTGGTGATTGGAAGGGACACATAAAAATAGTTTGATGTGTAACATTTGAAATATTCTCTGAATACCATATATCTTCAAATGTTCCGTTGTAAACAGGTTTCTATACTTTTCCTCTTTTAGGATATAATACAACCATAATAGGTATGCAATCATAAAGGAGAATACCATGTTACTTGTATTTTATATTACGTGTAATAGTCTTAATATTACCTGAAACATAAAAGTATGCAATAGTAATAATATGCATTAAAGGTATATCACAAACATTCAAAACTCAAAGATAAAATTAATACCGTATACCTACGTTTAGCACTTACAATATAATTTGTGTTACCACTGCAACTTCTCATGAGTGTCGATTTTTAAATAACCACAAAAACGAATGAACATCATTCAGACGCAGGACAGCTGCATTGAAGATTATCGCAAAACCGTGTAACCCTATTTATGCTGCAATTTTGTCAGCTATTATAGATTACTCAAAATGAAAACTTAATTTGAGAGCTGTAATGGTTGACAAAACGTCGTGATTGATGCAGTTTCTTTCCATGGAGGCCGTGATGTCTTTTAATTGAATAGAAAATCGGATAGAAACCACAATTGATCGAACCAAACTATTTTTAGACTTTAATTAATTAATTTACTATCAATTGCGCGCATGTCATCGATGAAATGTTCAAGGAATCTAGTAATTAGGTATGGTGCTATAGCACATTATAGCATTGCCTAACAGTCGAGTATTTATTCCAAATAGTCCACAGAACTGAGATATTGCAATATTTGTTACTTAAAATTGTATTTATGTAGAAAGCTGATACAATAAATGAATATTATAGTCCAGTCCCTCTGTAATTTTTAAGGTTCAAATTTTTACGTTCCTTAATTTTGATCAATCCATATATTTTAAGGTGCGCTGATCACGAATAAGGACATTGAAATTGTCTGGGCCCTATGCTACTAGAGTTATTGGACATTTTTTAGAAAACGTCTGAGTTCCACTCGATCATTTTATGACAGAAAATGTTGTTAGGAATCAATAAGAGTGAAATGACGCCAACTAGAAGTTAATAGAATGTAAGGGCGCCCAAAAAGTTCGATTTTTGAGCAAAATCAAACGTTTGTTCAATTGTAAGATAAGATGCCTGTTGTGATATCAACTAATGCTTAACATGAATTGATGTTAATTTATGTGTAGCTCAATATGAACTTTCATTTGCTTAAAATTTTCAAAAGGGGCGCTGTAATCGCTCTAATTTTGCGATTGCGCGCCAAAATTAACCTTTTGACTCAAAACGAAATTCAAACGGAAGATATTAATAGCTTCCACCTACGAAACAAAATCCAACCATTTTGGTTCATATGGGCCTATTTGAGACCATTTTGAAAAAAAAGAACCGCAAAAAATGAGAAAAATTTTTGAGTCAAAAAGTTCGAATCATGAAAATAAGTTCATAGTTAAATAGCTGAAACATTTACACAAATTTTGATACCAAGCACGATGTTCTAGGTTGCGTCAATCCCGAAAAAACTCATGCCTTTTGGGTCCTTCGTTATAAACTTTGGTTCAGACTTCTTGTGGCTATTTCAATATAATATTTTCTCCGCTTCAGCGTTTGACAAAGCCACACAAAAAAAAAATGAACTGGAAATTTCAATTCTTAATTATCCAAGATGTGTACACTAACGTTAACCCGAGCTCTTTCTTTTTTTTACTGTTTTTGATAATTATTATACAAAATCATAATAGTTCCAATCATAATAATAATATTAATAATAATCATAATAATAATAATAATCATACTAATAATAATAATAAACCGTTTCGATGGATCACGAAACTGTTTGTGCGTATTTTTTACTCTGTCGCACTCATCAGTGTTCACGCTCATCGTTTTTGTATGTATTATATGTGTGTGTTGTAGGAACAGTCTTCACTTTTTTCAATAAAGATACATCTGCTTCCTCTCCTCTGATATAATATGTAATATAGAATAATATAGAAGTCAGAGATGAAGACCGCGTTTTTTTTTCAAACAACATTTCATTATTATATGTATTTGAAACCTCCGTCGAAACCTGCATTTTGATAGTTAATTTAACAATAATAATAATTATCATTATTATTATTATTATGATTATTATTATCAGAATTATTAGGATTTTTTATTAAAATTATCAAAAAAAAGGGAAAAAAAGACTCCCGGGTGGTATCGAACCCGAGTTAACGCTAGTGAACATCATCATTTTTTTTGTGACTCTGTCAAACGATGAAGCGGAGAAAATAATATGTTGAGATAGCTACGAAATGCATCTATAGTCTGAACCAAAGTTTATAACGGAGGACCCAAAACTGGGCCCGGCAGGACCCAAAAGCATTAGCATGAGTTTTCTCGAAATTGACGCAACTTGGAAGATCGTTTTTGGAATCAAAATTTGCGTAAGTGCTTAAGCTATTTAATTATGCGTTTATTTTCCTGGTGCGATTCTTCTGACTTGGAAATTTTTTTCATTTTTCGCGGTTCCATTTTTCAAAATGGTCTCAAATCGGCCCATGTAAACCAATGGGGTTGGATTTTGGTTCATAGGTGGAAGTTATCAATATCTCCTGTTTGAATTCTGCTCTGAGTCAAAACGGTTGGTTTTTTGGCCCGCAATCGCAAAATTACGTTTTCAACGAAAAGAGCGATTGCAGAGCCCCCTTTGCAAATATCAAACAAATGAAAAACACATATCAAAGTACACACAAAATACTTAAGCATTAGTTGATAAGACAAACAGTCATCTTATAATTAGTGACAACAAACGTTCGATTTTGCTCAAAAATCGCACTTTTTGGGCCCTATGTTAGGCCCCTTACATTCTATTAATTTCTAATTGACGTCATTTCACTCTTTCTGATCTGTTACAGTCTGTCATAAAATGATCGAGTGGAACTCTAAATTTCTAAAAATTGAAAAAACACCAAGGCCGGGGCAATTTGGACCCAAAAAATGGCCAATACCTCGAGTAGCATAGTGCCCAGACATTTTTAATGCTCATATTCGTGATAAGCGCACCCGAAAACTTACAGATTGACCAAAATTAAGGAACGTAAACATTTTAACCCAAAACGTGAAATAAAATTACAGACAGACTGGACTACTACCGGTACAACAAAGATATTTTCTATCGTAGTGGTAAAATTTTAAACACATCGGCCTAACATTATACCCATTTGACGTAAGTGACTTTTGTTGTCAGGTCAAAGTGGTCAAACCGATCTGCATCTTTCTTTACACATAACATCTCCAACTATAGGAACATTACTGTTTAGTGGTTTTGTAATACTTATTCACATATTTACACATTAATGTGTTACATTTTAAATGTAATTCGGGTTTGTTAGATTGTGACGTAGATATCTTTAATTGAAATTAATGCGATAAAGACGCTCAGTGCTAGTGTAATTTGTTTGGTGATTCCCACGCTTTAGTGACGTGAATTAGTTTTAAAGCGTCTTCTGTTGATGGTCATGAGACCGAAACGTACGTAGAGACGAAAATATAGTTGACATATGTTTCAATGTGACCTGTTTCTCAAGAATTCACATATCAGTATTTGGTACCTGAGACATAAGAAAATTTCCTGTCTTTTTGGGAAGTAATATTTATGAACTAAAACACTCTCAGTCCTAAAGTTTAATGATTGGAAGGTACTTTCATGTGTTGATGGCACTTCAATTCTGAATGAGCTAATTCGAGAATTTTCATATCTGGTAAGAAAGAACAAATATCTCCCGTAGAATGATAACATTAAAACATCTAGGTTAGTCTAGAAAATTCCATCTACGGTATTTTATACCAGGCTGGGACATACGATCAGTGGCAGCACAATCTGGTAATTCTGCTGATGACCCTTGAGACGACGAAAAGGGCTGTCTGGAACCGTTTGAACACAATCAAAGCCTCTGATCGTTCTAGAGTAGCCTTACCACTATTTTATATCTGGGCTTAAGTTTCTCACTTATATGTACCCAATCATTTCTCGATTCAGCTTCTTTCAGGCATTCTATTATATCTACACATTGTATTCTATTATATCTCCACAGTGTACGTTAAAAAGTTAAATATCCAGCTCTTAAGTTCTATGGTTTTATTTCATTTTAGCATCACTAAGTTTTGTTCGGTAGGTGGACATTTCATCAACATAAGTTTCCCTATGAGCTGTTACTTTAACTGTGTTCGGTGTTTCTCCGTCATTCTCATTTCTAATTATAGATCTCTTATTTTTACCGACTACTTCTGCCCAAGACTGTTGGTTCTCACTTGGAGACAATATTTTTCTGCTTCCTATTACACTCCCTTCTATCGAAGTAGTGTTGGATACTCGATCAGATGTCATATTCTTTTTTCTCCTAACTTTCCCACTTCTATCTGCTGTTCGAGGCATTTTATTTCTTCCTTAGTTATTCATTATATTCTGCTCACACAGTGTTTTTCTCTTTTACCTCACGCAGTTATTCTTTCGAGAGCTCAATTTCGACTTTCCATTGTTTACTCCATTTATTAAATTCAAATTTGTACATTCAACGCAGGTCCAAGTTTTTTTGGGAACTGTTGGCTTCAATATCACACTAAGTTTCAATATATATTCGAATATCGTAATTATTGGTGCGTGTTTCGTACCTTACAAATAATGTAATGCTCATATCTGCTAATTGGTCGTGAACGTTTATTACAAGCTATAGCCATTTATCTTGTCTTGTAGGCTGAAAAACTTTTGTTTTGTCATTGAGATATACACTTTGCATTAAAATGTTTATCACACGCGGCACATGTTCACATTTTAAGACTGGAACAATGAATCAGATTTACGAATATTTATTAGTTTATTATTTTATACGTTCAAATCCCACTTCCAATAATAATTGGTAATAGTCCGATTGATTATAATGCTATTTATTTGAAGTTTATATGTTAGGTAGATAGTACATAAATATTGAATGGACCACCCACGCAAATAGCTTGTATAAAACGGGAAGATTCACAAATTCACCGTAAAGCTAGCATCACTTGATAAAAGATTTATGTTTGCAAATTAAACATTGTATTAATTGCCGTTCACACCGTTAAATCAACATTACTATTGAAAATAAATTGATTTTTGTAAAATTATATTATATTTTTTTGTTGCCAATCAGTTGTACAATAGAAAATAATGTGTAGCTATTTATTTTTTTTTAATCCCCGGATGATGCTAAGTTCAGGGTAAAATTAGCAAAACCATTGGAAACAAATTGATTTTTGCAAATTTAAAGGTTTTGTTAAGGATCGCATCTTTGTAGAAAATTAGTTTTGAAACGAAGAAATTTTTAGCTTTTCCATTCACACAGATTGAGTCATTCACGGTGTATAAGATTAAGGTATATGAGAGAGCCAGACGCATCGTATTGTTAATAAGATAAGCAGAAGAAAAACTTGTATTGTGAGATAGGGTAAGGGGAGTGTGTATTGCCCAGGACGAATTGTTAGTAAGAATTAGAGATGTGCTGCTATCAGCAATCTGTTCATAGTTACCAACGGTTATTTCATAAAAGCAACTCCGTGACCGTAGCACATTTATGCCAAAAATATCAATTAGCAACTGTTATTTTGTACCCCTTATTTGAAACAGTTAAAATTTAAGATAGAAATATCAGTAATAGCACGTGATATTATACTTATTGTATGTCAATTTAGAAATAACGGTTTTGTCCATCACTAGTGAAAATCCTGGTCTGCTTCGTTGGATAAGGGGTATCGACATACGCCTTATAAATTACGCTCATTTAGATTCTGGTTGGAGATACATGCTATTATCATCTGTGTCGTTTCTTTATCGCACTTATTAACACTTTCAATACCCCGGTCGATCTGAGTCAAGCTGTATAATAAAATACCTAGTAATGCTAAAATCATTGTGAATTTGTCAGATTTCTTGACGCTCAACTACGAAATTCATTGGAAATTAGTAATGTGGTGCAAAATCCCTAGCATCCTTTTTTCTTATAATAAATCAGTATTAGTCATCGGGATAAGATTTTCTAAATTGAAATTCTGTTATTTTCAAACGCGTCTATCTTGAAATTCATAATTACTTATGGTGAAAAAAAGTCCGTTTTTATATTAACTTTCGACAAATCTTTCAACAATAGTTTATCATACCAACAGATATTTTTGTTAGCCTAAGTATAACAATATTATTTGAGAGAGTGGGAAAAATATTCCTGACAATTCTGTAATGAATCATATTCGCAGACAATAATTAAAACAAAATGTTTGCTGGGCCAATTTTGTATCATAAAATGTTAACAATTTTCTTGAAACTATTCTTTATCCTTAACGAATGGGTCAAAACACAAAATGTGATCTGTAATCTTTGTGTAATGAAGTTATTCTTGAAAGGTTAAGATGTAATATTAATGGACAATCTAAAATATTCGTAAAGTTCAAATAATTCTTTGAATTGCCGATTTATTTTGTTATGAATATAAAACATAGCATTTTATAAAGTAATTTCCATGACGAGAAGCAGAGAAGATTGCGCCGTTCTCAATGGTGGATGAACGAATTAAAAAATTTGCAAATGCATTTTAGTCGCGGAAGTGTCCGAAAGCAAAAAATCATGCTAAGAAAAGGAGGGTGAAGGAGTGTAGTGATCTACGGATAAGATAATTTATCGTGTTACCTCATTTTCCATAATTGACGTATTATTTGAAGTGACGGGCTGACATAGGCTCAGAAGAACAGGGGGGACTGGCCTTTGGGCAAAATGCTGGTGTGCCAATTTCTAAATTATAATTATTTAATTTATGAACAGTAATTTTGAAGAAAAATGGACTATACTCTTCGGGCTATGAATTTTGAACTCCTCGAACTTAAGGAATCATTTTTGGACACAACCGAACTTGATATTTTGTATGATATTTCGATAACCTCGATCATCACCAATATTGTAAATACATATCTCTGATACGTATTCACTAAATCTGATGTGATATGGGGCATCAGCATACTTCGATCTAATTTTCTGACAGGGAACAACGTAAAGCGATAACAGATATATTTTATTCAATTTTTAGACTTTTTATATTGTTCTCGCTCTTACTCAACTAGGACTATCATCACTACATAGTATAAAACAAAGTCGCTTTCTCTGTCCCTATATCCCTATGTATGCTTAAAACTTTGAAACTACGCAACGGATTTTGATGCGGTTTTTTTTAATAGGTAGAGTGATTGAAGAGGAAGGTTCATATGTATAATAACATCCATTAAATAGTGGAGAAATACTGTTATTTTTGAGGTTTCTAATGTGATGTCATAAATAATTACATTTTTTCCGCTTACATTGCAAACGCAGGCTGAACCCTACGAGATATATCAAAATAATGTACTAAGTATTGTACACATTGAAAAGGCCTACAGAAAACTCCGAGATGGTATATGTCTATCTCTTATGGTTATCCCACAATACCATTTTTTTGTCATTTACTTTTCACGACAAATAATGGCTAATTTTCGAAGCGATTTTAACCAATACAGCATTAATCCTTATCCAATTAAATACCTTAAATACATTGTTGATTCAATATAGATCTATATGGCCCTTTACAGCATATGATTTGAATGAATATTTTCGAAGATATTACAGATTTAAAAATTGCGGGACGTAGCGTTTGCGGCGGTACCGGCCGGCCGTGCGAAGCCGGGGCGGGTCGCTAGTAGTAGATAAATACTAAATTGTAGAAAATAGAATGTTGGGAAATTCGTTTCATCGAGTCTTTCTCACCCAGTCTTCTCTGCAATTGCAACATCACATTTTTACTTCTTTTAATTATGTGATGGGCCCTAGAGAGGAACTTATATTTGATTCAAAAACTTACAATCCACATTATTCTGGCGGAATAATCCAAGGGAGCTTTATAAATGACTAGCGACCCGCCCCGGCATCGCACGGCCGGCCGGTACCGCCGCAAACGCTACGTCCCGCAATTTTTAAATCTGTAATATCTTCGAAAATATTCATTTAAATCATATGCTGCATAGGGCCATATAGATCTATATTAAATCAACAATCTATTTAAGGTATTCAATTGGATAAGGATTAATGCTGTATTGGTTAAAATCGCTTCGAAAATTATCCATTATTTGTCGTTAAAAGTAAATGACAAAAAAATGGTATTGTGGGATAACCATAAGAAATAGACATATACCATCGCGGAGTTTTCTGTAGACCTTTTCAATGTGTACAATACTTAGTACATTATTTTGATATATCTCGTAGGGTTCAGCCTGCGTTTGCAATGTAAGCGGAAAAAATGTAATTATTTACGACATCACATTAGAAACCTCAAAAATAACAGTATTCCTCCACTATTTAACGGATTTTATTATACATATAAACCTTCCTGCTCTATCTATTTAAAAAAACCGCTAGTGATACCGCCAGAAATCATGATGCTGAAATAGAAGAAGAAATGTGCGTGTGCTTGAAGATCATGTAACTTTATAAGTGAAAGTTCGAACAGCAAATTTTCACATCCATTTCATAAACAAAAGGGGCAAGCGCAATGAATCGCATTTTATCAATGGCTTCTTCAACAGCATGAACAAATTGTTGTTTGAACCCCCACTGATTCATATGAAATTTTGGAAAGATCCTAGGGATGGACCAAAACGAATTTTATACCAGATCCCGGGGAGTGCGTTTTCCCTGGGATGGAATCCACCCTTTCTCGTGTGTGAAAATTTTGAAATTGAAATATACCCTAGGAATGAATAGAAATTCTGAGCAAAAAAGGATGTTACACTTGTTTCGTCAAGGCCATCGTTACCGAGTTATTTATGGTCGAAGTTGTAAATTTTTCGGTGAACAAGGCACGTTTTCGAACGATTTTTCGCAAATAACTCGGCGACCTTGTATTTTATTGAAAAAATAGTCAAGGCCAACTTGAAGGCAATGAAAAACAAAACAAATCTTATTTCTATAGTAGCAAAATACTTCAAATTTTAAAATTTTCACATAGGGTAACTCCACCTTCAGTAAAAAATGCACCGCTGAACCATGTCAAGAATTTATTTTGGTCCATGCCTTCTTCCCAAAGTGAGAACTGTCATTGACTGGACTAAAAATGTACATTTTATTACAAAGACCCTGTTAGACAAATTTTCTAGAAAATGCTTTCACAGGATAATTGATGGAAGACTTTCCTCTTGATTAGGTCTACCATCATATGTGGTATCTTAACATCACAATTGTTCTATTATATTTAATGTTTTTTATTCCAGATTCAACTTCAACTAGCCGCATATTGGATATAATGGTGTCGCTTGGTTAATTGCTTGTAACTTGTAATGCAGGAGGGATTGATCGGCGTGGTAAAGGGTTTTGGACTGTCTGACTTGAATCCTCCGGATTATTATATTATTTAAAACAATTGTTTCACGCAGTGATAACCATGAGCAATTAACGCAAAAAATAATTTATGTTGTCGAATACATTGAAAATAGACAAAATATTCAATCAGTAGTCCGTTATTTCGCACTGCCTTGGCATTTGTTATAAAATTGTTATTACTTTTGTTATTTTTTGTAGTTAATTTTTGTAAATCAATAACAGTTATCATAGTAAATTATTGTATCATTATTAGGCTCCTTCAATTATTATCTATGCATCTAATTATGAAACAATTGCATTACTAATCAAAGCTTTAGTATAATTTTATAATTCATCAATTCATGGCTTGCTATTACGTATCGAAGTTGGAAATTGCCATCGTGCAGAAGCTTTGAAGTGTAACAGAAGCATAGCCCTATCGGCAAAAATTTTATTTCATATTTTTCAACATGTATATTACCCAAGTTCCATTTTATGGAAAATCTGGTGTGCACTGTAAAATTAGTATCTCTTCCTTCGTATAATGACTATTATTTCGATAACTATATTCAATGTGGAACAATATTTGCCATCGTGTTCACAAATAAATGATGAGCCACTTTCGTAACGCTGTCATTCTCAGAACACTGTATTGCCAATAACACGTGCATCGTTGTCCGTATCACTTATTTACAAGTTCTAAAAACTTCACTCCGCAGCTGCCACCGCGACAAGAAAAGTCGGAACAATTTGAAAAGAAGATATTAGGAAACTTTGTACAGGTCTTGAGTGAACTAAACCAGGCAGTGATATATGAACGGTCTTTGTAATTCATTCAAAATGAAAAAAATAAATTTATAGTTGGATTTAATAGCTTTTTCTCTCTAAAATTATATAACTTTACTAGATATTTTTTCAGAAGTGATTTATGTGGTGGCGATGTTTACGTTAAATTAAGTTTCGCGGAATAATGTTACATAAGAATCATACGATTTTACTCAGCCATGAAAATGTAAGCGATTTCAGCCTTCCTCTTTAAGATCTCTTCCTATGAGCGCTAAAGCAAATTACTATTATTCGTTAGTCTCGCATTTTTTATAGTAAGTACTATATGTTCGCGTAGAATGACACGATTTTTAGGGGGACTGGTGTCGGATGTGGTGATAGTATAGAGGTGAGGACCCAGATGTATAAAACAACACCGAGTTAAGAACTTAGAATAAATAGCGAGAGGGAGGAGATATTGCCATAATACTGGTGGACCGAAATGGGAGCTGCATATGTCGGATCTAAGTTTCCGTTCGCGAGTGGCTTACCCCGCATCACGTAATGACTGATTCTGTTGAATATCTTACTTATCTTATATGATACAATTGAAATGTGAAAATACGCCAATGGGTAAAGTTGTAATGACATTTCATTGACATTGACAAAATAATTATTGAAATAGCGAAAAATAATGATAATAAAATTCCAAAATATTTGTTTTTGGGATCTGAGAACATTCAGCTGACTTTACTCACAAATTCACAAATTCAAGATTTCAAACGCCAAAGCAAAGAGCCACCTGTTTAGGTTAGGGCTTAGTTAGGGTGGTGAATCTTGAGTGTGCGTAGTAGCAACAAAAGTGACCGACTAGAGAAAAGAAATTGCATCCAATGAGATTATAGCAAATGAGTTCTCACCAGAGAAAAGCTATAGTTGGCACTAGATCTAATAGCATTATAACTGTTCCTTGAATGAAAGCTGTAGACTATAATGATACGGATATTCAACCGTTTTGTAGAATTTTCAAGAAAATTCGGTTTTGCATTACATACGTATCTACGTTAAAAACCTGTAATATCATTTATTTGTTGAATAAATAGAATAAGATATTATAATTTTTCATTGAGAGAATTTTGGAATTAAAAACAATTGAATTGTTTAATATATTTCAAATAAAGATACCTATAATGTATATGAAACTTATTATTTTCCACTGTTACATTAGTTGAACCAATTTTAAATTAAATTGTTGATAAACATAATTGATTCAATTTTATTTCACAATTACAATTGTACAACATATACATTCCAAACCAGCGACTGAATACAGCAAAAACTTATTTTTTTATCTTGAAATATATATTGTAAAATCAATTTCTGAGGCTTTTAATTTGACTTTTGAATCATCTTGATTACTAAACATGCTGTAGCAGTGCCAATATTAACTTATGAATGTTGAAGCAGCTTCTTCTGCCAGTTGAAAGTTTGGTTTTTATATCAAATTCAATAACTACAGTACCGTCTATCCTAGGGTTTGAAATATTAAGAATACTTTTCTATTTTTAACTGAGTAATCATAGTGTGATATAATTCAAAACTGTCATTGTCGTTTTCTTCACTAATTGAAGTATTGTCTTTGTTTCTCTTTGTCCAGTATAATACTGAGGCTACGCAATATTCATCCAAATTACCACTGGATGCTTGAGACATATGAATGTTTTATAATAAACGAAGGTATGTGAACTTTGTTTTCTGAATTATCTCATATTAGTTACTGTTGTAATACAGTACCTAAATTTAAGAGATATGAAGGAGTCTTGTTGACCTTATGATTATGAACAAACTATTACTCTTCTGGGTATTCCTAAACTTTCTAGACTTATGAATATTTCACAACCCATAACGTCTAGGAATATTAGTTAGTATCCGGAACAAACGCTACAGGTCTTATATATTGATTGAATATTTCGTATAATATGTTCTACTGCTGCATAATACATTGTGGAAGATGGAATAAATTGAGTGAACAACAGATGTTATTTTTGATGAAATAAATTGTACATTGTCAATTTAGATTTTATCTCTAGATCTAATCTTGGGAATTTTAAAGCCTGCTTAGATGTGCAAACGATGACATTTTTCTTCTCGAATGTGTGTTATTTTGAACGAACATTTTAACATTCTAGATTTAAATTAAATAGTACATTTTTCGTTTTGTTGCGACTCTGGCAAATGTACCGTTTAGCGTATAGTCCTGAAAAATAACACAAATATTGAAATTTAGAACCTATCTGTCAAAGTATTCAGATTAAATGTTTTTCTTAAGTTTTATCATGTTGTGCTCGTAAAGCATTCATTCGTATCATCGCAAAAAGGTGTGTTGTACTAAAACGTGACATTAATTTATTGAAAAAGTGAAACATTAAATGCTGATCACGATTGATTGAAGGTGATAGACTATGAAGTGAAATTAGGTTATTCAAAGAAAAATATTCCTACATTTTACCAATTATTCCAAATATATTTAGCAAAATAGAAACGCGAATTAAATCGTATCTGATAGACGAAGGGCAACCTGTTGTGCAAGTAGCAAACAATAATAATCTAAAACTACAGTGATGAAGAAAGTCCTACGAAAAATGCATATACACTCTAATCGGAAACGATCTAAATCGCCCAATTTTTATAAACAAGCGAATCAATAATATCAATCGAAACCTTGGAATGGGTACTTTTCAAAAATGATATTTCCTATACTCGGCAGGAGGGAACTTCCATTTTGTCAAGGACACTCTTCAATTAAGAATCTACATTGATTTTCTTCGACTTTTTGATGAACTATTTGAGCGTTTTATTATTGCATTTATTGTAGTTGAATATTTTCACACTGTATAAGTAAACACACGTTCCAAACTATTGTAATATATCCGTTTGTTCAACAATATAATATTATATAAAGCTGACGAAAGTTCGAATTAATATTATAAAAGAGTTTCATTCTTCATGAAACCGAATAGCGTTTCTATTGAAAGAATCTCCAATGCTCCTCAAATGATGTGTATCAATTGATTCATTTTTCCACATCACCCAAGTTTGTAATTTAGGAAATCGCGTTGAAGCAGCCAAGCGCGACGACCCCATCGCATGCATTTTCGCCAGAATTATTGAATATTGTCAATTCTTCCCAGTTGACAAGGGAACTGAACCGATGGAAATAAAAATACTCAAACGGTGAATCTCTACAGACATTGCAAACATTCACTAAGTGGAGTCAATCTATGGAATAGTTGGGAAATTTTTGAATGTGACTAGCGACGTGGCGGAAAATGTTTGTAATAATGCGAATAAGAAAATTCTCAGTTTTCTTCCTATGAAAATTAGTGCAACCCTCTTTTATTGGAAATGTATTAATATAATTCAATGTTTTATTTTGAATTTTATTTGTAATAATTTATTTTTTCTTATTTTATTTCCCCACGTTGTGGTGACAATTATTATTAAATATTTTAATAATTTAATGTTTTGAATTCTACCGGCTAGCTTTTATTTTAATTTGATTGATTGTATTTGGATTAATGTTTGTTTCGATTCAGTTTATGAACTTTTGAACTTGAAGTTTATCTATGGAATTATTTATATGGAATTAAACACAATGCTCTTTGAATTTCACAATATTTAATTTCTATGACTCTTTCTTATCTCGGGTAAATAAATTTTATGTTTCACAAGATCTATGATATAACCTAAAAATCACTTTTACAACTAATATTTGTTTATACTGTTATAATCAACAATCTTCCTTTTGCTTTACAGATAATACTATGATGTAGAAATTATAAACAAACTCACGTTTAATTAATATCCAAAAGTGTGTTTAATAATGTTGGCAATGTTCAATTTACTTCTATTTAATTTCGTTGATTCACTTTAACACAATACTCTGCTATTTCACGATAATCACAGGTAACTAATTTTGGTTTCTTCTTCTTGAGAATCAGGAACTGTTGAAAATACTTAGTTTTATTCTTTTAGAGAAGATATAAGACTTTTCGATGCTTTATTGGAATTATATCGAAGAATGGCAATCGTTGGATACTTCTTATAAATTGGAGGCTATTACAACCTTTTACTTTGTTTGGAGACTTGGAACATTTCTTGACTTTTAATAATTATTTACTTCGGTTACTTGGAACTTATCGAAGTTTGGAACACTTGAGTTCACCGATGTTTATTTTGATAAACTTAGGTTAGAAATTTGTTGAGTTGCTAGAGTTCTTGACCCTTCAGATATTATTTGCAAACTGACTTGGCTTGTCTTTCAGATCCTTTTATAGGCCTCCAAAACCGATGCTACTTGATGTCATTTTCCACCTATCAGGTGCTTTCTTTTCATATCAAGAATGCCAAGTTAATTGTTGTGAACTGACAGAAGTTTCTGATTGTTACCAGCCTGACAATAGGAATTCGTCTCGACCAATCAGAATTTAGTATTCTATAATTTTTGAATTATTGGAGATTTTCAACTTATTTTAATTTATAGTGATTCCTTCTTTTTAAATTAATATTGCCTACATTTTGCCACACACTTTGGTATAAGATAACCTATGATTAGGTTATTATTAATATGATTATTCCCATATTTATGATTTTCTTGACAGTTACTTATTCTTAAATCTAATACATACTATATTATATCAATAACATTCTTTTAACATTACATAACTCAAATTTACTAATTCTAACTTATATCTATAACATTCTTCAATGTTTTGTGCTATCTCATGATAGTTTTGTAATCATTTTAATTATGATTTCTGCCTTCGTTACACAGTACGTTTCTTCACTTCCACTGAAGTTCTTGTTTAACACTTCTTATTCTATTACATTGTTGTTTATTATGTTTTACATTGTTAATTTTAATATCCTAACTATTATTTAGCTTTTACTATTGTTTTTAATTCCATATAATATCTTTTTATTTATCTTTTCTGATTTTCAAAGTTCGGTAAGTTATTATTTTTAAATTTTTATTGTTTATGAAATGAAATCATAACAGTATGTTAAGTTTTTATATTTTTGTAAATATAAACCTCTGAAAGACTACTAGATCATTGATGAACGCAATGCTATTCGATGCCCTACCATAGATCAACTATTCACGCACATTCATCTAAAGTTCAGTCGTTTTTGAAGTAAGGGTTGTAGGTTTAAGTATCACTATGGTTGGCAATCACTTGATAGTACTTATTTCAAATGACAGCATCCCGGTTCTTATATATTTCAATAGAACTGACTGAGAAATGTTCTGGTTAAGTATAAACAAGTTTAACTTTCCTTTGCCTAATTGGCCACAATTTCGTGTAGGTAACTTAAGAGATATAGAATTAAATTTTCTGAATTATGAAGATAACTTAGATAATTTGACATAGGATTAAAAAGATGAATAAACATACAGGATTGAACCATAGGCGGGATTCGAACCCACAATCTAATGTTCAATCGTTTTGAATTGAAGAGTATAAGTATGAGTATTACTATGATTGGCATTGAATGAAGAATACTGTCAGAGTAATTCTGACAATTTGGGCCTCTATGTGCATGACGTCACTCTCAACGCTCAAGACCTGGTCTGACGCTTCTCGCCCTTTCTCTTTCACAGAACGTCACTTTATGAGACAATCTAGATCTAGTTACTTGATCTATTAATTGATTCATTTTGAATATTGATAAGTGGAATTGATATATGATTTATGTGATGTTGGGTTCATGCGTTTTGAAGTAAATGAGAAAATATTGTATTCTAACGTTTATTGTAATGAATTTCAGTACAAAACCAATTTTTAAGTATTTTTTAAGGTTTGTTATCAAGGTTGTAATGTAGCTTTTGCGTCAAAATACAATTAAATTAAATAGAAGCTAATATTACGATTACTGCACGATTTCAGTGAGAGTTATTGTATGGTGGGGAGGAGGTGGGCGGACTATGAGAATTGTGATTCAAAACTGGGTCGCAAATACTAAAAGGTTGAGAAGACCTGGTATAATCCTTAAGATCTTGAGAAATGGGAGCATAAAACACTTAGAAATAAACTAATACCAGACTAAACTGAACAATAGATTTTCAAATTTTAGAATAAGTTCTAATCTTGTAGTGAGTCTATCGGGACTCTAACATGAAATCCGATATTCAAGATGACAGCAAGGAGCAGTCATTAGAAACTGTTCGAACTTTCTCTGTTGGAAATACTGGGAATTAAAAATATACGCAAAACATATCATTTAACACTTCGACATTTTGAGCTGTTTTCGAATATAGGCTAAAAATTCACATTTCTTTTAACTCCATTGTATGAGAGACAAAATAGAAATATGTGTGGAATGTACTATTTTTTTTTAGTTCTGAATTGCATATAATATGTAAATTATTTAAGACATAGCAAAATTCTAATTTTTCGACATTTGAACAATTGAATTGAATTATTGAAGAAATAATAATAATTTTCAATGAAAAATTGCATTCCGTCATTTTTCATCCTAATTGAATGATTTTTTCAAACCTTATCATTTGACATTGAAATTGTTAAATCATTCCTTTGTTAGTTATTCAATTTGCTCATTAATGTAAAGCTGAGAAGCTGAAAAAATGTGGAACATCTAAAAAGAAATAAATTATCAATTTTTAGCATCCTTGTTAATAACGGATTAACAAAAAACGCTGATCGAAGTCAATGACGTGTCCATGAGTGACTACAAAAATGTAATATTCAGGAGAATTGAGTAGCCGTCTTCAGTAGCTCTGAAACTTACGTAAAAGCTCAGACTCTGTAAAATCGTTTGGATATTAACCAGAGAGTGCCACGGGGTGTGAAGATTCGTTATTGCACCATCTGACAAACATGCTCTACATACTGAAGAATAGAAATAAAGAATATTTATCTTCGATTGTGATAGATGAACAGTATCTGGAAGATTTTATGAAGTCTACCAATCTTCCATTCTGTTTTCACATTTTCTCTAAATGCCAATTGAGTTCGACTTGTTCAGACTTTTGAATATTATTTCGGTTGAAGGATTTATCCTTTTTCATATTAATTGTGTATTATTCCACTGATAACTTTCTCCACAACATCATCGAGATGTCAATTAGAATGAATATTTCAAAAACGATCTCTTCTACTGGATTTCATGTTAGGGAGCACACAATGAGAGATCCCAGACGACAATTTGAAGCAGATATCGTAATACCACGGGCAAGTCTTAAACGAGATCGACGCTGCTATAAGAAATGTCGATACTACTTTTATGGAACTGTTGCATATATAATATTATGCATGTTGGAAATGTAAAACAACAGTCGTGTTGTTACGTTTGACCTTGCAATTTTTGCGGTTCTCCATTCAATACATTTATCTAAATTGTATTTCCTGCAACAGATAAAAACCTGTGTGATTTGTTTCTACTCATGTGTTCATTATATAAAATACAATTCAAATATAAGATGGTGCGTTGTAAAACTATTATTGATAAAAAATTCTATCATATCCTCTTGACATTTTATCCATATTGTAAAATTATACTCTACTATTATAAAGGAAAACCTGTGACCAATTGATCAGGTAACTTCCCTCATTAATGCTGTTCACGTTGGATAGTAAAAGTCCGTTCACCATTGGGAAAATTTTACCATTCACTCATCTCCACGACCTGTCCCCATATCACTCCCTGGATACAAAAAGAATCATCAACTATCACATAACAAACACATCGAAAGATGCGTATAACGTCAAAATAATGTCAAAGTTTATTGAATGCCCCCTTTTGGTACCAGTTCGTGAACTTTCACCAAGGCAATTGGAATAAATTTCACTTCCAGCTGATTACGCTTTCCTAACCAAATATGATGACACACTAGCTACTATACCATAAGGAAAACCCAAATTTTTGCCGAAAGGTTTGCAGCAAATTCCACTTTTGATTCACAGGGAAAGAACCCTCGTCATATTGGTGCCCATGGATGGCCATATATAAATGATGGGTACATTTCATATCCTTCTCTCATCTTGAGCCCCTATGTCATCTAACGAAGCCAGAATAGCGAAACAGAAATAGGCCCATGCAATTAATGATGATCTAGCAACGATTTTGAAATGGGGATCTGATAATCTGGTGGAATTCAATGTAACAAAACACAAGCTTGTACTTTCACCAAGAAGGTGGATCCCACAATCCCTAATTCAAGAATTTCGGGTACAGCTACCTCATCATCTACAAAGTACAGATTCGACATGACATAAGCTGGAACTTTTAGAATCTATTCAAAAGAGATCTGATTGGTGATGTCACACTTACGAATTTATTGATCCCACTAGAATATTGTATAAAGATGTGCAACTTCTTCCTTTTCTATAGACATTTCCATAGTCGGCGTTCATCAGAAATCCTGTCTGTTAATTCACCTCGGGAGATTCCAGGTAGGCGGGCTAAACAAGGTCAAGCTGGCCCACATCTTCATTGTCAAGCTTGAGAGCGAGACCGGCCGTACTTCTTACCAGACTGCATTTTTCTATCGAACGGTGAAATCGTGGAAATCCTTTTCGGTTGTAATATAAAATTCCTGGTGCTTCTCGGTCTAGAGTTGATGGCGCGATTATAGCGACGTGAGTGCAGCCGATTACGCCAATAATTCCAAGAAATCAATGAGGTTTGTTGAGAAACGTTAATTTTTCATCCCAGTCATTCTCTTACTGACGCTTGACACATCGGGGCTTGAAACTCCTGTCCACCACTCTTTTGATAGCTACCTTGAATAAAGAAATGTGGGGTAACTAATATTTTGAGGGACATTGAGAGAGCTAGTCTTTCTCTTCCTGCATCTTGCAAATGTGGAGCAACCTGTTATATCAATTGATGTGCTGTGTCACGTTTCACTCTGAAATGCTTTCAAAAGTATATTCTGATAGTGAAAACGGATCACTTGCATCTCTCAAAGTACTTTGTGATAGTAGCCTGAAATACAAGTAATCAATTTTGTGTGTTTTGTTTGATTACTTTTTTACTTACACATCATTTTATAAAATTTGCATTAATATTGGTAATTTACACCAGCCATAATTATCTTGTTAGCCAAACAAGACCGTATCAGGTGTTGTTTGAATAAAGATTATTAAAAGCATGACAATTGTCTACTTACCAATAACTAGAAGCCACCGTAATACCGATTTTCCCAGTGATCTATTTCTAAACAATATAGCAGATTTGTGCTGAGAACAATTCTAATGATAACTTATTTGAAAAATTTAAAACAATTTCAAAAAAATAACATCTACCAATAATTTATCTCCAAAGTAGCAGACATTTTAATTGAAAATTTTGATGATTCTGTTGATTTGGATCCTAAAATCTTGGTCAGCTCAAAAAACACCATAATTACATTACAAAAATATCATGAACTGATTATTGTTTTTACAACTGTTAACTTATTTTTGTAATTAATTAGGTAATACAGTTATCATTAATAATTAAACGGTGTATATTTTAAGATTTCTTTCTGCATGTTTTTAAGAATATTTGCATATTTTCAATGAAATACATGCATATTTATGCAGTTATTTCTTATATACTTATATGCATATTCTCCCTTCTTGACTTATAACTCACAACCACAACAGTTAAAGCTGCATCAGATGCTAGGGATCCAATTTCATTGCGAAAATATATGGAATACTTTGATTTTCGAATACCTCTATGATATGTATGATATTGTTTTTGTGAATTGCCACATATCAACATTTTTGATTCGAAAAATATTTCTGGTATAAGTCAATCTAATATATAAAATTCTCGTGTCACAATGTTCGTTCCCATACTCCTCCGAAACGGCTCCACCGATTCTTATGAAATTTTTTAAGCATATTCAGTAAGTCTGAGAATCGGCTACCATCTATCTTTCAAACCCCTAAGTGATAAGGGGTGTCCACTCCAAAAAAAATTTTTTTATTTTTTGGATTACATTTTTTTTTTTCGATTATGTGGCAGCAAAAACTACATACAACCCTAAATTTTCACCAACCCCTTCTTTTTAATAGTCATTTTAATAATTTTATCATTTTTTAACCCGCTCGATAACATCAATTATTATCACTTGGTATGTTATCCCCTCCATGTGTCTACCCGATGTTCACACGAATTACATAAATCTCGAGTGGCTTGCAGAAAGAGCAATTTTAGCGGCAAAAAATGTGGACGTTGACACTTTGAATCTGAAGATACAACAGTTATTGCCAGGGGACTTGGTTTGGTATCATATAAATCTATTGATACAGTTTGCGAAGCCACTGAAGCTGTAAATTTTCCAACAGAGTTTTTGAACTGGATTTGCCAGGCATGCCACCGCATAACTTACAATTGAAGGTTGGATCTCCAATTATTTTGCTTCGTAATTTGAACACACCACGGCTGTGCAACGGTACGCGATTAGTCATTAAAAAATTAATGAAAAACGTTATCGAAGCCACCATTTTAAATGGCAAGTTTCGAGGTGAAAATATATTAATACCACGAATACATATCATACCCACAGATGTGTCAATTCAATTTAAGCATATCCAATTTCCTATTAGATTGGCATTTGCAATCACTATTAATAAATCCCAAGGCCAAACAATGTCTGTTTGTGGCTTAGCTTTGAGCACACCATGTTTTTCACACGGACAATTATACGTTGCATGCTCTCGAGTGGGTAAACCATCAAGTTTGTTTGTATTAGCTAAAGACGGGCTAACAAAAAATATTGTTCACGCTGTAGCATTAAGAGATTAATATTATGTAATGAATTGATGATATAAATAATTATTACTTAAAATAAATTATAATAAATTAAAAAAGTTAATGTTTGGTGTTTTGTTATTTTTATATTCCCTCATCGTTCACAGCACTGGTGACCCCGACAAAGTTACATTACTGGAAGGACGAATTTTAATTGTTTTGTTATTTTTATATTCCCTCATCGTTCACAGCACTCCATGCCTTTTTCACTCATATACCACATCTTTACACCCTTTCAATAAGTTATTTATTTTTTGTTTTAACTAGAAATTCTCTAGAAATTATTTACATGGCAATACAACGTTTGCCGGGTCAACTAGTATAACTATAAATTAACACAGCATCGACTAAACATTACTGAAGCAGTGTTTGCAGCCAACTTCGTGAGGGTATGGACAAGAGAAGAGTGAGGTCGGTGTGTTGTGTTCTTGTTTTGATCTATAGTCACACAAATAATTTGTTTTATTCTCATTATATACAGTAACCAAGATACAATAAATAAATAAAGAATCATTATCATTATGGAAGATTTACCTTAATAGAACCTCGTGGAACATTTCATATATAAGAATTAATACTTTCAAATCTTGCGACGATCTTTTGAATTTGAACTTCTAAATCTCATATTGGGAGAACAACAATATATTGGTGACCCGACAAAGTTACATTACTGGACGGACGAATTTTAATCTGGCTTTGGATTGGTGTTTCAACGTCCATAGAAAGAACCTTTCAGGGTTACACATATTCTAATAAGTCAACTGTAGTTCACGTGTCGAAGTGTGATACCCAACTTTGTATTTAGATACTAGAATCTGTTTAGAACAAATTTTTCAATAAAATAACTATTAAAGTTCGATTTTCACTAGTGAATATCGAACTTTTTATAATTACGTTCTTTAAGTTTAGAATGGATTTCACCATCACATAGTCATTCAATTGTTTTTATTTTGTTTGAATATCAATGAATGTTGTAATATTATAGTTGTATGTATATCTATTCATATAAGCTAAGTGGTGTGAGTTTTCGAGCATTTTATATTATCTAGTTGAAGCTTCTCGTCTGCTGTGAATATGGAAACAAAATATCGACTTTCGCGGCTAGAAAATGATATGTGCATAATCCCAGCAGCATGAACCCTTAGACGTTTATAGTTCCAGATCCCATGGCACAAAGGGTACCTACTTTCTCGAACACCTGAATTCAAAACGATGAAAATGTTCGAAAAATATGTTACGTTCGTCAGACTAGTTAAAATTTCACTTTTCAGAACACCTGCTTGGGATTTACACAATTTATAAAGGAATAATGTATCATTTTTTATAAAAAATTATCTGTCCAACGAATTTAGTTAATTAGGGTCTGATAGACATTTTGTTTTGAATTATTTTTCCGTGAAAATACACTTCATAATATCTTGGTTTTTATTTTAAAATGAAGTTTGTGTTCTCTCATCTATATTACAATTTGCCTGTCTGAAAATACAGAGGACGAGCTGCATTTTTGTTCAATATAACGACGATACTGCATTTTCATCTAGTATTTAAAGTAAATTTCGTACATACTGCAAACAAAATCAAAAGATATATTCAATAGTTATGTCATCTAAGGCGTTTTTAGCTTATTGAAGAGGTCACATAATATACGTAGTATACAATTTAACCAAAATCTTATTTTGATCATATTAATAAGAAATAATCACCCTTATCCACTAAGAACTATTAAAATACTGAGGAGCTTTCGGGTACCAAGCTACCAAGGAGCCATCATCGGAGTAAGCTTAATTATAAATCAAAATATGCCTGTTTAAATGCTATTTGGGGATAATAATGCAAACAAGGGGTTACCTTCATCTGGAGATAAACCGGAATTTAAAAAATTTTGTTTTCGTTCATACATTTCCATCCCTTCTGAATTATCTATATCTTTGTCCGTACCGTGTTTTAAAAGTGATGATGAACTTTCTTGAGAGATTTGTGAACTCTTTTATAGTTTATTTTGACCATGTTTGTACCTACGGCCCTTTCGCAGATTCGTTTTTCGTATCTCAGAAAAAATTCTAGTACTCCACGAATATTTCTATATATAAACACTGGTTTTTATGGAACTTAATTGTGAGTAAATTAGAGAATGTGGGCTATTACCTTTGAGTTAGTAATGAGTATTTACAAAATAATTGATAACGAGTACTGCAAGATTATGCCGACCCTTCGCTAACATGAAAATAGATGATACTTATTAAAATTATTTTTACTCCAGGCAAATTAGACGTAAAAAGCTCATTTTACATACCTCTCTTTTCACTTTCTTCACTTTTTCTTGAAAAAAATTGTAAATAAAAGATATTCAAAATCTATTTTCTTCAAAACGAACGTTATTATAAAAGTCAGATTTTCCACGGAAAATCGTATTTAGGCATATTTTTCGCAATTAGTCGATAATTTTGCAGACAGTACGCCTTAAAGAAGAAATGTAGTACCTCGTTGATGTGTCCAGGGATATTACTGAGTATCAAAAATGAAAATTGTGGAAAATTATTGGAAATTCATAGAATTTTCACTTTTATATCAGCGTCAAACGTGTCATTTTCTAGGTTTTCGTAGGTGTCGATTACAAATTTTACATCAGTTTTTCTTTTAAATGATTGTTAATTTTATATTTTTCTTATTTAATTTTTTCTTTTTTTCTTTTGAATTCAGAACGTTTATTATAGATGACAATTTTTTTAATTTCTATTACATTAATATATTATCATTATTACATTATTAATATATTTATCATTATTGATTTATTAATATTCATTATAACTAATATTATTATAATTATTATCAGTATTATCATTATTATTATTATTATTATTTCTTATTATTATTATTGTTATTATTATGACAATGTTTTCCATTACATTATGTAGGTCTATCCAAAATCTAAACTGTTATTGTTTTGAGTATTTCTTCTCCAACATCTTACGCGTGGATGGCATTACGTTGTCATGGTTAAACCCCCACACTCTGGATCCTCACCTGTTTATATACTAAGAGGCTCACAGTTACGTACGTTGGTATGATTTATATTTAATGTAGGCGAGAGAATTATCATATATAGTATAGGTACTCTGTATAAGTATACCCAATGCATACTTATTTTAAGATAACGTTGTCAAATTTGTAATCTACACCTAGAAAAACCTAGAAAATGACACGTTTGAAGGTGTTATCGAAGTGAAAATTCTATGATTTTCCAAGAATTTTGCACAATTTTCATTTCTTATACTCAGATATCTCTGGACAAATGAACGAGGTATTACATTTCTTCTTTAAGGCGTACTGTCTGCCAAATTATCGAATAAATGCGAAAAATATGCCTAAACATGATTTTCCGATTTTCCGTGGAAAATATGACTTTTCTAATAATGTTCGTTTTGAAGGAAAATACATTTTGAACAACTTTTATTTGAAAAAAATTTCAAGAAAAATCTTAATTTTTTTAACGCATTTTACGCGGAAGCCGCGCGAAAAATCAAAAAAGTTTTGAATGACTTTTGTGGGAATTTTTATTTCCTACAACTTTTGTTCAAAACTTTTTTTGATCCATTGCTTGGCTTTTGGGATATTGGCTATAAATCATATATATACATATATATGTATCTATATATCACAACGCACCTCCGCGCCAGCCTTCGCGTCAGTGACATCAGCTTTTAGATGTCACAAACTACACTTTTCTACCAAAAAACCCCGCTGTACAGAGAGGTCTGTGGAAAATGTCTTATTTGCCTGGAGTATTATAGGACAATGTGGTTACGAAAGATGATTTCAAATTTCACAGCAATCACAAAAGATGTAGGTAATAAAAACTGTAAGATTCCACCAACCCGAAATATAATATACATAAAATCATAATGCACAGTATCAAGCAAATAATAATCTGAAGAATCACCAATAATCCAATACTAGACAAGGTAATTCAATTTGCGTCAAGTCTGAAACAGTTCCCAAGAACAATTTAAAGTTTGTTTTTGTTGAGTCTACTAACTTCAGTCATAAACTTTAAAGGATTCATGGTGTGTAATTTAACGTGAGCCGTAATTACTCTACAGAAAATGTGGAATTATAATTTTCTATAATGATTCACGCTTATACCTTTCTAAGATTCAAACGAATTTGAATTTGAATCATAATGACTTTATGCAGTTACTAGTTTGTTGGAAGTTTTGCTCCATATTTCAAAGGAGAATAGAAATTTAGTACAGTTAATGGTTGGTTGGTGAATACAATTAGCTCGATTACCGTCATTCACAGTTGTTTTATAGATATGATAATGAGATGGGACTACTGTGTGTTATAATTTCGAGTATTCACGTTTGGTAGTCTTTCGAGTTTAGGAGCTAGATAATTTTTAACTAAAGCTGGATTCTCATGCATTCGATATACGACAATAGGATGATCCAAAAGTTTTCAATTGGTGAATTTCTTTGAAATTCCATCCGAATTCTTGACTTTTGTCCAATGTCGGAGAAAATTACAAAAAATTCATCTTTTGTCCGATATCGTATGTTTTTCAATCCTACTGAAAGGGCCTGCAGAAAAATTTGAAAATTTTTCCGAAGAAAATTAGTTTGGTGAACGAGTTCGACGAGATGGCTGACTATTTGCAGATCTCAATAACAGAGGCTTACGCAGACAACTGCCCCCGTAAAGAGAGGGGTAATTATTATGAAATGTCATGGTGGAACAACCGGTTTAACGCAACCAAAGAAATAGTTAATACTCTTAAAAGTACCCACATGAGTGGCCGAAATTCAGATTAGATAGCCTTTTGGGATGCACAAAGAACCTATAGAGAGCAAGGGATATCAGCCTAGAAATAAGTTTCTGTATTGAAATTGGAAGCGACAAGAGGCAGCTTGACGCTAGCAATCCAGAAGCTTGGGTCAGAGCTTCCATCGGAGATACCCTCTCCTCTCATCTGATGAGAACCAACTTCCCTGGTTTCAAAGAGCACAAGGAATTTCAGCCACAAGACTTCGCCAAACACTAAGTGCTGTGATGAGATAATATAGTAAATCTCACCAGATGGACAATTGAATCCTTCAACCCCTACAAGTCCTCCGGAATGGACAAAATCCTTCCGGTTCTCATTTTTGAGGGACTGGAGTAGTTCATCGACCAGGGCTAGTCTGGTGAAAGGATACACCATGGGCATGATGCACGTCTATAATCTTCATCTCAAAACCGGGGAAGTAAAATGTACCAACGCCCACGACTTTAGACCGATCTACCTAACGTCTTTCATGATGAAGACTCCATAAAGACTAGTTGATCAAAGAGGAAGTCCAGCAGGTTTATCTCACTGTAGGTTGAACAACATGCTTACAAAGAAGGACCATCGATTGAATCTTTACATTCCGCAGTTTCCCTCATTGAAAGTCATATCGAGGATGGAGGATATGCGGTAGGAGCCTAGTAGTTTATACTAGAAAGTAAAAGTCAGGACCCAGCAGAAGTCTGACTTCGGGCGGACAGGTCATCAAAATCAGTGATAAGCCAAATACTTCAGAGTCATCTTAGTAGATAAGAAGCTTCTATGAAAACAAACAACCAGAGCAATAGTCTCGCAAATTTACTGCGACCCTCTTGTGCAGAACAGCTATTGGGCACATCTGGGTCTTTAGCCGAAATATCGCAATGTAGATTTTCGAAGACATATCACGCTGCCTCATAACTCGGTGGTGTGATGGAATAGATTGTACCTCAAAAAGATGAAATCAGGCCTGGAACATCTGAGAAAGCTCGTTCTTGGTGCGGCCACAGGAGCGATGAAAACCACCCCTACGGCTGTGCTGGGAGGTCTAATGAGAGTGGAATCATTCCACCTAACCATACAGAGAACGGCAACAAAACCAGTTAACAGGCTTGTTTCAATAGGACTATGAGAAAAAAAAATGGCCACTTATTATATCCAATTATTGGAAAAATACCATTCAATGAGAATGGATGACACCAAGATACAACTTCGATACAGAGTATCGTATAAGCATACCCTATAAAGAAGATTTGCTCAATGATAACACCTAATCAACCCTAACAGCCGACGGAACTAGAAACAATGGACATTGGAAGCCGCAATCCCCCGTCTCCGGCAAAGGTATTATTATACCTTAGTGCAAACATGTTACTATCTTCCAAGTGGAAATACTGCAAATAATGCGCTGGTCCCAAACAATGCTCGAATGAAAATATAAAAACCACACCATCATCATAAGCATGGGTTGCAACTGGCATACAACGAAGTTGAAATAGGAAAAGTTTAATGAAAGCATGATGAAACTTTTTCAAAATATGTTCAACATATCTTCCATTTTCTTGAAGTCTATGTTCGAAAGACCGTTCCATCCTGCGCAAAATAGCTGGTGTAATGTTGCGAAAAGCATTCGTTATTCTAAGACGCATATTTTCGGAACTAATTGGTGGCTCAACGAAAACTATATTGTGATTAAACGAGAGGAACGATCACTTTGTTTTTATATAACTTTTAATAATGAAATGAAAACGTCACTCTAGTTTCAATACCGAAATGCCATCATCAAAAACAGATAGAAAATTATAATTTTGTGTTGATTGAAACAATGGTATTGAAAAAGCCTATATATTATTGAATGCAAGGCAGCCATTGTATGTGATCTAGGACTAAACGAATCTAATGGGATAATAAAATCCAACTAAGTTATTCCCGAAAAATATTGAAAGACATGTTGTTATCTATACTTGTGAATGTTAAATCTAAAAAGTTGAAAAAATTTTTTATTTTAATTTCTAATGTAAACTTTATATTTGGATGGACCGAATTCAGAAATAGGAGGGAATTAACCAAATGTCTATTTAAGTTTCAATACCATTGTCACAATCGAATTTTCAGCAGGAAATCGTAGTAAATAATGGTTATTAAGCGCAAATAATAACTACATTAATCAACAAACTACAAAACAATATTTACTTCAGTGTATACCCAAAAATTGAAACTTAATAAAAGAAAAGATTTGTTAATCTAAATCATCACTGAAAAATTCAAAAACATTTTGAAAAATCATATTCAACATTTCATTTAAACCCAATTTCAAATTAGGACATATCTAATTCACTAATAAAGACAAAACAAAGACAATAATTGATAAATCTGGAGTTTGTGAGCTATCAGAAATGCGATTCGTTTTATATAGGCTTCAATGAACATGAAAGATGCTTTTAGACTTCCAACAACAGGATCCCTGTTGGAGATCATTTTTTCGATGATAATCATTCTTTCCCTGAAATAGGCAGCTCACATATTTTACATATAGCTGATACATGCTCTAAACTGAATAGCATTTCGCCATTAATATAATGCAAAACCCACCATGTAATCCTTTAGTAATGATCCTCTAAGTTAATGAATGACCGACCATATTAATAGTTTGCTGTCTACCAATAGGTATAGTTGAAGTTATGTATTGTAACTGTATTTGAATACCGTCTGAAGATGGCATAATATCGCTGAAACTCAAGTAACGGAAGTTTCTAAGTTTAAAGTTACTACGACAACTTCTATCTAAGAGTCTGGGCCAATTAGCATTATCAAATCCAGGATTACTATATTTATTAGTTTTTTCTTTAGCTTTTTATTGTATAAGACGGCAGAGTTTATTTTGTGATTTGACTAATTTCAAAATTATGGCGTGATAATATTTTCGCAACATTTTCGTTTATGGAACCAAAATAGTCAGAGAAATGATTTTGCTGATACATCTATGTTTTATATACGGGTAAATATTGTAATAAGGTAATTGTTGTTTGCGACTAATTAATTTTGTTATTCGGTCTACCGAAAAACCATTACTTACAACTATTCATTTTATTGTGTTCAATTCAATAGTGAGGTGTTCTTTTGCCAATGGTATTGAAAATGTTGTATGCTGCTAATTTATGACTATTACTGAATGATGAATTAGGAATAGTGGTGTCTGTAAACATGTGTCTTCTGTAAATGTTGAAGTTTATTCTATCATGATCACGTGGTAATGTTAAATGTGAAAAGTTGGTTCTCCCATCTTTTCCTGTTCCAACATGCATTTGATTTTTGGATGAAGCTGTTAATAAGTTAAAGAAGGGAATTTAATTGTCTCGATGTGGCTTCAAAGAGAACAAATCCATCTACAAATCTATACAAAAATTGAAGGTTTGTTTTAGCTGATCTACAGTTCATAACTTTGACCTCTAGATCAGACATGAAAATTTCTGCCAATAGTTGACTCAACTGGTTACCCATATCAAGACCTGAATTCTGTACATAAAATGTATTATTAAACTGACAATAGTTGAAATATTTGAAAACATGTTTGAAACATCAAAGAAACTAGACACCCATTAATTGGTATATGATGTTTTTTGATAGTGAGTTTTTATAGTAAATTTAGGTTTACATTAGTAAATTTTTTCAATTTCTGATACTAAAGGTCATATAGAGGCATTATCTTTATTATTTCTTATAAGTCCGTACAGCTTAAAGAGCATGGATTACTGTTAATATCTTTATGTTTTTCGAAACCATTGTCAAATAGAGCTATTTTGTAAGAATTGTTTTCAATTGAAAGAGATTAGATGGATCTTCATGTGTTTCGCTCAATTCATCTTGAATTCTATTTACCTGCTTTTGTGAGGGTGAAATTGTTTTCTTTCATTTTATGATTTCACTTTAGATCATCTGTATTAATGAATTGATTTTTATTATTAGACAATGAGAGATATTAGTCTATTACTACAACGTAGCCTAGATAATTGCAATACACGTGAACGTTAAATTGAACGTAATGCTATTCAGCACACCAAGAAATCGCATGTAACTTAGCGTATGCCTTAGAATCATGAAAATGGCGGTAGAGTTCGGACGAGACCTAGCAATGGTCTTAACATCTGTAAGCTCCCATTAACTTTGCATCATTTTACGTGTACTGAGATCTTCTTGTTGAATATTCGTGTAATTTTTCCGCAGCCTCTCCTCCAAAAATCTTCGCAAAGGAATAATCATATCTGTCCCTCGATCTCCCTTCTGACTATATATTGATGACATACAAAAATACCTTCAAGCACTCTTAGAGACAAAACCGTTGTTGAAATTGGAATTAAATTTCTAAGCCCATCGAATATTTATTGTGTAATTTTTGCGACATAGCATCGCGAATCACATTAATTATTAATAGAAGCAATAACACAGTTCTGCGTGTTGTTGGCACGAAACTATGGGAGGAAAATATATTTAGTTGAAAAAATATGAAAATAAAACATGAAAAATTCTCAGTGGCAACATTATCATATGCCAAAGGTTACATAAAAAATGTTTTCCTGAAAAATCGAACATACAAGGACCCAGTTTAACGTTTTAGGAGATGAAATAAGGAGAAATGAACCTCTGAAGGGCCATGAGAATTAATTTTCATATAAAATATTTTATTTGACTTCTTTGGAAGCTTGAAGATATTTCCTCAACTCAGCTGGAATACAGAATATTATGAAAAACATGAGGCACAAAATGAAAATAATAATACTAAGGGTTTTGTTTTATCATTAATGTGCTTTTGAAAGTTTTTCATTTATTTTCATTCAATACTTCTCAGTCTGGGGTGTGAATATTCTCGTAAGCATCTATTTTTCCATAATTAATTCAATATCCGAAAAATGTTTACGCCAATTAAAATTCATTAACCTCAGAAAAATCTTGTACCATTTCGACTGAATTTTATGTAGCCCAATATTTTTCATTCAATTCATGCCTGTCTATCAAATAGGATGTTTTCGTTTTTTACTATTAATTTTATATTATCAAAGAATATTAATAACCATCGCATTTTTAAAATCAATACTATTTCTGAAGAATGTTCAATTCGATTGAAAAAAATCATTTGTTTTTATTCTTCATTTATTATGATATGTCTCGATGAAAATCGTTAGGTACAAGAAATGTTTTTCTGTCTCGTTAAATATTAACAAACTGTTAATACACCAGAACACTATAAAAAAACAATTCCCCTTATCCACTATAATATTGTTACCGAGGACCTTTTAACTCCCAAAAGGTTACTCTGATGATGAATAGTTGTTGACTGAAAGGTCCTCGTTATTTCAAAGTATTTTTAGTGAATAAGGGTTATTGTTTCTTTTTATATCGTTAAATATTGTTTAATTGAACTGGCGAAGTGGTTACTTCGCACTTTTATTATTAAGGGTAAACATTACCAAAGATGACAAAGACCTACCTTTTAAAATTGTAAAATCCATCTAGATGAAATTCCGTACACATTCCACAAGTTTGTTTTTGTTTCAAACACTTTTAAACTGTTCAAAGCACGTCGAACTTCGATAAGCCACTCGTCACGAAATTCGTCAAGTTTATATTCACTTGAGAAAGTCTATCACACTTTATAAAAACAAAGCCAAGGAACTAATTAAAGAAGAAAACACGCGCAGCAACACCACGGCTACAATTGAGGAGTAATAGAGCGCGCTTTCAGAAGTGGCGTCGCGACGAGCGTTTGCAACGTACTGACGCCCCCATGTTGGTGACCGCACTACGTTTGTTCGTTTGTCGCGGGATTCGTTAGATAAGCTTAACTATCCTCATTTGTATTCATTGATGACTTTCCACATTCTGTATTCGTCATAATTTATTGTTAACAAAAAACGATTATCTGAGCGCGTAACCTATTTATATGCAGGAGAATTATTAGGATCTGTTTAACATAAACCAGATCGACTAATAGGCATAGAGAATAAATGCGTAACTGTTTGCTTGAACCTCTGTTGAATCATTCCTAATATACCACAAGTTATCATACACTTGATCTTTCGAAGATTAATGTGGACATTATAATAATTCTTGCCGAAATAAATCCAGTAAATTGCACTCAATCTTGTCTACATTTAGATAGACAACATCAAACGTTTTCGTAGCAATTCTCGCTCAACCAATTCACTCTAATGAAAATACAACACAAACTATTCTCATACTATTGAAGAGACACTATAATTAAAACTAATCTACGTTTCTGGACATGCATCTGAAGAAAAATTAGACCAAATCGACGTTTAGCTATAAAATATTTTATATTAGAAGAATTGATTTAGAATCCCTTCAAGTTGAGAATGAGCTAAAACGTATATTGTACCAGCCAATAAAGGTGAATTGTATCAATGTTTCTCAACATAGTACATTGCAATTGTCATTTTTTGTGTAAAAATTTTGAGCAGCATACTGACCTCGTTTTTTAGGAAGGTTTCGACTTCTAGAACACTAATTTTACAACCCAACAGATGAACTGAGGGGTGATTTTTAAGATATTTCTATATGTATTTACATATACACATTTTTTTGGAGTTTTTGGCCGTTTTTGCAATCTTCGTGAAAAATATGAATTTTGGTAATAATTATCAAGAGAGCAAAATTGTAGAGCGGAAAATTTAATATTCTCAAGTTCCAAAACTTTTTTGAAATTGCGTATTTTCACAGTTAGAACGCGCCATATAAGGTGTACGCCTATAGATAATCA
This sequence comes from Endomychus coccineus, assembly GCA_958510875.1. Taxonomy (NCBI): domain Eukaryota; kingdom Metazoa; phylum Arthropoda; class Insecta; order Coleoptera; family Endomychidae; genus Endomychus; species Endomychus coccineus. Next base: position 102,795,035 of record OY294067.1, read on the forward strand.
GCGTTTTAAGTGATTTTTCACATTTTCAGTGTGAAATACTAATTTTTTGCTCAAGAGAGCAAAGTTGTAGAACGAAAAATTACCTACTTTTATTTTGCAGAAATTTTTTCCAAAATGCGTATTTCATAGCTAGAACGCACCAATGAATGGGCGCGGATTATATAGCTTTTCAAGTGATGTTTCACATTTGAAGAATGAAATACTAATTTTCAGTGTGAAAGAGTAATGTTGGTGAAAATTATCAGGAAAGCAAAGTTGGAGAACGGAAAATTTCCTATTTTATGTTGCAGACATTTTTTTTTCCTGAAATTACGTATTTTCACCGCTAAGCTTAATAGAAGGTGTGCGATTATAGATAATCAGCTTTTAAAGAGATTTATCATATTTTCAGTACAAAATAGTAATTTTGGTAAAAATTGTCAAGATAGCAAAGTTGGAGAATGGAAAATTCGCAACTATTTTAAATTACTTATTTTTACCTTTAGAAGGTGCCAATGAGGTATAGGATCATACATATTACGTTTAGACAATTTTTAGTATTTTTTTCTATTTAGAGTATTAATTATCAATTTTTGCGAAAAATACAACTTATAGCAGGAAATTTTCTAGTGAGTCAAAAAATTAATATTTTTCAACTAAATTGATAATTTTTATTAACATACTCAATAATTATATTTTTACAAAAAAATAATACTTTTTCTATATTTTTTTTATTGTACATAATAATAATGATAATTTGTATGCTGTCTTTGGTCTTTTCACATTCATACATTCATTCTCGTCACTACTCGCGCGATATATTTCTTCCTCCTATGATGATGCTTCAACTGGAACTGAAACTGCTTCAGCAAACTCATAACAATATCAGGGCAAACTTCGATCTCTTCTTGTACTACGTCATCAGGATAATCCAGATCAAAACGTGAAAAATCGCTTGAAAAGCTGATTATTTATAACCGCGAAGCTTCTACGTCGTGTTCTACCGGAGAAAATACGCAATTTCAGAAAAACTTTTTCAACAAAATAATGGGAAATTTTCCGTTCTACGAATTTGTCTTCCTAATAATTTACACCAAAATCAGTATTTCACACTGAAAATGTGAAAAATCACCCAAAAAGCTGATTATCTATAGCCGCGCACCTTTTATGGCGCGTTCTAGCAATGAAAATACGCAATTTCAAAAAATATTCTTGGAACTTAATATTAGGAAATTTTCCGCTCGAAAACTTTGCTACCTTGATAAAACGCCAAATAAATTTATATAATATAGATATTTCTTGAAAATCACCCCTCCGTCCATCTGCGGTTTGTGAAATTAGTGTTTCAGAAGTAAGTCGAAAGCGTCCCAAAAAACCAGGTCTGTATGCTGCTCAAAATATGTACGTTTCAGACTATTTTTATGTCTAATTCCGGTGGACTAACAAGCGATTTGAAATACGAAAACGTCCATTATGCATTCGTATCTTCGTTAGAGGTTGTGCGTTACGAAGTGAAATGTCAATATTTTCCGTTAAGATTAGCTTCATCAAGAACGAAGTTTTGAATTCTAGGTTCATTCATATTCTTACTACCCAGTTCTGGAGTAATTGTCGACATAGGCAGACAAAAATTAGTTTTTTTTCAAATTTTTTTGAACGATTATTTTGGAGTACTATTCAACATAATTGGCATTTTATCTTTTTCTGACAATGAAAGAACATTAAATTTCACTCCAGTGTTACTTTGATACAAGTAGGAATATATGAGTAGCAGAAGAGTAGTTGGTAGGCATTCATTCTATAGAAACAGAAAATATATTATTCAAAGTGCTTTATAAACTCAAATAATTAGGAACGTAAATTCTTATGTTAGCAAGAAAAAGATAATAATTACTGGATCCCACCCTGACAAGATGTTTTTACAGCAAATGGAGCAATCATTCGTGAAATGTTCAATACAGTCTTCATAATCTCATCAAGTGAAGCATCAAAGGAGGGAACAACGGGGCGTTCGCCCCCCTCCTCACCCATATGGAAGATGTGTTTTCTTAAAATTGCTAAAATTAAGGTTAAATAAATGAAGATCTAGTATAGCTTAAGTAAAATAACTGTTCTAAGTTCTTCAAGAAGATATTACAAAATATTTAGCTCACAACAAAACTACCAATCTAATAAATGATAATCTTAATAAATGAAGATTCAGTATTCCTTAAGTAAAATAACTGTGATAAGTTCTTCAAGCAAATATTACAGCATACCTAGCTCATAACAAAACAACTAATCTAATTAATGATAATCTTAATAAATGAAGATTTAGTATTCCTTAAGTAAAATAATTATTCTGTGTTCTTCACGCAGATTTTACAAAATACTAAGCTCACAACAAAACAACTGATCTGATTGATGATAATCTTAATAAATGAAAATTCAATATTCCTCAAGTAGAATAACTATTCTAAGTTCTTCAAGTAGATATTTCAAAATAGTTACCTCACAACAAAACAACTAATCTAATTTAATGGTAACCTCTATAAATGAAGATTTAGTATTCCTTAAGTAGAATAACTATTCTATGTTCTTCAAGCAAATATTACAAAATAGTTACCTCACAACAAAACAATAAATCTAATTAATGTTAATCTTAATCAATGAAGATTCAGTATTCCTTAAGTAAAATAACTGTTCTAAATTCTTCAAGCAGATATTACAAAATACCCAGCTCACAACAAAAAAACTAATCTAATTAATGATAATCGTAATAAATGAAGATTTAGTATTCCTCAAGTAGAATAACTATTCTCAGTTCTTCAAGCAGATCTTACAAAATACCTAGCTCACAACAAAACAACTAATCTGATTAATGATAATCTCAATAAATGAAGATTTAGTGTTCCTTAAGTAAAATAACTATTCTAAGTTACCTCACAGCAAAACAATAAATCTAATTAATGATAATCTTATGATAGATAGTTAGTGGAACTTTTCTAATTGTGGTTTTACCCAACAAAGTATTGAACGAAAATTATTTAGCACATGTTGATCATCCAACAAGAACTCGAAGATTTTATGCTTATCAAATTTAAAGGATTCCAGCAAATTCAGTTCATTAGTTTCATTCTGAATGTGTATAATTTTGAAATTATCATTAAAGTTATGGTTTCAGGGGATACCATATAGGTGATACCGACATAATAATAGTTTGGTTTTATAGTAAGTTATACTTAGTTATTTTACTTAAGATTATAATGGATTTCTTCACATAATGGTTGATTATATTCAATTTAGTAATTCGTTTCATCATATAACTGCTGAACAAAAAATAAAAAATTGCTGTACACTGAAACTATTACATTTTTTAGGACATTTAAGTAGTTTGTAAACTTTTGAGACATCGTATCTAAAAATTTTACCGCTGGCTGAACATAGGCAACTGTTTTATCAACATGCTGGAGCACCTCCGCACAACAGCCATTTAGTAAACATTTTTTTGTCAAAAGCATTTTATAATCAATGGACAGCCAATGCCGGACCCTTTCTATGACCTCCCCGTCCACAGGATTTATCAGTCCTGGTTTTTTATTTAGGATACAATAAAAATCAAGTATACCATACCCCATTGAGAACCATTGATTATTGTATGAATCAGGTAAAAAATTACCACGCTGGGTTACTTTACACATGTGACAAGTGTTTAGAGCTCGAAAGAAGAGATATTAAACATTTTTTATATATTTTCATTCTGTTGTCATTTTTATGTTCAAACTTTTAAATTAAACATTACCTGATTGTTTTCTGAACCGTCATGGTATACGAGATGATCTCATGTTAAGGAAACGTGGCATTTTAAGGGTATACAAATGTTTTGTTAAACATTAAAAGATTTTGATACAGGGAAGCTTGTAGGGAGTTGCCCTATTTCTCAGTTCTGAATAAGACTACAAAAAAAAACTGTGGCTTACGTTTAAGAAAATGGATTTTTTGTAAGTGATTTTCAAAATTTGTTTACGAACTCCCATCATCAAAAAATGTTTTGAATGCGTTTGGCTAGTTCAGATCTACCACTACGAAATGCCAAACAAAAGCGCGTTATGGAAAAGGAGACCGTTTAGATGTAACAGTGAATCATGTTGCGGTCTGTATCTGTCATATTTAACATTAATATGCTAATATATCAAGAATCTTTGCAGAATTCGAAAATATAATATTCTATAGCGTGTTCTATTTGAAATAAGGAAGTTATGTTCATTTCCGGTATAACCGAACATATTTTAACTGAAGAGTACTCATCAACTTTAATAAATAATCATGTTTTCAAATTTCCTGTCGTCGTGAGACACCCTGTTACTCATAATGTTGAGTTTCTTTTGAGGTGAAAGTATTTGATAGCCAGAATAATTTTTAAGTCAATTACTTTTGAGTGATTTCATATTTGTTCCAAAAAGGTGTGTGATTATCCATTTGTCAGTAAATTGCGTATTAATAATTTTTTCCATCGTAATTACACCATATTTAACACGTTGATAACTGTGGGGTAGGACCTCGGTCCCCCCCGGCCTGCCCATCCAGTGGACTCTAGACCTGTTAGTGACTTGCCCTCCCCTAACATAAACAGCACGCCACTGCCCGACAGAGACCAACGCCTTAATTGGAGAGGAGACGGTCTTTTGAACCGTCTGGGCCCCTCTCCCCCTGTCTACTCGTGTTAGTGTTATAATTTATAACAGCTCCCGTTTGACGAGTCGCCGTCGACCTCTTATCATCGGTCTACCACACTTGTTGCCCTGGCCGCGAATCAATTGCCCAGAAATCTGGGATAAGAAGCACCGACACCGGACTTTATGAGTAAAGCCATGTGGTGCAGCATAATACCCACGCAGAGGCAGCTTTTCCGCCCCCGGCGGGACTACTTTAGGCGGTCCCATCTCAGGCATACATAGGACTCTGTCCCGTGCATACCCAAGATGGAGCTTGCTTGCTAGACTCATATACTGCCCCTTCTGGGCTATGGTCAATTCCACCTCCTCGTAATTACCTGTTTCACCAGGAACGCTACGAGTAAACGTTCGGCTTTCGTTCAAATAGCCTACCGCATATGCCACCACGGCCGTGAATCCGTTCCGACCAGCCATCTGGGATAAGAAGGCACTGCGCCGTGGTTTTTATGGGTAAACGACATGTGGTGCACCGTTTACCTGACGTTTCGCAGCGGTACCTTTTTTCGCCCCTGCTCAGGCAGGCAGAGGTTACTTTAAGCGAGAACCTGCGTTACCTATGGTGCAACAGGCACGGTACTTGCTAGCTATTCCTCCTGACTAATGAGCAATAGCCCCACTCGCCTGCTCGTGTTAGCCTAAGCTACGTTTACGAACCATCGCCGGCCTCGTTCAAGTTTGGCCTTCCGCATGTGTCTACCACGTCCGTGAATCCGTTCCGACCAGCATCCCTGGGATAAGAAGGCACGGGGTCGTGGTTTTAGAGGTGAAAATGTATGCGGTGCCCAGTTCACCGGATCTTTTGCAGTGGCAACGTTAGTTTGGCCCCGAAGGGTTACTTGTCTCGAGAACCGCGAAGAGGTGTTGCTTGCTGAATCTACCGCCAGTTTCTCTCCGGCCTAGTAGATTCTCTCCCGAGACCATATTTAACAGTAAAAATGAAGATGTATCACCAAAATTTCGAGAAATATGATATGCTAGATTGTTTTATTAAAAGTAATAACAATTATGATATTGCACCTAAAATATGCTACAATCGATATCCAGAAAGAAGACAATCTAATAAAGCTATTTTCAAGAGGTTAAAATGAAATCTCATTAAATGTGGATCCTTCAACAAACCAAGGCAGAAATTACAACATTGAAGATGCTGAAGAAACATGTAAACTGTAATTGGAATGACGGTTTCAATTTCAAGTCGCCAAACCGAAGATGATTCTTGGATTTCAAGAAGTCGAGCTTTTGGTATTTTGAAGACACACAAATTCAGGTCTTATACAATAGGGAAACAAAATTACCTGCAACCAACTGAACTTCAGCGACGATTGGAGTTTGAAATACGGTTTCGTCAAAATAGTCAACACTATCCATTCTTCGCTAGAAATGAAGTTTGGAAAGATGAAACCTACATTAGCAGTCCAGGAATTTTCAACAGGTATTACGAGCACTACTGATCTTTTTTTTTCTTTGACTACTCGAGAGGAAAACTTATGGAGTTCGAAGAAAATCGTGTCAGCGAGACAGTGGTAGAGGAAGTAGACATTTGAATTTTTCTTGAAAGTTTGGAGGTTATAGGCATAAGAAAAGACCTCACTAGGCAGAATTCCACAACTTCGCCGTTCAGTAAAAAATGAAGTCTGGTAGGAAGAAGAGCGGCAGGGTTCGAGCTAAACAATGAAGGTATGACTAGTTTAAGCTCGTCTAGTCTGCCTACCTGAAATCTCTCGTGTTGGAATAATAGACGAGATTATGAACACCGACCATGGAAATATACAAAGGTCTCCACAAGCGAGCGTTTATGGCGTGCACCCACCTGTCATGTGGCACGAAAACAACTACTTGACTAATTTCTTAAAATATTAAAACAATTATCGCGATGATAGAATTTTTGAGCAAGTTTTAAGTGTGACAAATACCATTGCTTGAGCACAACATATATGAAAGTTTGACATCTAGTGAATAGTTCAAAGAAGAATCAAACCTAGATTCTTTGGCTATGAGCATTTGGATGGGCCAGTTTTGAACCCAAAATTAAATTTTAAAATTAATTATTTTTTTAAAATTATTGACCAGGCAGTAATACCTTTGAATAATAGATTTGAAGAACTAGGTACATTCAATGATATTTTTGGTTTTTTGAGGACTATTTTATATGCTCCGAAGATGACCTTATGAAGCATTGTAAAGATTTTCAGCTAAAACTCGCAGATAATGGCAACTCAGATATTGACGGCATAGACGTGTATAATGAAACTAAAGCATTAAAGCTATATATTCTTTAGAAAATCAATCTCAAAAACCGTTAAATATGCTTTAATTCATATTTGTACAATAACGTTACGAATTCTTATCACTTCTGCCTGTAACAGTAGCATCAGGTGAGAGATCTTTCTCTAAATTAAAACTCATTAAAAATCAGGTCCGAACTACAATGTGCTACAGGAAAAATTATCTATCTAGCTATCACATGAAAGTGCAAGACAGTGGCGGCTCGTGAATTTTTGAGAGAGGAGGCTGGACATAAAACGTTTTTGTAAAAATATACTCTATTCACAGCCTTTTAACCTTTGCACAGCGACCGTACCAGCTACTTCAGTGACAAAATTAATTGTTATCCAGCAAGAACCAACGTGGAGGTATAGAGTTTCTCTTGGCAAAAAAATTTTTTGTTCGTTTTTTGTCTTTTTAATATTTTTTCTTTTTTTTGGAATTTTTCATATTTTGTTTTTTTTATTAATTTTATTAACTTTTTTCATATATTAACGGAATTCTACTGTCTTTAGTTTGCGAAAAATGATCAATAATATTATCAAAAAATTTATCATTTTGTTTTAAGTGTTTTACTAAATCTTTTTCAATAGATATTAAACTAACATTGTATAAACGATTTTGGCCCATTGTATTTGGCACGTAAGTTTTAATTCGTTTGAGAGTAGGAAATGATCTCTCCAGCGATGCCGACGTGACAGGAATGGTGACTGTCAAACAAAGTAGTTTATAAAACTGAGGTAAAACTTGTTGCAAATCATTGTCTATCATATATTTTATCATATCGGCGTGAATGTCGTACTGGCCTAAAATATCTTCATCCGAGTATATAACGCATAATTCATTGTGCAGTGCTATATATTTTTTTTAATTTATATTTTAGAACTAAGTTATACAAAAAACTTCAATTCATGTAAATCGGAAAATGGAATCTCAATTTGACCTTTAATAGTATCTAAAATTTCATAAAAAAAGTGTTTATAATGTAGTTTCTTGTCTACCAAATTATATGTTTTCCTCCTTTAACAATATTTTGTTTACCGGTTAATTTAAACTTAATACTCGATGTAATATGTTCCTGCAATTTTTCATGTCTGTCTATACCACGAGCTAAACTTTTCAAATCATCATAACCCGAGTGCCCCCAACATGAAGTTGTATCAGATGTAAATAGCAAGCAATACCAGTAATATAATTTATTGTGTACCTCAGATCCCGTTAACCATAAATATTTTTTACAATTATCAGTATCAAATGATCGATTTTGAAACATACCTGTCATCACTAATCTTTTCAGCAACTAAATCACTACTCATTTTAACGTTTAATAACCAAAGAACTCTTTGTTAATAACTCAAAAAACACTTTTATCACATGTTAATTTACCAAAACTCATTTTAAATTTACAACAGACAACATTCTAACCTTACTTCGCGTGGCGTGACAACACATAAACGAGCACTGACTGACCTACTCAGCAGTCGGCAGAACGCACGTGTCGTACTTCATAGATTGCGAGCGGCTGCCGCAGGCTAGCCTCCAGAGGGTGTTGCTATTTTCGCTGATTTAGCCTATTTGGCAATCGGACTGCTCGGAAAAACGGCAACTGCGTTGAACAACACATGCTCAGCGTTTGAGATATATAGAGAGTCTAGCCTCAGGGCACTGTTGCCAGATTAAAAATAACTACTGAGAACGGGGAATTAATTGTGAAATTTTAAAAATTATCGGAGAAACAGGAAATAAAATGGAGAATGATCATTAAAATAAATGATAAATTGCTGAGGAGGCTGAGCCACCTTAGCCTCCTCCGAGGAGCCGCCACTGGTGCAAGATGATTTACATGAATTTTCCGCTATGAAATGTAAGAAAAAAGTTTTCGGAAATCAAATAAGATAGGATGTTCCATTTAGTTCAATATTTTATTAATTATATGTATACAACACCTCTAAATAATAGCACAATAACTATACTGATCTTAGATGTGTTATGAAGCCTATAATTAACTAATTTACTAGTGACTTATTATTTGTAGCTCACTCATCACTCACAATTAGACACATAAAAGGAATGTGTTGATATTATTGAATTATTCGTCATAATTTTAATTGTCGTGTCATCTTACATTTTTAAACACATTTTAAACATTTATTAAGAGTTATTGGATAAAACTGTACATTGCATTCGTGTTTCAGTGACTTTTTATTCACTCAAGAAAATTTAAAACATGCATTAGTAGGTAAAACGCCTTGTAAAGCACGTATACAATAAATAACATTAAAATAATAAAAATGTAGAAATATGCTTTATTTTTCATTACATTTATTAAATATAGCCAGGGGCCTGAAATTCCTTACAGGCATGCGGGCGCCTACACTCTTGCGAGTGGCCTGGAAATATCTATAGGAAGGGAAGAGATCGCCCACCTTTCTATGATGTTCTAGAGAGTTCTTATTCCACACAATTGTTATTACTTTGAATAAAGATTTCTAGCATATCATATTTTTGGTACATTTTGTAAGATATTCACACTTCAAATCAAATGAGGCATTAGTATGACGATGAAAATCATTAATATGCAATCCACAGACAAACGAATGAGCACTGTTATGGAAGACACACGTCTCCTTCGAATAGATATAAAACATCGCATAAAGTAATCTACTAAAGGATTGTTTTTGTTATTAAATACTTACACATCAAAGGAAACCCAAAATATGTCATACAGTTTGAAAGAGAAAAATGACCTTTTGAACTGAACCATAGCAACTACGATTCCCTGTTCAAAAATACAACTTTACGTAACCCGAAATTGAACCTTTTTTTTAATTTTCTCGATGCCACTGTATTATACAGAAAAGGTCCCTCAAGAATGTAAAGTTATGTATTCCAAACTTTACAAATAACCAAGATATTGACATGTAATTATCATTTAGGTAACTATAAAACTACAGCTATAAACACTATTATCATCACGAATAAAAGAAACCTACTAGTGTCGCTGCCGCATCACAAAAAGTTGCTTTTATGATTATTCCAATAATAACTCTTAGTTTCAATAACTTTATCTGATGTTTATTTCATTTAACCCAGCATCATCTGTTTGTCTATTCAACATATTGTTGTTCATCAAACTCTATTACAAAAGTTATCCAAGTATGGTTTTGACAAACAGAGCATATTATTAATAAAATCCTACCTAGAAGATCGCTATCAATCTGTTTTTTACAATAAAGAGTGTTCCGAAATAAAGAAAATAACCATAGGAGTTCCGCAGGGATCTATATTAGGACCAATACTTTTTCTAATATATGTAAACTATTTTCCAAACTACATTTCGTTGGCGGAGTGTGTATCTTTTGCAGATGATAATGAACTTCAGGTAGAAGACTGTAACCTACATGATGTACAACAAAAAAGTGAAATTGTTCTTTTCAAAGCATTGGAATGGTACAATGCTAATTTACTATGTATGAATGAAAGTTAAACTAATAGGATGTTATTTACACTAAGAAGGGATGAAATGATCTTGAATGAATATTCGGGTCCTGTAAAATTTCTGGGCGTTCTCATTGACAGAAATCTTACTTGGAATCTACACGTTGAACACATTGCTCTCAAACTAAGTAGACATATTTTTGTTCTTCGAAGCCTCTCTCAAACTATTTCCAAACAAATCCTACGAACGGCTTACTTTGCGCTATGTGAGTCACATATGAGACATGCTATATTAGCTTGGGGTCACTGTTCATAGATGGATTGGGATATAGAGAAAATTGTATTGTATTATCACTTTCCCATCTCTGTTCATCTTTGAATGCTTATGTTACGCTTTTAAGCAGCTTAGGAATGTTACCTCAAACAGGGAGATTCACGAATATCAAACACGGCAGTCTGGAGATATAAGGGTTCCATACATCAGACTTTCGAAATCCCAAAACGGTCCAAACTATTTATGTTTCAAATTTTTTAATAAGCTGCCTCTACATATCAAAGCCCTAAGCCCTACCAAATAGATATTTAAGATATAAATTTAAAAAAATACTTTATTGAAAAATCTTTTTATTCTGTGGAGGAGTATAATAATATACAAAAATAGTGATTTAAATCCTCTTAACAAATGTTTTTTAAATCATAAATAGGTACGTGATTTTGCTTTATAATTTTACATTTTAATTTACATGTAATTAGTGTTTAATATGTAGTTTTTATAACACAATTATTTTAAAGTATCTGTTTCATAGTTTTAACAATATTTTCTTGTATTTATGTCTTAATTTTTATTCCTTGTTGTGTAACTTGTGCAAATACCATTGTATATTAGCATGAATAAATTACTTACTTACTTACTTACATACCAGGTACGATTTCCAGTTATTGAAAAATCCCCCCCCTGAGAGAATTTTTCCATCCGCCACTGATCCCATCCATATGCTAAATAAAATATTCGTATCTCTTAAATTTACATCATCCGTAATCATGATATTCAATTTGCTCTCCCGTATTTTCGCTAAAATGTTTTGAAAATTTTATCCTTTGCACTACCAAGTTTTGCCTTTCACTCGAAGCTGTCGAATACTTCTCCCCTAGCAATTTTTCAATTATATATCTTTTCTACTAGATAACTTTCTTCTACTGTGACTGTTGATAACGCTTCAAACAAAAAGTTATTTGTGATATCTTACCTAGATCTATACTCAGATGCAAAAATAGTATACCATTTTAACGAAACATATTCACAATAATTTTAAGTTGCAGCTACCAATTTTCTAATCATGCTTTTTGGACTCTGAAAAATAAAACAAATGGCGCCACAAACAAAAATCCCATGTAATATTTGTGATGTACCATTTTTAACTAGAACGCGACCGTGTGACAACTTCAAAGAGTGTTTCGCGATGTTCAAGCGCGATAAGAAGAATTTTTGCGCCGTTTCTTAGCCGTGGACGAAACATGGATCCAGCACAACACACCAGAGACCGATGAACAGTCGAAACAGTGGACTTGTCCTGGCGAGTGGAAGCCGAAAAAGGCCAAAGTCGGTTTATCGACCAACTGTCGCCATGTTTTTGGCATGCACACGGCATGGTCCATATCGCAATTGCAATGGAAAAATTGCATGAATTGCGCTACGAATTGGTTTGCCATCCACCGTAACCTTCAGATTTGCCCCCCTGCGATTTTCATCTATTTTGAAGGATAGCCGAAATTGTTTCAATTGGAAGGTATCGAAAAATTTGAAAAACGTTGGACGAAGTGTAAGTGTAAGTTTTGACCAAATAATATGTTTCAGGGACTTTTGAACCAACAATGTAGCCCATGACTCATATTTGGCAGTAATCTCAATATACTTCAAATACTCAATGATAGACATCACCTATCAAAATGAATGGAACTAGTCTTCAGGATCCTACAACTTCCAGAAAGAATTTTTCCAAAGTACAAATCCGATTCCACTCAACCGTTAGAATTTGTTACGCTGCGTTACGGTAGGGGGGGTTAGGGGTCAAGGTCCGCGTAACGTAACATGAGTCTTGATAAATTTCATAAGAAAATTGGATTTAACACAATTTTTCTCAAAGATTGAATATCAAAATTGGCATCTTTTTCATTTTTATCTATAAAAATACAAACATTATTAACTCAAACACTTTTTATTCAATTTATCTCCTTTTTTGTGATTTATTACCGATATTCTAATTCTGAATTCAAATTCGATCCAAATTAACCGATTCAGTCTTCGCGCGCTTTTTCGTATGGAATATGCGTGATGGTAAGGCAGGGCGCTTCTAAATACGTGCAGACTACATGCTTTATCATATAAGTTTTTCCGGTCATTGATGATATTTCTGAATGGGTCACTAGCCCATGGGAAGAAAACAAATAGAACTTATATTCATATAATATACTTAGAATACTCTTAGCCATAATTATATTATGAACTATGTATTTAGTTTATTTATATAATATTATTGATGGATATTTTATACAAAACACTATAAACATGTAAAAAAATCGTTAATTATTCAAATATTGTTCAAAAATTTTATTATAAACTATTGTATTGTTGTCAATTAAAAATAATTCAATTATTTTAATCGTTTTTTCTATACTACATAAAGGGTTTGTTACGCTGCGTTACAAGGGGGGGGGGGGTGTTGAAAAGTCAAAAAAAGGCGTAGCGGAATTTATGAACGTTCCTTAATAGTTCTCGATTCATAAAACTCAGTAGATAAACTTAGTTGGGTTTTTAAAATCTCAAAAGATTAGAAAACGATTCCGATTTCGACAACCACCCCTGAAGTATTCGCTCTTCAATAACTACATTATCATTATCTCAAATTGAATGGTTTTTTGTGAATTCTGCTAAAATTATATATTTGAAGCGAGTGGAAAGCTGTTGTTAATTTATTTAATATAAAAGCTACATCATATTATTTGCAAACTGTAAGCTAATGTCGTTCAAGGCTTAATAATCGTAAGAATATAATGTGGACTCATGTATAGAAAGGATGCAATAACTGATAAACGTAAAACTGAGATTGTACTTTATATGACCTTAAATTTAATTCTTTAAGTATCAAAAGTAAATTGATACGTCCTGCATAGCTAAAATGCATTGAACAATAGCTTACAACAGATGGAAATCACAAATATTGAGTTAATCATTCATCTCCAAAATTGATTGTTTATTTCTTGACTGGATTTTGTTAACAAGCTGGAACTTTTTGACAGTGTCCACAATACGCGGAAGCTATGTTATAACTAAGAAGAGGATTTATGGAATGTGCATATATTGCATAACATACATATTTTATGCATTTTAAATTGATTTTGGATATGTGCATAAAATGTATTAAATAAGGACAAGCAGATTTACATATACTGTTAATTCGTAAGTCCATATATAATTTAATAATTTTTAAATGTTCAATTAACTACCTGGAAACCCAACCCAAAAGATTCTTCGCAGTCTTATTATAGAGGCTATACTGCTGATAAACTATAAAAGAGTTCACACTGTAGATATATTATAGCGCTATTGATAAGAAATAATCACCCTTATTCACTAAAAATACTATTAAAGTACTGGTGACCTTTCGGCTACCAAGAAGCCATCATCAGAGTAAACTAAATTATAAATTACAATGTGCCTGTTTAAATACTAATCGAGGATTATAATGCAAATAATGGATTACCCTCAGCTGGAGATGAATCGGAATTTAATAAATTGCTTTTTCGTTCATACATTTCCATCCTTTTTAAATTACATAGATATTTGTCTGTACTATGTTTTAAAAGTAATAAACTTTCTTGAGAAATGGTGTAACCTGTATTCAAAATATGTTCGGCTACCGCTGATTTGACAACACATTTGATAAAGTTTCCGATTTCGACAAATCCGGGATTAAAAAAATGAATTGTGAGTCGTGTTCAAAATGCTGTGTGGGTCAAACAAGAAGGAACATTTTAACTCGCTATGAGGAAGATGTTGAGTACAGGTCACACAATTTCTCAAGAAAACTTATCACTTTTAAAATACAATACAGACAAATATCTAAGTAATTTAGAGGGGATGGAAATCCATAAACGAAAAAGCAATTTATTAAATTTCGATTTATCTCCACCTGAAGGTAACTCATTGTTTGCATTATTATCCACAAATAGTATTCAAACAGGCTCATTCTGACTTATAAGTTGGCTAACTCTGATGATGGCTACCTGGTAGTCGAAAGGTCGTCAGTACTTTTATAGTATTTTTAGTGGATACGGGTGATTATTTGATATTAATAAGATAATAAGTTATACTGCTGTTAATTGATTATTTTATTGATGATTATTATCTGATTTAGAAACAATAAATATTTATACCTAAGTGTCTTTTGGCTAGACGAATAAACCATATTTCTATCGATTTTCGTAGACATTTTATTCAGTTTCAATTTCAAAATTGATGACAGGAAGCCATCTACGGAATATTTTAAGTAATCTTTGCGCTAGAAACCACACTCCAATTTTTCAAATATGTGTGATGTCAATGTCACAACAGTCAAGGAACGCCATTATTGGAGTTTTTTCGGTACAGTTTGCACGATACGCCACGCCTGCTTATTTGTCAAAAATGGGGACTTTCAAATTTATTCATGTCTGAAACGGAAGTAGGTTATCGCCGGGAGCAACCAGTGAACATAGTTCAAGAACTATGATAGCCGCCCGATAACGTAACTTGATGTTCCAATGTATTTTGTTACTAACAGCCGGCGATCATAGTTCACAAACTATGATCGCTATATAATAATATCACAACCCGTTCGAGAACTGAAATATCAAAAATAATGATAACATCCATTTAAAACAATACATGTTCAGTTTAGTAGTATAACATTTAGAACAAATTTAATAACATTTATTTGATAAACAAATACATATGTATGATAATTCATGCAGCTCATCACTAAATTCCGACTTGTCCGGTGATCGAGGAATACTCCATAATAGAATCATTAATAATGATGCAACAAGCGCGAGTGTTTTTAGAGAAATTCAGGAAGCTCCAGTTTGACGTCAACTGTTAGCTCTCAGAATTCAAGTATAATTTCACATTTACCAAGTTTCTGTTATCGTTTAGTATTCTTTCGACCCTTTTGTAAAGCTGGAATCACATATTCATCGATGTTTTAAGCATCCAAATGTCTCGAGTGCTCTCCTCCAACAACGGATTCTCATGAAGATTCCAATTTCGGAAAGGAATCAATATAGGCTTCTCAACACTCAAATTTTACAACATTTGGAATTTAACTCTATCTTTTGAGGAATACATGTTACACATTCAACATTATTGTCTTTACATTTATTTTCGTCCGTTTCGTATCACCGGTGCTATTAATATAACAGTCGTTATCGGTTCGAGATCTTATCAATCGTAACTTATTTTTACCACTCAAACCGTTGGTATAGTATAATAGGTTCAATAGAAAATTCAGCGGGATCCGTGATCCTGATTTAATTAATGTAGACTGAACTCAATGTGTCTTTAAACGACCATCCTAAAATAGCTAGAGATGTAGATTAATGTTTGATGTATGTTAGATAATCTCTGATGGTGCTGACAATACCAGGATCCCGTACTTTATCTATATCTTCTCCATTCATAACTGATATATTCAAAGAGAAAGGCTCCAAAATTATTGATCAGCGTACCTTCATCACTACCACCTGCTTCTTGCTCGAATTCTGCTTCGATGAATAAAGCAGACGAAGCTAAATCTACTGACACATCTTGTTGTTTGATTAATATCTCAATTTCAGCAGTGTTTCCAAAAAATGTTGTAGGTGTGAGTTTCTTCTCGGATAATGTCTTCATTGAAGTTTGGCTCGTTGAAAATTAGAAGTTTTCTGACATGGTAACCCAGAGACTTCAATAAATTGATATTCCCCAATGATATTGCTGCAGCAGCAATCTTCTCCTTTGAATGAGTGGTAGGTAATGATTGATGGCAAGTATTTAGGTGCCTTTTATTACTGAAATCCAACCCCATATTCTCTAGTGGTTTCTTCTTGACGTCAGCTACAGCAGCCTTCTCAGATGGAATCGTTTTTTGAAATGATTGCTCATGAGCATTCGACTAACATCTATTGTTGAAATCCAAGCTCATAATCCCAAGCAGTCTTTTTCAACTTCAACCGTATGATTATTTCTTCTCCATGAAAATTTATCCGTCCCCAATTTTGATCTGAAATAATTAGTAAGATGTTATCAAAGGGCATCTTGTTGATGACCGGCAGGTCAATAAGATTTTTAGGCTCCATATCAATGGAAACATCAGGGACGAAAACTCGTATATCGTATCAGCTAACATATTATAATAAGCCACTGCGGTTAAGTTACACTCCACTCTAACAGTCTGAACTTTCATTCTGGTTATATAACGGTCAGATACATGTAGTACCTACACCAGGTGTTGTTTTTGCTGGATCCCAATAGTTTGCTTATACTATGATGCGGAATAAAATTCCTTTCAAAATCACTCTTCAGCTCTGTGTGTAGAGTGTTGTTGTTGAGTTTACCGATATTATCTGACCATGTTCTTCTTGCTTCACACTAGCCCACATACTGCGTTTTAGATGAAATCTGCAATGTCTGTTAATTTATTGAATTCCGCTGGTTAGTCACAGCCTTCTACTCGCTCTCCTTATTTTTGTAATAAAATTTATTATAACATTCTTCAATGTTAGAGATACTATTGTACGTATGCAAACCAACAAGTGCAATAGAATAATGAGGATCTAGTTCTATTGGTGGATGCAAATCTACTGATAAGCTGGAGCTCTCAACCGTGATGGTTAATGTCTGTAACATGATTGATAAAAACTTTATTGGTAGTCTTATATACTAATACATACGAATTACTTCTTTTAGTCGACAACAACTGAAGAGTTATAGAGGATTTCCAAACATATTTGACCACAATTATAAGTGTTGTACCTATTGTTGAAAATTGTCGTGATTGAATATTATCTTACACTTTATGAAATAATCCACCAGTTCGTGAAGTGAACGTAGATTACCAAAACTATCATAATAGTAAACGGTTTCACCGACATTTTTAAACCCAACCTAAAAAATATCACCCTCTCGTTCTGTTTCGTCACTTTATACGGAGCCATATTTTTCGTTCTATGCTTGCGTCTATTATATTTTCCGGTGATATCTTCTAGTATATCAAGCCATTTGTATTTCTCACTGAAACTAAATTGCTTACAGAGCGCTTCTTTCAACGTTCGAATAACGCGTTCTGCAATGGCCGCTTTTTTCCACAGAATACGTATTGTAAAGGTTTATTTTACGTTTCTTCATCAACTCATCGAAGTGTTTATTGAAGAACTGCTTTCCTTGATCGCTTTATAAATAGCGGGGTAGCATACGAAGATGCAACAAGAAGAATCAGTCTATCCACAATTTAATTTACGTCATCCTAATAAACGTATTCTATCGGTTTCATTTTATATTCAAGCATCATTTTTGATATATGCTTTTCCATTATATGTTTTAGACCTAGGTTGCTTATTGGAATTTGATTGTAACAATTGTTTTTATTTCATGCTGTATCTTATTCGATTAGTTATTTGTATCGTTTGGCTATAATTTTTTCCATCTTCCACGTTATTAGTATACGATAGAAGATCTGAGAAATATCAAATTATATAGCCCTGTAGTGCCTTTGAACCGGGTACCCTTGATAATTATATAACCGTCATTATAAATTGCTATAGGTTACCCATAACCATTTATCGAAAGTTGAATTATACTGTAGACACATTTCATCATCCAATAGAAATCCTTCCAAGTAATAACGTGCTATTGTGGGTTATTGTTATAAAGATTCTACTGTAGCCGTCGCATTAGTTTGCTTAAGTTGTCTAAATTCATCACAAATGTCATCAATAGTAGGTTCGGGGGCATAAATATTCTCTTCAGTATCTGGAGGTTTATACACGAACTCTTCTCCTTCTGTAACAATAGTTGAGATTGAAACGTTATCCATTCGTGTTGCCGTAGAAAAAAACTCATGACAGGTGACAGCTTTCCCATTGACAGGACACGGCACAGGTGACTGCTCCACAATTAACAGGTCACGACACAGGTGACAAGGTGACAATTAATAGGACACGTCACAGGCGCTATACCACCTTTTCGTGACGTCATCACACACCCCTAAAAAACCTGTGTATTTCTACCGGACCGCTTATCTTTAAGATCTGTTACTGTAATTTTTGCATCAAAACAATTGAAATACCAATGCTCTAACAATAACTAGGTTCATTCAAGAAAAACCAGCATCATTCTTCCTTTCTGTGGCTGTTCTCAGCCGGGCTACCGAACTCAGCCCAGTGGGTCGCCATCCCTGGAACCGGTCTCGTTATAAGAAGTAGAATAATAGTAAAAATCCAAAAATGTACTTTATATTTCATGCTATACAATCGATTTAATGAGAGGATGTTAGCGTATCGTACCTATTAATTGCATTTCATCTGGATGAAATTTGGTAGGCGTCTACCGTTTCAAAGAATTGTGATTTTGTTCCGGAGATTCTATACCGTTTCCCGTCGCTCTTAAATTTGATGTACTCCTCGCCAACCGTGTGTCTCATTATGCATTGGTTTGTGATGTTTCCTGTTAGTGCATATTCTGGTGTCGGTGTCAATCGCGTCTCAATCTAGTCAACTTACACTCCTTGTCATTGTTTTTAGATGTTTTTCAAGAGAAAGTTGAGCCTCTATGAGGAATCGGATGTTTTTTCTAACTGGTATTCATAGTTCTTTGCTATCGCCATAAATCTGCATTTTGCATTTTGTCGAATATATGAGTGGTGCTGAGAAGACGAGAGAAAAGAAGAAACTGCAGTTGACTTTCGAGGCGAAAAATGCCACATGTATCTGAGAAAATATATTTAAAAATATTAAATAGGTTTTCAAGACAATTTGATTTTTTGATTGACCCAAGTCTGAGTCGACCCTTGGCAGCCTCCACCCAGGTCCCAGCCAGACGTCACAAATTGAGCCTCGACTCTTAAGCCTCAGCCAGATCCTAGAAATCAAGCCTCGGCTCTCAAGTCTCTAGCCATACCTCACCGAGGTTTCATACATCGAGTGTCGGCTCTCCTGTTTCTAACCAATCTTCAGCCAGGTTTCATATACCGAATCTTAGCTCTCAAGTATCTAAACAAGACGCAACCAGATTTCAAACACCGAGTCTCGGCTCCACGGCTTCTAGCCAAGCCTCAGCCAAGTTTCGTACATAACATGGTAAACATTTGCCTTATTGTTTTTAGAACTGTTAACTTATTTTTGTAATTATGTAGGTACTCAATTAGTTATATATCTATGATTAATAATTGAACGATGTATTTTTTTCTGCCTGTTTTAAAAATATTTGCATATTTAAATGAAATATATGCATATTTAGGCCTATATTTCTTATATATTCATATGCATATTTGCCCTTTTCTAGTTATGACTCAGTTCAATTTACCAGAGCTCCCCCTGAACAATCTGAATTGAATGTCAAATAAAAATTTGTTCATCTAATTTTCAAGATGTTCAATTGCTATTGAATTTTTGAACAGAAGTATCTACACGTCTATACCCAGTATTAGTTTTTATTTGAAATTGTTACATAAGATGTACTTCGATAAGTAGATAATAAGAATGAATTAATACAAAACAATGAATCAATGATAATTCAACGTATTTCTTATCTTGTATAAGGAATGGATTTTATGATGAATCAAAATTTCAAAAAATGCCTTCGTGTCAACGTATAAATAAAATGTTTGAAATAATTCTTCAGCAGCATCAGCAAGAGTGGCACTATTCATTATTCCTCTGTGGCCCTGAAAACTGTGGAATCGACACTAATAACTAGTCGTTTTCGATTAGTTTTTTGTCACCTCCTTTAGTATAACAGTGCTATTCTACAGCGAATGCATAAGATCGATTCTATATTTTTGATGCTTCTGAATTTTTCTACAATTTCGCTTTTATAAAAAAATCGAAAGTAGGAGCCGTAACTTGATAATATAATCCCTTTTTCTTGGTTTTTATCCATTATATTATAGAAATACTAACGTGTCTATAGTTTCGACAGCTAACTAGCCTTTCATCTTCAAACCATACATTAGTATCGTTTAGAAGAGGACACGCTCGTTTGTCCAAACTGTAGTCACGCTAATGTTTCTGTAATAATATATAGTTTTAAAAACAAACTAAAAAGTGTCATGTTTTATCAATAGTTTTTATTACATTTATCAGATATCGCTTAAAACATCAAGACCTCAAACTCTCATTTCGAGTAAAACCAAATGTGTAATAATACGTCTGAATTACTAGCATAACTGTTATTGCAATTGGATTCACAACACTTATAACGTATTCTGAGATAAAATGATACAAAATAAATATAAGAAATTTTCCTTACAAAGATTTTGTTAAGAAAACTGATCAAGAAACTAGTTGTAATAATATTTGCCAGTTTCGTGACTAGTTTCTAGATGTACGAAGTGTTTAAACAGCAAAACACTACCATTTCATTCATAAAGCCTTTCAGCATAGACGTCTCACAACTAACATCAGCCGAAAGGTGGGCGATCTTTCCCTTCCTTTGATATAAATACTTCCATGGTCGGTGCTCATCAGAAATGTCATATGTTACTCAACCGCGAGAAATTACAGGTATGCGGGCTAGATGAGCACAAGCTGGTATTCCATTCATTTTCTGTCGAAATGCGAAGTTGTGGAACGTTTTGCCTAGTGAGGCCGACTTCAAGAAGAGTTTCAACGCCTATCTCCTCTCCCAACTTTCCCCCGCTGGCTCACACGCTGTTTTTCGAACATTATAGGATTTCCTCCCGTGTAGTCATAGGATAAAAAAAAGAGCCGGAAAGAAAAGTACCCAACCAGTATGTGGTAATTCAAAGTGGTGGATAAATAAGCTCTTCAATGTTAATTCACTTAAAAACATTGGATATTTGAATCCCTATATTATTCTCCACAGTGAAGCTTTGATGATTTATAAATATGGTGTTTCGTCACTGCTTTTTCCACCATAAAGTCTAAGCGGTTTATAATTCGCCTATTAACATTAATCCCATTTTGAACAGAATCATAAGAACTTTCCAATGATGCTATGCTATTAACAAATCATAAGTTTGGTGCGTCATCCTTTATAGCGACACACAATATAATATGATGATAACAATTTTAAATTGTGCAGGATGTTCATAGCTGCCGTTGGAACAACCTGTATATACTGATTAAAATTATTTCATTTTTAAAATTCATTGATGATATTTGTATATTTGATTAATGTTAAATATTTTATTTGTTTCATGATGCGTTAGCTCGTAGCTATTTACAGGATTCTAATTAATAATGACATATGGTTCCTCAAAAGATCAATTTTCCACAGACATTCTTCCTGTCATTTGTAACCCAAAATGCTCTTATAATCACCAGAGTTCTCCTTGTTTGAAACTGATGATTTTTCATTTCCCTGTTTACATAATCCTTGCATTCCTTTCCAACCTATTATCCACATATTCCACTACGCTTTCATACTCCAATTGATTCTCATCTATCTTTCTACAATTTTGGATCCCGCATCCTCAATGTATTTACATGGTATCGGAAAGGTTAAGGTTCTGAAATATTCAATATTCTTGGTTTGAAATTTGTGGAAATACTTATCAGCTACTCTTTTATTACAAATTAATCCCTTATGGTGACCAATCATCGATTTAATTATCTCCCTATAATCGGATATCTTGATCTGTCTGATTAAATTTTTTAATTCACCATCAATATTTTCCACTATAATAGAATTTACAATATTGCTTCCAGTTTTATGTTGAGCAATTTTAATATTATCCCCTGTTCCCAACTTGATGACTTGGCCTAATAAATACATTATCTGTCCCCAGATAATACGTGATACGTCTCTGCGATTCCCATTAACATTTATAAACTCTAATAATTTTAGTATTTAGTGGAGTCAACCTACGGAAAAATATGACGAGGTTCGTGAAAATTTGATAGAGGTTTGCGACCTGGAAAAAATGATGTCTTATGATAAAAATAATAAGATCCCAAAATTTTTATTAGCAATATTGGGTTGGACCGTGTCTAACCTTCAAAAAACTGAGTTTTTGCCCTTTTTTAAGGTCAGTTTTGAAGTTTTATTTCTTTTTTGGACCCCTTAGACTTCCGGCTAATGTTTGAAATTGGTAATATTTTATTGTTGATATTTGAGAAACCTTCAGTCCAAATTTCGTTACCTACATTCCGTTTACCCCCCCCCTCTTGAAATATATATATTTATACGTTTTTGGAAGCAAAATTCAAATTGGGCTATTTTGGCCAAATTGCAACTTGAATTTTAAGCAAAACTATTCAATAATTTTTAGTCCATATTCAGTTCCAATTTGGCCAAAATAGCCTAATTTGAATTTATGCTCCAAAAAACATATAAATCCAGGAGGGGTAAGCGGAGTGTCACGAAATTTGGACTGAAGGTTCCTCAAATATCAACAATAAAAGGGTACCAATTTCAAACCTTAGCCGGAAGTCTAAGGGGTAGAAAAACTAAAACTCCAAAACTGACCTAAAAAAAGGGCAAAAAACAGTTTTTTGAAGATTAGACATGGTTCCACCCAATATTGGTAATATAAATTTTAGGATCTTATTATTTTTATCAGGTTGCTAACCTCTATCAAATTTTTACGAACCTTGTCCTATTTTTCTGTAGATTGACTCCACTAATTATCACTTGATTTCCCAATATATATACCAATGTCCATGTCATAATTCTCATGTTCGTGTTTTAAAAGCTTCATTACATGGTCATATCTTATGTTAGGCTATCCCGCTTCCCGCAGCGTTGATTGGAAAAATACCACAGGCTATCCTATCCTTTAGTTTTACAGACTCCTGTAATCTGTTTTATAAGAATTCTCGATATCGCCTGACATTTACAGCACACTGTAACTATAATTGCAAATTTCATATTTTTGCAGGTCTGGATACAGAGATCTGAAAGTAACTGTTCTCTTCCCATGAAAGAAAATGCCTGGAAAGTTCACCCGAAACCAAATATCATCGATAGTTTTGAACCTTTCAAAACAGAGGTCCCGGCGAATGTTATTGAAATACCCTATCCCTAACCTAAATCCGATAAGAACGTGCAAAAATCACAAAGGTGAAAGGTGAAATGTAAAATTTCGCAACACGAACATTCGGGAAAATTTGCTAATTTGGTACTATAATTTTAGAAACATGTGTGACACAACGATGAATGGGAAGATAAATAAAGTAGAAGGAAAAACTCCTTTCCTCATAGGAGTATCTGGCGGAACAGCGAGCGGAAAGGTAATATAAAAATAAATGTGGAAATAGAGATGACCGACAGTGAGTAAAATTAAAAAAATCTACATTGCACTTTGTTTCATTTCTTTCTAAAAATTTTCTACCCATTGTGATCACAAAATAACATTTAGTGTAAGATGTGTGAAACAGTTAGGTTGAGTAATTGATTTGTTCGAATATTTTCTTACCTTATGACACATTTTATGCTCTTTTGTCATCTTTATTTTCACATATATGCTTACCATATACCAGATGGAACAAATGAAGCATACCTTTATAAGTAAAGGCAGGTGGTGTATAGCATGAAATCAAGTAGTTTCATCAGAAATGTATGTTTCATTATAATTGCCGAATGGAAAATTAGATGATATATGAATAAACATAGCATAAAAAATGGTGATCAGTATATATTGATTCTTACAATATTATACTTATTTATTTACAACAAATTTAGACCAATATTCTATTCTCAATGAACAGTATTCTTTCAAACCTTACTAATATTTCTTCGGTTTCAAAATTTCAAATTCATATTCCTTTCAGACTTTCTTTCCCTAACATTGTGAACCTATGTATTAAAACACTCCATAGTTCTTTCGTAACTAAGAGTGACCATTGAATTTTAAAGCATTATGTCAATAACAATATTTCACATATTTATATTTTAGCACAATGAAATCAGCATCAAGAAAAGCATTATAAACTCTTTATATCTGTGATGAACAAAGAATACGTATGTGGAGTTATATTCTTGACTCTGCAAAATAATACAATAAGACAATATTCCATGTCATATCTTGGATAATTTCCTTCGCTTTCAAGACATTTGAATCAATATACCTACTCTAAGACTATAATATGTTTATGAGTAGGCCCATTTATAATAATAATTGTTGATAATTAATGTAATGTATTTTCAGCAATTATAGTATTTCGGCATTACTATGTGTAAATTCAGCCAAATGAAATAGTAAAATGTAAAAATGTTCATCGACTAGTTTCAACAGTTGTTGGCAAACTTAACTGAAGTGACTTCTTAAACCAGGACATTGCTACAAACCAGTATTATGGATTGCATGCTAACAACAGTCACATTTGTGACCTCAAATATTGCCACTTCAGATTAAAATATACTAAACTGTACTTAAAAAATATGAACTGTTTTGCACAAAATGAGTGACTAGATCAAAAAGGATCCCCTCAGAAAATTACTTGAAAATAAAATTAGCAAAAGTTTCATATGATTTGATTTTGGAACGTTACAATCTTTGGAGCTTACGATAACACCATCATCACTGTTTACCGCAGTATCTTGAACATCAAGATGGTTATAAGGGAAATTAGGAATCTGCAGATTCTGTATATAAAGTTTTTAAGAAAATTCCATACTGAACACTTCTCAACAAGCATGCACTGTCGTGAAACCAAAATATCTCATTTGACTGTACAGTTCACGTCAAATGTTTAAAACCATGAGTTAAAAGTAAAAAACATTATTAAACATGGTCTCCACTTGGAATTCAACATATACAGAAAACCCACTCAAACAAATAGATATACTCCTGTGGATTCAGTTACACCAATTGATTATAAGATTTAATAGTCATGTTCATAGATTATTAAACGTCCCTTTGAGCCCGCGAAATTATAACAACGAAGTTGAGAAACTTCATCAAATAGCATTGGACAATGGATACATCATGTTTGATCAATAACTTAATTTCTAAACTAGAAAGGAAAATGGAATGCAACCAATTAACAAGCTAAGTCTTGATAATTCCTATTGAAAATGCCACAGTGTGCTGAAAAATTTATCAGCATTAATTCTAAATTAAATGTTTTAAGTTTTTTGTAGATTTGAGTTTAATTCTCCAACTTCTGAAAGTTCTTTGGTTGCAAGAATTAATTATAATGGAACATGCAATAAATAGTCGTAATGGTATGATCAACAAAGCAGCTTAATTATTAAAGAATATTTTATTCAGTACTTGATCTACGATTTTTTTTCTAGAGCACGGTATGCAAGAGGATTATGGAAAAATTGGGTCAAGTGAACATGGATCACACTCTGAGACAAGTGGTTTGCGTATCTCAAGATAGTTTCTACCGAGAGCTAACACCTACGGAAATAACCAAAGCTGAGAAGGGCCAATTCAATTTTGACCATCCAGATGCTTTCAACGAAACACTTATGAAAGAATCGTTACTCGATATATTGGCAGGCCGCATGGTTACAATACCTTCATATGATTATCGACATCATTCTCTGTAAGTATGATTTATATTTTAAGCCTGTTTTTGAAGTGAGAATATGAACAAGCTATTTTCTAATTATCATCACAAATTTACTTAATCAATTCATAATCAGATGGTCTTGGTCAAACAATGAATAAATAGTCTTCACTTATATAATTTTGGTTTGGGTCATTGATAAATGTAAGAAACAAAATATCTAGATCCATTTGACAAGTGGCGCAGTGCAATTGGACTTTGAGCTACATATTCAAAGCGGAGATGTCATACCTGGTTCGTTTTGAAGTCTTATGACTGGATCTGCATGTCAACACTACAATTTGCTCTCAAGTTGTAGGAAAACATTACGCCGGAAACAAGTTTCATTTCTCTAAGTAACTATGGTGTGATGGGTGGGCAAATTATTGCCCTTATCTTTATATTACATTAATAATGATTCTTGACGCAGGTATGAATTATAAATAAATTCTCGGGAAATAAGTCACACACTAACACATATGCTTATAATTTTCGTCTTTACGCACGTTTCGGTCTGACGACCATCATCATAAGACATCATGTCTAAAACGGGATTTCTCAAAACTAGTTGTATCAAGCACAAAGCGTCCTTATCGCATTAATTTCAATTAAAAATTACCACGTCACCGAAACGAACAGAAACACGAGTAATCGAAATTGTAACACATCAATGTTTCAAGTATATGAATATGTATCAAGAAGCCCCTGCATAGCAATCTAGTTCTAATAATCGAAGTCATCTCATATTTACAGTCCTGAAATTTTTATTCCATGAAAAAACTACTGTGTTATTTACAAAAACCAAAGCCTATCGATGTTTCAAATAGTAAGTACTCGCTCGATTCGGTATTTTCTTTAGTTTTGGCGAAACGCTATCGATAATGACTGGAAAGAAATCAACAAATGACTTCTATTGGTTTGAGGATCAGTTGTTTACCTTTGTCATCGATGTCATCGTTTAATTATATGAAGAAGTAAATATTTACTAGTTTAAAATGATCCTAAGGTATAATGGTTGAAAAATAACTTTTACGTTAACTTGACGTTGTATTATGGTTTCTTAATTTTTTTCTTTGTGTCTGCAGGTGATAACGATGGTAATACTGATGATAGGGTTTCATCAATATAAAGTATTAAGTTTTTATTTTATCAATATACGATTTGTTCACTCGCTGAACAATCCTATCGATGAAAAAAGTCACTAGCACCTGGACTACTATAAGTTACAAAGCGACTAGATCCGCTCCAATTTACATGAATTTCTGGATGTATTAGAATGTGGTGTCCCACGGCAGATTACTTTCCTCATTATACGTTGTATAGAGCAAAAAAAATTGAATCTATTTTGAGCATTTCTGAATGTAGGCTATTTGTATTTCACTATAACGTAGCATACAGTGTAAGTAATACACTATATGTAGTATATAGTGTAAGTGAAGTATTGTATTTGACCCAAACAAATTCTCCGGATTTTCGGACTATTTTTGACATGATGTCTGTAACCCTTTGTGGGGACTATTGCGCCCTTCCTATTGATCACCCGAAACCAAATATCATCGATAGTTTTGAACCTTTCAAAACAGAGGTCCCGGCGAATGTTATTGAAATACCCTATCCCAAACCTAAATGCGATAAGAACGTGCAAAAATCGCAAAGGTGAAATGTAAAATTTCACTTCACAACGCGAACATTCGGGAAAATTTGCTAATTTGGTGCTATAATTTTAGAAACATGTGTGACAACGATGAATGGGAAGATAAATAAAGTAGAAGAAAAAACGCCTTTCCTCGTAGGAGTATCTGGCGGAACCATCGACATATACATATGGACTGCGCGTGGCAATGATAAGCGCGGGTAGTGCCGGCGTAAGAGAGGGGAAAACGAAGAGGACTAATACTGTCTTTATCTACTTTATCTATTGCGTTTCTATTGGCCGCTGCGTTGCCATGGAAATGCAACATGACTGTAGCTAGTATGTTTACGTCCCGAGCCGATAGATAAAGACAGTATTAGTCCTCTTCGTTTTCCCCTCTCTCACGCCGGCACTACCCGCGCTTATCATTGCCACGCGCAGTCCTTATGTATATGTCGATGGGCGGAACAGATCGGAATTGATCGTATGGATTTGAAATTTTGCAGATCACTTTAAAGTGGTGTAAATAGGAACTGTGTTGTTTTTGGGCGCCGTAGCCCCGTTTCGAGTGTTATTTCTGACATCCATCTTCATTTTTTCAAATTGAATTATGGTATTTTATTGAACCATAAGGATAACCGTACTTTTCTGGTTATAAATATAAATCACACTCATATATTTAACCTACAAAAGTGTCCGAAATTCTTATTTTAATATTGTGTGACGTCTCTGTCTATGTTATGTCTTTATTCTATGGCAAATTTTGATAGTTCATGTGACAGCAAGTGTCAGTATAAAACAAGGTTTTATTTCGAAAGTCAGCCTGACAGCAGATGTCGGTATAAGACATGAGTTGTGAAATACATTATTATTTCAATGTGACATAGAGTAAATATAACGTGTTTCATTGGAGGTTTCTAAATCATTACAAAATTTTATTTATGTTGCTTTGCTCATCTATCGATCTATCTATATGTACGTTCAGATACAATCTTGCAAGGGAACTTCTTGGCGCGCGATTAACTTGAAATTTAGCAGGTGTTCATCATTTAGACAAAATTCAAAAGTTCCAGATGGCGGACGAGTTTTGGGATTTTGGTCAGTCTATTCAAAATTGGCCATACATAATTGTTGATAACTCCAGATTCAGTTTGTTATTATGTATCGAATATAGTTGATGGTTACATAATGGATCAGAATTTTGCTTACTATTATCAATATTTACATAATTGTTATTGAATGTTGAGCTAAAAGATTTAGCAAAGGTTTGTCGGCTGTTTATAATCTTCACTAGACTGAGAATCTAAAAACATTAATTGGTAAATTTCCAGTTTATTTCAAATCATTCAAAAAACTTTGAAACTATTATGTACCTATTGCCTTTATGATTTTCAACGTTTGCAATGTAATGGGATATATTTCTAATACATATTGAACGTTATTTTTTTAATTCGTTATTTTCTTTTCAATATTTTTAAGATCAGTTAACTTATTAATTTTAAGTGTAGGTACATCTCAATCAATGCATATAAAATATTTTGTTAAACCATATATAGATGGGGTAGTTTTTTCGAAATCTCATGCAAACTGATTTTCCTGTTGCGATAGTGTCAAGTGTGCAAAATTTTATCAAGATCACTACTTATCTGCATCAAGGTGTAGGAAAGAGGAAGGGTACATTTTTCGAAATCTCATGTAGAAAGAAACCTTTCTCTTGTTTTTAAGATCAAGTTTGTGAAATTTCATCAAGGTCCGTACTTGTTTGCTTCAAGGGGTGAAAAGTGAGAACAAGTGGTGTTAATTTTTATCGAAAGCATATTGCGTGAGGCAAACATTCAAGTTCCCGAACACCATCGTACCGGTTTACATAATATAATTTATTTATTGAAAAATAAATGTCAACCATTGAAATGTGTTCTTTTGTTTTGAAGGTCAAGTGTACAAAATTTCATCAAGATGGGTACTAATCTGCTTCAAGGGTTGAGAAATTGAGATATAACACTTTTGTCATATTTCTAAGTTTGAGAAATACAATGTCGTGGAGCTAGAGTTTGAAGCTCCACGCCCAGAATCATTTTTTTCTCATCAAATCCACAAAGTTACTACTGTCAAAGTATATCCTGTATGAATATTGCTTGAAAGCTCTATTGTATGTTCGTGGTCAGTAACCTCTGTTATAATTCATATTCTAAATGACAAAATGTTCCGATATTAATCCTATAATTATGCCAATCTGTAAATTTTCAGGCGAAAAGACCATATCATAACCATATATCCCGCAGATGTTGTATTATTCGAAGGAATTTTAGTATTCTACTTCCCAGAAGTACGAAACTTATTCCACATGAAGTTGTTTGTAGACACCGATTCTGATACAAGGCTTGCTCGCAGAGGTGATTATTTCAGGTTATGTCATTATATTTTATCTGAAGTCTTACTTTTCTAGTTCCGAGAGATATAAATGAACGAGGCCGAGACTTAGAACAAGTTCTGAATCAAT
Organism: Endomychus coccineus; assembly: GCA_958510875.1. NCBI lineage: Eukaryota > Metazoa > Arthropoda > Insecta > Coleoptera > Endomychidae > Endomychus > Endomychus coccineus. The sequence continues at coordinate 102,825,318 of OY294067.1, forward strand.
ATATGAACTTCGTAAAACCTGCCTTTGAAGAATTTTGTTCCCCGGTAAGTATGCCTAGATGTAAATTTATAAAAAATGATTTCCCTTTAAATATGACTTGTGATAATTATAATAACTAAGAAGTTCAAAGGAGAAGCTGTTTCAAATTTGCAGCATTTGTTTTCTAATGAATAACAATAAAAATAAAAAATCTGAATTTAATTACTATCAGCGCAAAGTACTGACTCGGCAGGTATTAAATGTCTTCCACGACTCGGCTGACATGATACCATTCTTTAGAAGTTCCTAAATGCTTTCGTATAGATGCGGCTCTATTCCAACATTTGCATGTCTGTTGTTCTCTTTTAGCTCTGGAATCGTAGGAGGTGTTTTGACAGACATCCTTTCTTTCAAATAACCTCGGAAGAAGTCTAAAAAATTGATTTCATCGCTGTGATAGATAACAGTACCAGAAAAGTCATTCTCCAACCACTAATTCTAATGTTTGTAGTATTTTTTGCAATCAAAGGCAACAAAAATGCACGATTTGTTAACTAGAAAAGTATTATTTGTTGAATCAAGTACTTACTTTTTTGGTGTGTCTTTGCGTGAGGCAAACATTTGATGTTCGTTACGTCTCAGCTACGCTTTTTTCAACGTGCAGTACCAAAAAATATTTTGTGCAGTACAAAAAAATTTTTATAAATAATAATTAATATTTGCTTGTAATATACAATGGGAAATATTAGAAAAATACAGAACTGTACAGATAAATAAAGCAATGCGTGACTGCTACTTAATCGGATTATATTTCACGGTATAACGTCGGCGGCAAATAGAATTCTATTTTCTGTTATGTACAGTACGAAAAATATCTTTAAAAAGCCTGACCTAATGATACCGATGACGATTTGTAAGGTCTCGGTTAAATTTGTTCCACGTTTCATATCGTGTTTAACTATGTAACCAAAAAATTCAGATTTTATTGAAGGACGTTATTTCAGTTTTATTATGTTCAAATATTTAAAGTATAACTTATTTGACTGTTGATATATAGTTTCAATTTCATTTGTGTTAAATATGCACTTTATTCAGGTTTTTTTTTGAAATGTGAGATAAAATCTCACGCGCGAGTCATGCTGAGAAATCTGACCTAGTTGTGGATACGCGAGATCTACTAAAGGTTAAATATATCATACATTTTTTTCAAATTATTCTTGTTTCTGCTATATATTTATAATAATAAGGACACCAAATAATACTCGCCTATTTAACTTTACTTCTTATAAGTGAATAAAAAAGTAATTTTAAAGTTTCTATATTTTTAAATGCTTCAACAAGTTCTAAGAACAAACCCTAAAGTTCGATAAGCAGCAGCAGTAATTCACTGTATGTAGCAGGCAAATGCAATCGTATAATAATATACGTACTAGTTTTCTAGTGGAAATTATAATTTCACATTTCGATGAATTTAACTCTAAATTGTTTATCCTAGACCATGCCTGTATTGCAGTGAAATTGTATGCTTTTATATCATCTCTGTATAGTTGCTTTTACCATCAATTACTTCTAAAATGTCATTGATGAATATGAAAAATAGCAATGGTCCTAGATTGTGGAGATGAAGATTGCAAGAAAATTATCAGATTTAAAACCGTTATATTGAACATACTGTTCACGATTATAGTAAGATTTAAAAAGCCAAATGGATCCACTTTTAAGAGAAGTAATGAATGATTAAGCTTCTCAAATGCCTTGCTGAAATCAGTAAAAATGTCATCTATCTGATTTGTCCAAAATATTTGAAATATGTTGTGTAAGGCTACCAAGAGCAGTGACAGTTGATCTGTGTTGCATGATACGGTATTGAAAATATGAATTATCTTTACTGATTTTGTCGTAAATAGACTCATAGAGTAACCTTCCGTACAATTTTGAAACTACAGATTAGGGAAATTGATCTGTAATTTATAACACTTTTTGTCTTCACTTTCGGTTTTAGGACATATTTTTGATAATTTCCAGTATGAAGGAAATTACTGTACTAGATAAAAGGGAACGCCACCCTTTTTAATTAGTGTAAAGAACAACCACGCCTTCTCATATAACTATAATCTGTTATAGAAACAGCTAACCTCCGTAGGAACAAGTAGTCGCGTCAGTTCAGCCGCCGCGACGCCATTACCCTAGTTTCAAGACATGATTTAATACAGCTAAAGGCGTGAAATTATACTCTATCAGTGGCGGCTCCTCGAAGGAGGCTAAGGAGGCTCAGCCTCCTCACAAATTTATCTTGTTGATCATTCTTCATTTTATTTCCTGTTTCTCTGATAATTCTTTAAATTTTACAATTAATTCCCCGTTCTCAGTAGTTATTTTTAATCTGGCAACAGTGCCCTGAGGCTAGACTCTCTATATATCTCAAACGCTGAGCAGGTGTTGTTCAACACAGTTGCCGTTTTTCCGACCAGTCAATCGCCAAATAGCGTGAAACAGCGAAAACGGCAACATCCTCTGGAGGCTAGCCTGCCGCCCGCCTTTAAGTTCAGTACGAGTACAGTCGGTGTGGTACGGAATACGACACGTGCGTGTTGCGTCTTGCGTCAGTGCTTGTTTTGTTTTATGCGGGTATAATGGTTGAGTGACACCACGCGAAATAAGGTTAGATTAGAATTCGTCTGTTCGGTAAATTATTAATTGTAAAAATGGACAACTAGTGAAAAGATTTTTAGGGTTCTACGATGTTAGTTCGGGAAGAACAGCGGTCAATTTATTCAATTTTTTAATAGAAACATTTCAACGATTCGACTTTGCGAATAAATCAGACTTACGACGGCATCTGTAATGGCGGGACATTTAAACGGTCTTCAAACAAACGAACGTAAGTTTTAAATAACATAGTAGGAAACAGAATTCCCTGTAATGCTCGAACTCGATGGAATTTTACATCACGTGCAATGTTTAGTTTACCATCCATAAAAATAAAGACAAATTAATTGAAACATTTGATTTTATATTAAACAGTGATGACTTTTCAACAGATCAGGTTTCATTAAATGCTGCTGTTGGTTTAAAATCTTATTTAGAAAATGAAGAATTTTTGTTTTTTCTTGATACTTTTAAATTAATATTTGAACAAACTGATCTTATTTTTCAAATTTTACAACATAAATTCACTAATATAATTTATTCAAGAGATCGTTTAAAACATCTTATTGATAAAATTTCAAGTTTCCGTTATACAGAATTTAATTTTAATATTTTATTTGGAAATTATTCAACTGATGAGGCTTCTCCCGTGAAAAGGAGGAAAATATATAATTTGGTAGACAAGAAACTACATTATAAACAACTTTTTTATGAAATTGTAGATCCTATTAAAGGTCAAATATTGATTTGACGAATAGAAGATTTTTCGAATCTTTTTCAAAAGAGTTTCTCAATACACTTTCAGATAACTTAGTTCTAAAATATAATTTTTTTTATAAAATAGCGCTGCACAATGAATTATGCGTTGTATACTGGGATAAAGATATTTTAGGCCAGTACGACAGTCACGCCGATATGATAAAATATATGATAAACAATGATTTGCAACAAGTTTTACCTCAGTTTTATAAACTACTTTGTTTGACAGTCACCATTCCTGTCACGTCGGCATCGGTGGAGAGATCATTTTCTACTCTCAAACGAATTAAAACATACATGCGAAATAAAATGGGCCAAAATCGTTTATACAATGTTAGTTTAATATCTATTGAAAAAGATTTAGTAAAACACTTAAAACATGATGATACATTTTATGATAATATTAATGATCATTTTTCGCAAATTAAAGACCGTAGAATTTCGTTAATATATAAAAAAAGTTGATAAAATTGATAAAAAAAAAACAAAATATGAAAAATTCCAAAAAAAAAGAAAAAAATTAAAAGTCCAAAAAAAATAAAAAACAAAAAACGAACGAAAAAAATTTGTGGGCAAGAGAAACTCTATACCTCCACGTTGGTTCTTGCTGGGTAACAATTAATTTTGTCACTGAAGTAGCTGGTACGGTCGCTGCGCGAAGGTTAAATTAATTGACTGAATATAGTATATATTTACAAAAACGTTTTATGTCCAGCCTCCTCTCTCAAAAAGTTCACGAGCCGCCACTGTACTCTATGTCATGAAATTGCAAGTTTATTTGAATTGGCAGGGATATGTATCTTGTGAGGTGGTCTGACATGGTTGTGATGCTGTTAATGTGTTTGATGTCATTCTATGAGCTGTGTTACTTGTGAACGTTACCTGATGTCTTGTTATGAGGTTATCCCCGGTCTGTCACGGTTAGTCTGAGCTGTGATGAGCCATCAATATATGCTGTCAAAAGGTCCCTACAGCGATTTCACGCCCTTTTTTTATCTTAGGGGTCGAATTAGAAAGAATCATCTTTTAGCGGTTTCTCCGTCGTCTGAAGCACCAGCATAGTAGTATAGAATATACTGTTTACTCAATGCTAACCCTTAACTATGTTTCTCAATGTTTATGACACTATGTTGAATTTACTAGTTTTTTTTTAATTTATGTTTCTGTTTTACTATATAGACGAAAAAGTTTGCCGATGTTATAATACCCAGGGGTGCTGACAATGTTGGTGAGTAAAATTTAATTTCTTCGTTTGTATCATCATTTCTTAACTCTACTATAAACTGCATTAGGTACGCATGACAAATCGTTCTAACACTTGCCTTGGTGGATGGTTCTAATAGTCACTGCAATATCATTGAACAATTCCAAGCACTTGAAGACCATGCTTTCAGCTTATCCCTTAAATAAGGATTTCCCTTATTTTAAGAGATAACTTACTTTTGCATGAGTGTTTCGTCCATTTGTTTTATTGTTTTAAGTGTAATTGATCTGAGAAATGTATGACGGTTTATATTTATGTTGCAGTGGCTATTGACCTGATAGTTCACCACATCTGGGATATATTGCATGGGCAGAATAGACCGAACGGCTACAAGTCTTTACCTTCATCTTCTCTCAACTCTAATTAACACCTACCTGTATTTCACACTTTTTATCTCAACGACCATTGGGTATTTCCTAAATCAGTTGAAAGCATTTAATTTGTTACTTTTTCCACAACTTTTTAATTTTTAGTTACATGGAACTTAGGTTTATTCACATGATGTTTTCTTGGAAGCAGAAAGTTTGTTTTTGTGTTTGAATTAGGAACGCATATATCATTTGTCAATATTGCACGCTTTTTGGAAACGGGAGACCAATTAGGTCTTGGAAATAATGCCATGATCATTGGGTGATTTCCTTGAATGTTGTTGATTGAAAATAAAGTGTGTCCAACAGCCAAGAGTCATGAAAATATGAGTATGAGTCATGTTTATAAATGGTGAGGAATAAGAATTCACATTCAGATATTTCTGCTTGATTGCCTAAGTATCAGTGCTAAAGACCAGAAGAAAAATCAAGCACATGTTATATTGTTATAATTTATAATGAACTGTCTCATCAACAGATTGAAGGTAGTTTTTTAGTCTATGATATAAATATATTGAAGTACACGTGTGTATACTGATTGATGTTCCACTATTGTTTTTAGGTTGATATTTCTTGTCTACTGTCTTGTGTTCTTTCTGTCTAGAATTTTCTCCTCTCAAGTAATTTTATTTCTTATTATCGAGTTCTATGGCGTAAAGTCCCATGATGGCATTTGACCTATATATATATTTAAGGCTCAAAAAATGATAAAATAGGTATTGAGGACATTTCGACTATAATTAAAATAATATTAATAAAGTTGTATTGGATATAATCATGCAGAAGTATTTATCTTGTCTTATTTGATTTTGATTTATTGCTTATATCTTCATATACGTGGAAAATTGCCTCATCCAACGGTGTATTAACTTAATCTAGATAGTATCTTTTCCACAAATATTTACAAAAAAATGGATCATTGTCTTGAGGTGGTAATTTAGTGCTAACTTCTTTGTAGAACATGCCCTTCTCAGATGCGTTTAATACATTAATAATGTAATCCCGTTAATGGGCAAAGTATAGCCAAGCAAAAATTAATATTGGAAAATCCACGAATTGAAAACGAAGAATTTGTGTGAAAGATCAAATATTTCTCACTTAAAAAAGAAATCACCGCCTTGTATGCCTTATCCAATTTTTAATATTGATTCAGTATGGCTAATGAACTGTAGGGAATGATGCAAGATTTATCTCGACGTTTTTAATTTAATTATAAACTAATATTGATTTGATATAGTTATCATTAGCATTTCTCTGAATGAAATAATTATGACCGTCCCCTCAAGTATGGCTGAAGATATTTTTTTATAAAATTGAATAGAATCAGCCATTATGTGATGAAAACTTATTTAATAATAGCTTCTTCGAACAGATATTACAATATACATATATTAATTTATCAAATAAGTGAAGATCAAACTTTTGATTGTTATTTTATTTAAATATATTATTTTATTGATTTTGGAGGAATGATAATGATTGACGTTACACAAATTGAAAAATCCACTTCACAGTTAGATTGTTAAGACAAGACTTGACTAACGGTGACTTTGATTGTTGTATTCCCATATGCTTTGTAACAACAGTACAAACTGTCAAATAAACAAATGAAATATAATAGTTGTAAACTAAATTAGCAAAACGAATGTCGATAACGTTGGTAGATGACCAAAGATTACCTTGCAAATACCAATTTAAAAAACTTGCATATACAACAATACAACGCGGCCATGTGCATCACCCTTTCCAATAGTGCAAAAAGGTTTCTCATAAACGCTATTTCTTTATTTGGAAATTCCAATTATTGACAACTTGCGAAATTACTGGCGTGGTAATATAGGTCGGAACAAGTTGACATTTTCTTTATCTCGATAGTGCATATAATTATAAGTAGATCAATTCATTTTAGGGTAGATATATTGATTAGTATTATTCATACTCTCCCTAATTTCTTCATTAAACATTTTATATTGAGTAATTTTTCAATTATCAGAAGAACATTATTTTCAAAGACAACATTTTTGTTTGCTATGTTGACGACTGGTACTTATTAGTATATGCAGAAATATAGGCATTGAAGAACTTCAAGAAAGGATTGAATTTTCTTATGTTTAATATCCATCTTAAAACTTCGAAGTTTTATGAGCGTTGTAATTGTAAACCCAAACGACTTTGAGTCTAGCAGTTTTATACTTATACGTTTACACTTATCTTTGATTCCACTTGTCTACTAGTGAATTAAACTATTACGTTATGCTTTTGATGAATGTACTTAGCAAATAATTAAGTATTTGATGTAAAATAAGATATTTATCCCACAATCTGAGACTGGTTAACAGACTACAAAATATGTCAATTCTACAGTTTTATATTTCTTACCATTTATACTTAACAGCGTAATTTTGTGAGCTAATTTTAAGATTTTTTATATATCTTTACTTTGAAATATATTTTTCCATTGCCACTCTTTTTATTTCCAACATTTTCCGTAATACATATCACTAATTATATTTAATTTTTTAATGATCTCAATACATTATATCCCAATACTAAATATAATTATTAGAATCACTGGTTTTATTATCTTATTCGGGACCAGTCTTATTCATTTTCATTCTTGATACCATCCACAACAGTTTGCTAGAAGAAGGCGGATTATCCAAGATAAAAATAATATGATTATACCGTCATTGTAACTGGATCTGCTCGTATAACAACAAACAATAGTAAGGAACTAACAACACATTTTTTCCATGCAGCGAAAACACTTTGTTCAGATCAAAGTTTCCTACCTTCATTTGAAGGGAAGGTAAGGTGAACAGTTCGCTAGTTTCTGGCTTCGTCCTGAATTCTGTACTTGTAGACCGACATTTGGGCTTCCAGATTGTGGAAGTTTTGATAAAATAATTTCAATAAGCTTTATATTATGGGATTTGAATTTAGCAGTGCTTTACAGCTATTCGATGTGACGAGTTCATTCGCAACACAAAGATCAAATGAGAAGTTTGCTTGCAAAATCGGTTAAATCCATTTTAAATCAAAATCGAGTGAATGAATATTTTTTATATAATTTCGATCGGAGCATCTACACGATACGCAAAATCGGTTATATACTGAATACAATGCAAAATTGCCTTTATTGCAGATTTCCCAAAAAAGAGGATTTGGTAATTAAAGTCTAGTTGATAGTGATTATTATACTTCTCGCCAACATGAAATCAGACATCAAAAATATGAATTAGACTACTGAATTATTATTCGAATTCAGTAGTTGAGAAGTAGGGATGGGTGGGCGACTGACGTGATTTTCACAGTGTTATGACGTGAGCATGGTACCACTCAAGCTATCATCACGGAAATTTATGTGAGTGCGTGACTAAAAATAACTCGCGCGTGAGCTGATTACGACGTTTTCATGACAACGCAGGTTTTACATTCCTCACTATACGCAGTATAAGGGAAGTATCGTGTAATTAGTTTGTTAAAAATCCTGATTTGCGAGGATATCCATCTTCAGTATTTGAATTGGAATTATAGTATTTTTATGAACTGTAAAGACAACAGTGTTTTCTGGTTTTGAATAAATGTCACACGCATATATTTAACCTGCAGAAGTGTCCGAGATTCTCATTTCAAGTGACGTCACAGTTTATTTGTTGTGTTTACTCTGTGCAAGTTTTGACAGTTAATGTGACAGCAGGTATCTGTATAAATAAAAGTTATACTATAGAGTGAATAATTTTTAAAGTCAACTTGACAGCAGATGTCAGAATAAAACATAGAATTGTAAAATATATTGAGTAGACCAATTGAATAAAATTTCAATGTCGTAGTATAATTTAACGTTTTTCATTAGTGGTTTCTAAATCATTTTCAATATATTTTCTGTTCCTACAATCATACGTTTGACCCGCAGAAGCTTATATGCTAACAAAAATGTGCAATTTTGCTCTAATTCACGCATACTCGTCCATATGCATATTGTCGATTAGTTGTCTATGGTCTAAGGAATCGTTGATTAAAGTTCAGTCGTGGCCAGACTCTATTTAGGGACTCTACGATAGCACAATATGTATTTCATAGCCCTCGTTCGAATGAATTGTTACGTCTCTGATTACGGCAAACTTCAAAGTAGTTAACAAATAGACCCGCATATTTGAGTCGCCGTGATTTGAAAATCTATGGTTATATGTTCTGGGCAAATTTTAGGACAATAAGCATTACAAAAATAAGTTCAATCACTATATGACGCGCTCACATCCTAAGATATGAAAACCAATCAGGACGATGTGCTTCGATAGTACACAGTTTCGTCCTTTTGAGGCGGTAAGACCACTAGTCCAGGCAACGAACCTAGAATTGCAAAAAAAAATTTGCATTTTGTTCCTAATACCCCATAGATCATTCATGACTATCAAGACCCCCCCCCCCCCAAACAACGGGGTTCCCATTCCTCAGAGGAGCATTCTTATAAAAACAAAAGTTTAGAAAAATAATGAATTAAGAGCCGAAAATGACCCCTAGTATGTTTTTTGGGTCGCTGATCACGATTCCGCAGTTAGTTTTCTCGGAAAACTCCCTCCAGATGGGAAATTTGGGAAATTTATATATAATTCATAATTTTGTTGCAAAATGACCTCTAGTAGGTTTTTTGGGTCGCTGATCACGATTCCGCTGTTATTTTTCCCAAAAAACTCTTCAGATGGAAAATTCGGGAAATTTGAGATTTTCCTGAGACGGTTATGAATAATATAGTATAATTTTGTTGCAAAAATGACTAGAGGTCATTACACCCTATGATCCTGCAAAAGTGCAATTATCCTTTTAATCTTTTATAATATTATATCACGTTTGTTTAAATGTACAGTTTGATTGTTACTCGTGAAGGTCCACTGTTGTCATCACCTCCGAGCTTGATTATTTTTAACTTTCGGAAGTTGGAGAATTAAACTCAAAAACACAAAACTTGTAACATTTAATTTAGAAATAATGCTGACAAATTGTTTCACCACATTGTAGCATTCTCAAAGCTAGGAGTTACAAACTAAATCTAAAATTATGTATTTAAATATTGCAAATCAATCCGAATGTGGTACAAATTGAGGGATGAGGGTAGACAATGGCTTGGGTGGAGTTTATTTACAAAATTGTTGACATGGGTGAATTATAGATATTGATTTGGTCATTTAAATTTGTTTTTTAAATGTTTTAAAATTTCGATGGATTCTAGAAATTTAAATGACAAAATCGATCCTATAGTTCACCACTTGTCAACAATTTTAAATAGAAATTCCCACCCAAACAATTATCTACCCCATCCCCCAAGTTCTCCCACATTCAGAGTGATTCCTAATAATTAAGGACATAATTTCATATTTATCTTTAGAGAAGTCCTAGCTTTGAAAATGCCAGTGTGGTGAAACAATTCGTCAGCATTATTTCTAAATTAAATGTTACATGTTTTGTGTAACTTTGAGTTTAATTCTCCAACTTCCGAAAGTTAACATGATTTTACACTACGTAAACGCCGAAACCATAGATATATTCCGAACTCATTTTTATTTCGACAATGAGTTGATGGTGCTGGGGGTCAACTTACAAATACGATTTTAAGGATGCCATATTTAAGTGACCCGCTGTTTTTGTTATTTAATACTCGCCTATACTATATAATAATATGATCTTAATATCCCTCGTACATTTGCAAATTTATGAATACTTTCCGCTTCAGCCTCGAGCGTTTCGCGGTCTAGTTCAAAAATTATCTGCAATTTACCATGCGCTCGAAATATTACCCATGAGCATCTGAAAATATGTAACGTTTCTCGATTACACTACTTCTTCAATTAATCGATATCAGTATATATGACGATATATATATTGCATATTATCAATGATTTTATGTCTTGAAGAGACTGTCGGGAAAATTTTAAATGAATATGCTTGGAACTTCTACAACAATAACATTTTTGTTTTGTTTTTAGTGGCCATTGATTTGATTGTCCAACATATTCGTGAAATACTGAGTAACCGTTCCAGACATTCCGGTGAAAGGGCAACTGCACCAAACAACAATTCAATCCTATCGCCAGAAAATTCACCTTCGAAACGATCCAACATTACAGGTGACTTTAAAAGGCCACATTAAAAATTAAGTAATAACACTATATCAACTTTGAGGAAACCTGTTAACTTATAATAGCATAGTAGTAATGAACCACTTGATTATCAAAAACATTGGATGACTCTTTGGGATAACTCAATTATTCTCACAATTAGATCTAAGATATTAGGCGAAAGCTTATATTTTTGTTCAAATGAGATTCAATTAGGTTGAATGTTCAATCTTGCAAATGAATACAAAGAATATAGTACACCGGATATAATATTACGCAGTTGTGAATGTAAGTCAAACCTGACGATATCAGTTGGGAGATTCTAACAATTGTCCACTTTTTTAATGAATATAAAAAACTAGCTTTTTCACCAGAAGGCTACTTGAATACCTAGAAAGTTACTTTCAAATATGACATATTGAGGGAAAAAATTACTATAGTAATATTTGCTTTTCATAACTTCTTCGGATATAGGAGAAACATTGAAATGTTTGAACAGAAAAATTATCCTGAATTCATTCTTTCTTCCAAACAAAATCAACAAAATTTTGTTAGCAATGGTAATGCATTTCTACATTGTTTGGTAGGTTTTGAGATTAATTCTTTGCACTATAGCATCTACTTTGCAAAGATCGAGAGACCCAATGTTTCAATTCCAAAACCTATGAACGAATGTACATGTAATATCTTTGTGGGTTAAACAAACCCGTCATAATTATTTCAGAGAATAAGCTATTATACTTATTTTTGGTTACCATGACTTTCATAAATTAGATGACTTTGGTTTGGATCGAAGACTGAGTCAATTATATTATAACTTGAATCCTGTTTTGTTTTGGTTTAGGATATGTCGTGGACTAACTATTTAGTTCAAAAGAGTTACATTGAAGGTCCTAAATGCTAGTACAGTGTGGTGTTAAATTTTCATAATATATGCTGAGTATAAGTATCATGTTTAGATATTCATTTGTTATATAAAAAATTCTCGGGAATTAGGTCACATTAACACTCTGTTATAAATGTTCGTCGACGAACATTTATAACAGTGTTAATGTGACCTAATTCCCGAGAATTTTTTATATAATTCGACGAACATTTATAACAGAGTGTTAATGTGACCTAATTCCCGAGAATTTTTTATATAATTCATACTGGGTCAAGAATCTTATTATATTGATATTCATTTGTATGCTTTCAACTAATGTATTTTTAATTCAGACCAAGATTCTGTTATCTTAACCATAAGCTATGTTGCTGGAGAGAGAAAAGACGTAGAATTAATATCAACGATTGCTGGAAAAAGAATGGATTTGACCTAACTTCTTCGAGTAACATGTGCAAATGGTTAGTAAATTTTCGTATGGCGATCTCTTAAAAGCAAAAATCTGATAAATTTTGTTGCTTCATTCAATCTCAGAAAATATACTTCAATGTTTATTACAATTTTCGGGAGTAGATATTTGTCGAGGTATTTCAATAGCTTCTTGGAAAAAAGGTTTAAAATTGCAATAAAAAAAATTGTTATCGCGACGAATATTGATTGCACATTATTTAAATAAAAACCAGTGTGTAATATTCAATTCAGATCATTAGAATTAAGAAGTTAATATTTAAAGATTGCCAATCGGAATGTTTTTTTTTTATATTTTGGTTGGGGTGATTTCAAGACTCTTTGAATACATGTATTTTTTGAAGAACTTGGTGCATAGGAAGAATTATTATACCAATAATTAGCTAGATGACTATATATTTTTCCTCCTTTTACGGCTCAATACATTCTAACCAATATCAACATCTCAAGATGAACTTCTTATTTGTATCTGAAATACTGTGTACCTAATCAAATTAGTTTATCTTTGAAACCACTAGAGACACTTATTTATACGAATTGTTGATATTAGTCTCAAATGTGTTCGCTGCGGTCGCCGGTGTCACATACTCTATAAGTTGAAATATGTTGTAATTGACTCGGTTCAAGAATGACTGTTCGCTCGTAACGCTATTTCGGTTGATCGCTCACATTGTTTCTTGGTAACTCAATTGAGTAAACATCAGCTAGTGCCACATGCTCTTACGATGCATGCGGCGGATTTGCCTTCCTTCTATATGAATCCTTTTTGGTTCTTGCTAATTCAATCTTTGACAAACTAAGGTCGAGAGATAATAATCCATACATTGGTCATTTGCTCTTGAAAATATGATTTCCATACTCGCCTCCGAATATGATTCCAGACCCATTGGAGGATGAAAAGGGTGAACACTACAGGAAAGGCGACTTTATCATCTGAGAGATGTTGGTGTAGAAGTTGGGAAGAAAGTTTCCTCTATTCCACCATATACCATTTCAGAGTACTTTAGAAATTCAATTTTAAACATTAAGCTGAGGCACTATATTTGCGACTTGTGGCCATTTCCATGAAATCAACTCATCTATTACTTTCGTGGGTATTTTTAATTTCTGTCAATATTCAATAGTTATGTGAATATTAGATTTCATTTCATTAGTTATTTCTGAAATCACCAACATCGTTGGAAGGAGAAAATATATATTAAAGGACATGTTTTCAAAAATCTTATCATAAAGTGGATGATTGAACCAAAATAAATTATTTTGAGGCGAGTCAACAAATCCGGAAACCTTCAGAAAAAAATTAGCATTTCGATACCCACTCATTGTAATCTTAAATAAAATAACTACTAAAAGTTCATCATCTCCATTTAAATCGACACTCTACACCTGTGATTACATTTCGGTCAATTCCATTGATTCTTCTTTTCCAGGAATATAAACGAATAATCACTATTGTTTTGCGAATTAAAACAAATTTTTTGTCTATAATGATAATATTTACTAATTAATGCTAATAATGTTATGATATATTCAGAAGCAACTATTATACAATTAATTCCATTTGAGGATGAACGACTTTGGGATAAATATATTCATATGGAATATAGGTGTAATAAAAACTACTGAGCTTCACCTCCTATCCATAAATAAATCAACGTTTTCAGGCAACTGTTCCATAAATATACCTTGGTGTGTCAACGACTTCGAAACTGTTAATTTTCTTAAAAACAAAACTGATTACACCTCCTATCCCGAACTGACATATATTAACATTTTGAGACAACTTTCCATAAATATACTCAAAGTTTCTTGGTGTGTCAACGACTTCGAAATACATTTTGTGAAAAACTGACCTAACTTGTATTAAATTACCAATAATAATATTCTTGTACATTCTCTTGAATGACAATTGTCTCTATCTGCATTGTTTTGGAATCGTATTGAAATGTAAGTTCATATTTTTTCAAAACTAATACTAACAAAACTATTTCAGACGGTGTAATCGTCAGCTGTATGTGATATTTTCTATGTATTAATTAAAAGAGAATAACATCCCAAAGAGTGGTATACATCAAATTTATTTGTAACTTATTCACTATCACATTTATCCTCTTAGTTAGCCATAAAATTGCTATGATAATTATTCTTAGCACTAAATATATTGTTATCAAGTTTTATTTTTTGTTCTTGTTTAGAATTAGCCATGTTTATATGTAGATATAGATTTGCTTAATAGCTATTCATACTTGGACAAAATGAACTTTTTAAGTGTTTGTTTGTTAAGTTTGTATAGGTACCTCGTTTATTTTTTTTGGCTGCTTACTTTATATCTATTGTGCTATTTCAAGTATCTTTCTTGACTATATCGAGCAACTGAAGATGACATAGTCATATTCCAAAGTTAATATTCGTATGAAGAACGGTTGTACCACTACCGTACCTGGTCTTGCCCCAACTTGTTTTTATTATATTTTCACCGGCAATTACAAATTTACTATTTTCATAGATATCGTCAGCACATCAAACACAAGAATGCCAACGTGATAATTGATAATGTGGTAATATTGAAAGTACTGTACATCAAATCAACGCATTGTGTGTGAGTTCAAGTACAATAAATTTGTCTATTATTGCACCGACTTGATCAAGTACATAGCGGTACCATCGCTCTTCCTATAAAAAATACGACTCGAGCATTCGCATCCTCCTGAAATTTTATTTCGTTCAAGTTGACTGATAAATGGTTTCGAGAAATTATGTTTTCAGAAATGATCCTAATAATAATTTAAATAATCGAAGTTAAAAACTATGTTATAAGAGAATTCAATAATGGTTTCAGACTACCGCTTAAAATTGTCTGTACGCTTATTACCCAATATTTTCAAACTTGTTGTATTTGCGCGTTTTTTGTAAATGAAGGTGTTCTTTTAATTTTTTGAACCGGTAAAAACATATTATAAATTGTTACGCGCTGTTCTCTTTGATTTCTTGCCATCTATAGACTGTTATTGGCATTGTACTTATTGTTAAACTACTTTTTAGAATTAGTTCGTTGTTCTAGGTTTACATAGACGTTTTAGTAATTTGAGACACAACATTATGCAACCTACACAAGACGCCAAAGATTACAATTAAGAAAATGAGTTTTCAACTTTAGAATTTATGCTTTGTTAGATATCTAGATTAGAATATTGCTTTCTTGTCCATATATCACTCATATTTTCTCTAGATTTAAATAGATATGATTACAAAGGTGTTCAGAAAGGTAAGGGGCACTTGAGATTACATTACCTTGTTCTGTGTGTCAAGGTACTCTTGAATGTTGATGATTTAAAAGATTGCTCAGATGGATTCAGATGAGAAAATCACTGAGACATTAGTTTCCAAATAATATAGAGCGGTATGCTTGTATATAATTGAAATGTAACATGATACATATGATGCAAACTCCATTAGAGATTGAGACTATTTTGTAGCAATAAGGAGTGGTATGATTCTAAAGAATCCAATTGAAATGATACTAGGTTCAGATAATACTAACTCCAGTTGGAGATTAATATATTGTTGTCATATTGGATAATGATGGTATGCTTCTAATATAATCGTATTAAAATGTAAATGATAATGAAAAAACTAACTAAAAATAGCAGAATTGATCGATAAACGAGGTTCTTTCGCCAGTGACCATCAGAAATAAACTAGATTCTGGTTAGTCGATACCTACAAAGTGTGAGCTCTTCATGTTGATTTTGAAATATGACCTGGCTATCAATTCAAATCAATTGTTTGTATGAGTAATAATAAATTCAGTAGTTCAGTAACGATAAATTTGTGACATTTTTTATTTCTACTCTACTACAGATGGTGGGCATATTTTTCCCAATTTTCTTGGTCTATTTATTAAGCAGAACAAAGTTATCGCCCGGCTACTAACAAATTCCCATTCAATAGATAATTAGTTTTTCTGTTGATTATGTGGTAATTTCTCATGGTCGTTTATTTATTCGAATACGGAATCTCGCACAAATCCACCGGTAGTAAATCATCAGGTTTTACTTTTTGCCACTGTTAAAGTTGATAGCATTTGATTTTTTCAGTAGTACCATCACAAGAGTGAGAATAAATTGAAAATAATTCGACAAATCCTCGAAAACTTGTTGCCAAGTTACAACAATTTTGAGGAAATATCCGGAAAATTATTTTCGAATTTACCGAACTCTCGTGTGATATTCTGTAGATTATTCCTGAATGATAATTCATTAACACTTTTTCTATATTTTTTATTATATTCAAAAATATTCTTTTATTTTATACAAAAATATTTCGTTGTGCTTTTTTCGTGACACGGCCAGAACTGATATCTCCATCTCTAGTCAAATCTGACGTCAACAATAAAAACAAAATACTTCAAAAATTTCAGTGAGATTTATAAATTCCCATCATAATGTTTTGACCAAAGCATACATAAATGACACAAATAGGAAGTTTCTATTGTTTTTTAGAAACGTCAAAAAAAATGCTAAATATTTCAAAACTTTTTGCCCACTGGTTTATGAATCCTGTTGAGAATTGATGAAAAGTTGTGTTTAATAATAGAGAAGAACAATATCACCTCAACATTTCATTTCCTACTAGAAATTCTAGGATGAACAATATTTAAAATTTGCCTTGCAAAGGAAGTACGTACACTTCTGGCGTTATTTCATGAAATGTAATATTTGTTGTAAGATTGAAATGAATCTAGCTAAGAACACAATGTAATTGGCTTCACTGGAATTGTTTCACCTATTTCCATATATCTACATCAACAGTGTGGCTAGGAGGAATATTATGTCGTAACAACTTCTCGTATTTCAGAATTAATAGAACGGAGATGTAGTATACAATAACAGTAATATTTGAACCTAATAAATCAGAATCATCTTCTAAGAGAGCTTGAATTTGGAATTGTAAGGTTGTGTTTTGGTTGTGAATTGAATAGTACTAGTTTTCCAGTATTTTTTTGTTTTTCAATTTGTGTGATATTTTTACCAAAAGCATATAGATAGTACCTACCTCTTTAAATTGTTAACTATGTTTTGCTTATTAAATAAAAATATAGTTCTTTTGATTGTTTTTTATTACATAAAAAATATACATAACTCAAGGATTATGTTCAAGAATAATTAAGGATGTAGCATCATTGATAATACAATTCGATATTCATTCCATCATGTATTTCATCTGGTTTTGATTAAAGGAAAATATCTAGAACAATTGTAATTTTCTTATGATGAAAATAACCCAAATAAGAACACTCCAACATTACTAGATTAATGATCCACCTGAAGCTTGAAACATTTTGTCATTTAATTCCTGTGAAAGAAAAATGCAGCATATGTCTTATCCAAACATTAACAGGAAGTGCAGTAGATTTTATGCTCATGCAGATTATTAGCTCTTATATTGAGACTTTTTACAAGCAATTACAAAAAATTTTATTTGCGGTTAGAATTGGGACATTAAAACCAAACTCAAATTGCTACCTACAATTTAGAGAGAAGGAAAGTATTTTCTTCATATTGTATAATGTTACATGGATAGTGTTCTATTGTATTTGTTCGTGATGTTAAAATGACTACTCTTTTTAATTTGATGAATAAGTTGGCATTATCTGCACTGACAATAATTTTCCATCATGTAAATGTAAATCGATTCTAATGAATGAAAACATGAGAATCATAAAGTTTCTGTTATTCATTATCAATCTCTAGGAGCTATATTCTGCATGGCAGTGATTGCTTTGATTTAGATAAATCACTTTCAGTATGTGATTGAGACATGAAGATATGACATGTTTCTGAATATCAAATAGGCAAATGTCAGTAAATACATTACAAACAGAAACATATCAACAAAAGTAGAAGCACCCAGAATATTCCCACCACAAAATAAGTACTTATGAAAAAGGATACAATCTTGTAACTGGATATGGTCTTTAAATGTGTTGTACCATTTCTTTAAAACTATTTTATCCCATTTAGTACCAGTTTGAGCTGCTATTAGTTTTTTTAAATCACCTACTGTATCATCAGGATTGCATTTAACTCGAACCTTCTTCCCCAATCTATCATTACAAGTAATTTCCAACATTCTCAATTCAAGACTTTAAAGTAGTTGAACTTACAGCTCTAATGTATTAGGTATGTTAAAAGTAGAGTTTTCTCATATATTATTAACTATATGAAAATGTAAAATTACTATTTAAAACTCACTGCGGAAGCAGAATAATGACAATTATCAATTACAATTTAATATGAAGCTACTACTTCGGTAGTAGAGTTATCTATGTATGAAGCTTAGGATTATCATAACCATGGAACCTGTACGGTCTGATTAAAGTTCTTCTATGGTCGCAAATTTACAAGCAAATAATATTAAGGACATTATACAATACTTGAGGAGGTAGTCAATTCCCTATACCGCGATGTAATCCTTTCAGTCACCGTAATACCTTCCGTGTTCATTTCGTAATCCGTGACCGCGATGAACTTGGAGATGCAGGCAAAGAGCTATATATATATATATATAGAGTAGCCAAGTAATGTGTTAAGCATGGGGAAGCGCTGGTAACTAGTCGGACATTCTGTCCCTCTCGCACATGTTAGTGCGCTCTCGCAAGGTCTCCCCTTCTATCACAAAGAGTATAAGAATACAAGAATAAGTATAACGCGCGCACATCGTGCGAGTGAGAGCGCAGTACATGTGCGAGGACATAATGTCCGTTAAGATACCAGTGAAAGGCTTAGTTGTCTACTCTATAAATAGAACTCTTTGCATGCAGGTTGCAGCGTGCTGTACTTTGATTTCATAGGAGGAATCATATTGACGTCACTGACAGGACAGGATGATGAAATCAGTTGATTAGGCCATCCTTGTATAATAAAAGCCTTGGGTCTTGGAATAGTCATAGAAGAAATAAGAAATGAAATAACAAATACCTCTTCTATCTTCCAAATAAAATAATTGAACATGATACGTGATTGGTGACTCGTCGACCTTATATTCATTGTTTAAGGATAAACTGATAAACTCATGGCTACTACATGAACCATGATATGAAAATGTTCGGTGTTGATATTCATATTCCGCAATGAACTAGGAGTTGCAGCTTGCAGCGTGCTTTACCTTGGTTAGGTAGGAGCACGGTCGTACATACAGGTCTGGGAACTCGTATGATTGACATGGGTCTCTTACGCGTGGCCAAACTCGTAGTCCCTCGCTCAGCCACTAGCTAGCGCTTGAATCGAAGTGGTAAAACAATTTCTTTCCATAATCGCAAGCACTAATATAGAACACTATTCTGATTTGAGAGAGGAATAGAGCTGTTACTCTTGTCAAAATGTATTACTCACCTTAAAAATAACTTCCCCTTTTTCGCACACATAAAAAACCTCGTTAAAACGATTTGTTTCCAGAATCGCAAGCATCCACTTTTTTCGCATGTCCGAATCTTTCGGCACTTTAAAAACAGAAGTTTCTTGCTTCAAACTTTTGTACGCCGTTTTTCATTTCGACACAATGCACGGTTTCGAAATTTGTTTCTAAAATCGCAGATATTTCTTGTGTTTACAAGTCAAGAATGACAGTTGTCGACTACTGCGCCACCCTTTTTAGTACTACCCGACAGTTGACGCTTAGCGGAGTCACTTCTCACATAGGAAACAGCCTCGAGTTCCCAGACCTGTATGTACGACCGTGGGTAGGAGGAATCACGATGACGTCACTGACAGAATTATAGCACTATATAAAATCTAGTGCTGTAGACACTAGACAGAATAATAAAATCATAGACCTATTATCCTAAGGAGACAGAATTGTTTACATTTAAACACGATCAGACATTGCCAAAATTTCGGGCCACTCAGACCCCTGTATATTACAAGTATGGCCGTATGGATGGTACTGTTGCCGGATTAGTTGTTCTGTGTGCCGGATTGAGATTTGTAATTATTATAAGCGTCCACAGCATTATTTATTAGTTATATTAGAAGCATCGAAGGCCCTAAATGGAAATAAAAAATATTTAAACAGATAGTTTTGAAAATTGGTATACTTGTACATGAGGGATTCCTGTTGAACAAACTAAAAGTCCCGGTGGTGGTGGTGGAGAAACTCGACCCACCGTATTCTATTTTAAGTTATTTTTCAATATTTCAAAAATATCGCGAATAGTAGTAGGTCTTTGGGAATCATTGTTATGTGGTAATTAGAGAACATAAAATTTCCAACAATTGATTTTGACTTCAACCGGTACCGAATAATTGGCCTCAAAATCCTGCCCTAGATAGTTCGGAGTGACGGAGAATCAACAGTCAACTGAAAATTTATATTCTGAATTAATACTATTTCTGAACATTTTTTATGTATTTCTTTAATTATGAACGCTTGTCGATGATTAATATAATTATAATATACTGTATTAAGTGAAAACGAAATGACCTGTTGGAAATAAGAAAAAAATAGAACCATCTATCATGTGAGTATGTGGAGAGATGTAGTGACTACTTTCTCATTCTGAAATGGCGTCTTCTTCTTCAGACTGTTCTTCTTGAGTGGTCAGTGAGAAGCTATTAAGGCAGACCCGGCAGTCCCAACATGTAGTGCTCCAATTTAGGATATCTTACCTACATCCTCATCTTGCTCCACATCTTTTCGTACATACAAAAAATCGTGTTGAAAATGGAGTCTGAGTCAGGAGAACCCAGAGTTGTCACATGGGTTGCCAAGAGGTGCCTATTATTTGCGATCCCAAAAGTTCTGGTGGAATCAGAATTAGAAGAAACATTCTAACTCAATATGAAGAACATTTTGACGAAAAATCAGCACCACACCATTTCTCTTTTAACACTATTGAAACATAGTAATGACTAATACCTAGGTAATTTAGAAGAGATTGAAATGTATAAGCTAAAAAGCGATGTAATGATTTCAGATTTGTCTCCAGCTGAGGGTAATTCCTTGTATACAATATTACATCGAAATAGTATTTAAACAGGCACATTTTTATTTCTAATTAAGATTACTCGGATGATGGCTACTTGGTAGCTGAAAGGTTCTCATCAGTACTTTAGCAGTATTTTTGGTCGATAATGGTGTTTGTTTTCATTTGTATTGTTACATAGTATGTCTATCTACTTAATTTTGTAACTATCTATTGTTCGAATTATCTATTAAGTACCTTAAACGAAGAGGGAATAGGATTTAAGGAAATTGATTAAAATACCGCAACAGCATGAGTTCCGTCAAGAAGGTACATCCTGACTGACGAATTTCCGATAGATACGTAATCGTCACAATAATTGCGAATTACTAGTTAAGTAGTGGAATTATTGAGTTTAATCAATAAAAATAACCCATACGTTAGTAGTGAAGCTGCATTTAATTTTCTTCTTTGGCAGGAGTATTAGAAAACGGTAAGAACGTCTTAATAACAATTCAGACTTAAATGTTAGAGATAATGTTCAACTAAATGCTATATTTATATAATAACGAGTAACAAAAAGTCAACACAATCGTATCGTGTACCTACATATATTTTTGTAAAACTGACCTGTATGTACGACCGTGGGTAGGAGGAATCACGATGACGTCACTGACAGAATTATAGCACTATATAAAATCTAGTGCTGTAGACACTAGACAGAATAATAAAATCATAGACCTATTATCCTAAGGAGACAGAATTGTTTACATTTAAACACGATCAGACATTGCCAAAATTTCGGGCCACTCAGACCCCTGTATATTACAAGTATGGCCGTATGGATGGTACTGTTGCCGGATTAGTTGTTCTGTGTGCCGGATTGAGATTTGTAATTATTATAAGCGTCCACAGCATTATTTATTAGTTATATTAGAAGCATCGAAGGCCCTAAATGGAAATAAAAAATATTTAAACAGATAGTTTTGAAAATTGGTATACTTGTACATGAGGGATTCCTGTTGAACAAACTAAAAGTCCCGGTGGTGGTGGTGGAGAAACTCGACCCACCGTATTCTATTTTAAGTTATTTTTCAATATTTCAAAAATATCGCGAATAGTAGTAGGTCTTTGGGAATCATTGTTATGTGGTAATTAGAGAACATAAAATTTCCAACAATTGATTTTGACTTCAACCGGTACCGAATAATTGGCCTCAAAATCCTGCCCTAGATAGTTCGGAGTGACGGAGAATCAACAGTCAACTGAAAATTTATATTCTGAATTAATACTATTTCTGAACATTTTTTATGTATTTCTTTAATTATGAACGCTTGTCGATGATTAATATAATTATAATATACTGTATTAAGTGAAAACGAAATGACCTGTTGGAAATAAGAAAAAAATAGAACCATCTATCATGTGAGTATGTGGAGAGATGTAGTGACTACTTTCTCATTCTGAAATGGCGTCTTCTTCTTCAGACTGTTCTTCTTGAGTGGTCAGTGAGAAGCTATTAAGGCAGACCCGGCAGTCCCAACATGTAGTGCTCCAATTTAGGATATCTTACCTACATCCTCATCTTGCTCCACATCTTTTCGTACATACAAAAAATCGTGTTGAAAATGGAGTCTGAGTCAGGAGAACCCAGAGTTGTCACATGGGTTGCCAAGAGGTGCCTATTATTTGCGATTCCAAAAGTTCTGGTGGAATCAGAATTAGAAGAAACATTCTAACTCAATATGAAGAACATTTTGACGAAAAATCAGCACCACACCATTTCTCTTTTAACACTATTGAAACATAGTAATGACTAATACCTAGGTAATTTAGAAGAGATTGAAATGTATAAGCTAAAAAGCGATGTAATGATTTCAGATTTGTCTCCAGCTGAGGGTAATTCCTTGTATACAATATTACATCGAAATAGTATTTAAACAGGCACATTTTTATTTCTAATTAAGATTACTCGGATGATGGCTACTTGGTAGCTGAAAGGTTCTCATCAGTACTTTAGCAGTATTTTTGGTCGATAATGGTGTTTGTTTTCATTTGTATTGTTACATAGTATGTCTATCTACTTAATTTTGTAACTATCTATTGTTCGAATTATCTATTAAGTACCTTAAACGAAGAGGGAATAGGATTTAAGGAAATTGATTAAAATACCGCAACAGCATGAGTTCCGTCAAGAAGGTACATCCTGACTGACGAATTTCCGATAGATACGTAATCGTCACAATAATTGCGAATTACTAGTTAAGTAGTGGAATTATTGAGTTTAATCAATAAAAATAACCCATACGTTAGTAGTGAAGCTGCATTTAATTTTCTTCTTTGGCAGGAGTATTAGAAAACGGTAAGAACGTCTTAATAACAATTCAGACTTAAATGTTAGAGATAATGTTCAACTAAATGCTATATTTATATAATAACGAGTAACAAAAAGTCAACACAATCGTATCGTGTACCTACATATATTTTTGTAAAACTGTCAAAAAAACTTGACATTTCTGCATCTCTATTGATGCGTAAATGTTTACTTTTTTTCACTGCCAAAATAATTCACGAAATAAACATGAAATATTACTTTTTGAAGGATTTATTTTTAACAGAGTCAATTATTAATTGATTATTTATCATAAAACAATTTCATTTATTGGAATAATAATTGATAGTAAAGTTTGAACAATTACTTCCAACATAAATTCCCGAAGATGTTCCATGTTGCTGCTGATCAGGAACGTTAGATATTTTTTTGAAGAGTTGATTCCACAATTTTTTCTCATATTTTAATTTGTTTGGAAGAAGATGGACAATTCAATATTTTGTTAGAAATCTCAATTTTGTTATTCAAACTATCTTCTATAAATGCTTCTGCTACGGAGGCAGATTTCCAGCCACCGTGAAGTTTTATGGATGTAATGTTGCCCCCTGCATTGGTCAGAAGAGTTACAGAGCCTTCTCCTGAAACAGTGACCTGTGTAGCTCTTATACATGTCTTTTCCAAGCCATTTTGCAATCAAGCTGGGAATTTCATTGATCCCCACATGTTGGTTAATACATTTTCCTCTCGAATATTTCAAAAATAATCTGTTACTTTTTGTATGAGGCGGCCGTAGTGTTCTATACTTGCGGTATATCTCAATATAATCAGAATTTGAAACAGTAAACGTTCTTGCGCAATAGGTCTTCGTATCAGGTATTTTAACAATCAATATAGATCCAGCATCTTCAATGGCATCAATAGTTATACCATAGATAACTCTACTACCGGTAGTAGAGTTATCTATGAGTTATATGTAATAATTCTTCACGGCGACAAGCATCGCTGATACCCAAAATTAGGACAACCTACAAATAAAAAATATTGAAATTACTACTAATCTTACAAAATTATGATTATATCTGTACCTTATAAAGTGAATTTGTTCCGTTATCAGCATCTTGAATAAATTTATTGATATCATCCCTTGATAAAACTTTAGATTTCTGTCCTCGGTATCCGACGCTTTTGTTCTTAATGAGCGGGACCAATTTTGAAAACTTCCTTATACATATCAATATTTTCCTTAACATTCAATGTACTTTTCAACATTGAGTAAACACTCCATAACGTAGGAGGTTTTATAATTTTTGATTTTTCCTCAAAATAGCATATAAGAACATTTTCAGAAACCTTTTTTACATGTTTCTTGTCGCACCATTCACGAAATTGGTCATATGTTTTCTCATATACTAACTTGGATTTGGCCGGTCGGTAACATATTAGATACTATTGCATTTGCTTTCTCAGATGTATCTGATGGGGTATCACTACCACTATCATAATCAACATCCATCTTCTTGAAAATAACTTGAAATTGAAGCAATTACGAGCAAACACAGTGAAACAGTCAAACACGCGGCGTGCCAACAAACCGTTTCTTTAGTAACGACACAGAAAGACCATTGGATGCTGTGAAATTATATTGAAAGTATTTATTTATAATATATTTCAGACGATGTAAATTCACATTCACAGTTGTACAAAAAATGTTGTTTGTATCTCGTGTATAAAATTCATGTTTTCATGGCACATTCGAGAGAATTTTTGACCTCGACCATTAACACTCTCATGTGCCATTAAAAAAACACTAATTTTACGCACTTTATACAAAAATAGCTCATTTAGTTAAACACCACATTTTAAATTACAATGATTTATTAAAAGTCAACATTTAAGCTAATAATGATATATTAAAATTATTTTAAAAAACATTCACCTACCAAATTAAAGGATTGAAATTATTTCAATACTATCAAGTTAATCTATTCAAAATAAAACAAACAAATCATATTAAATATTTTTATTTTTTAAATAATTTCTTACCTTTTAGAAGCACTGAATTTTCAAAAACAGTATCACTTAATGTGCCCCTAGTTGATTAGTGGATAAATCCGGCAAACAAAAAAACCTTTCCACGGGAGCAGGGAGACATAAATTTGTAATATATCTTACAAACGCTTTTTTAATGTTAGGATAATCTTCCATACTACAAATTGTCTTACACTTATCGTTAAAAAAGTTATGCATTCCAATTCAGCACTGGCTTAGCATTCAGTTTTGCCAAAATAAAGAAATTCTTAATTTTTACTAGTACTTAGTAACATGCAGTTTTCTTCTTCCATAATTTTTAACACTCACGACGCAAACAACTAGATTTCTCTTGCGTTCACTTTCACTTGTTGATTCAGGCGTTATTTAAAAAGGTGAAAACACGTAAGTAAAATGGCCACATTAATTTCTTCCGTTAATTTAAAGGATTTAAAGAATCGTTTTTGCAAATGCTCAGATAATGATGTTATCATATGAACTCAATTAACGAACATGAAACTCTGAATTCTAACATGTGAGGATAAAAGTTGAAAGAAGCTGTCCATAATAGGAATTATTCTTCGCCTAAAAACAATCTAATGCCATTGCAATATTTATTTCATTACGGAACACAATTCTTCCAAATATTCAAGATCCACTTCTTTAAACGTTATATTCAAACTAAGTTTCAACA
This sequence comes from Endomychus coccineus, assembly GCA_958510875.1. Classification (NCBI taxonomy): domain Eukaryota; kingdom Metazoa; phylum Arthropoda; class Insecta; order Coleoptera; family Endomychidae; genus Endomychus; species Endomychus coccineus. The sequence goes on from OY294067.1 coordinate 102,851,820, forward strand.
AACTTTTAAGTTTATGATTATATTTTAAAAGTTTATTCAAAGAATCAAACATGGGATTTCATCGTGTTGGACAGGGATATATTAACTATATTGTTTTGGGACGCGGTAGCCCCCTTGCAAGTGGTACTTTTGACATCCATCTTCACTTTTTCAAATATAACTACTATTGTATGTTAATTGAACCGTTATCGTAACAGGGTTTTTCTGGTTATAAATATAAAACATACGCATAAATTTAACCCGCGGAGGTGTCCGCGATTCTTATTTTAAAATTTATTGTATACATGACATAGTTACATTGAATCTTCTTCTCTTCCTTAAATGGTATAGTTTTATCTAGCAGGGACGGTGGAGTTAGATTGTCCGGCCTCCTTTTCATAGGCAATTAAGAGCATGCAATAAAAATGGGGTAAATCAATGTTACGAAGACGTTTATTTATTAATTCAAAAACCACTTACAACATATATAATAATTTCTAACCTTTGAATACATTCATATTACCTACATGTTTATTTATTATTATATGCGTAATAATAAGATACAAACTTAACGGTCGTATACAATTTGTGCCTCATCAAATATACCACCTGCAGAAACGTACAATTGGCGCCTGAACTGAAGACAGGCCAAAAATGACAGCTATACAATATGCGCCTTAGATAATAAAACACAAGTTTTTTCATTTTTATTTTTATTTTAGAATATTACATAACATAATAATACATAATACTTAATAATAATATGACATAATAACAAAAATTTAATACAAAATTAAAGAAATAAAGAGAAGAACCAAACAAAATTTGTATCACTAAATTTGAGATATGTTGAAATATGAAACGCCTCTTAAAAATTGCATTCTGCTAATTTGTTTATTTTTATATTTATTTATAAGCGATCTTAAATTGTCTTGATTTTTCTTTAATTTCCTATCATATTTTTTTAGTTCTTCCCCCAAACGTTGGATTTAGATATATGTTTCTATTTGAAAACCTTTTAAAACAATAGCATCTGGTCATTGTCGACCGATACTTCTTCAGACAACCCTTTCAAAATCAGTTATTATTATGACGTACCTTGTCACTTTTTCGGTAAGCTGCCTACTGCGGGAAACATCAATCCCTCGGGCGCCAGATTTTTCTAAAGGTTTACTCCTTCTTGATGACTTCTGCTAGAGTACTCATCACAAGACTTGTCACTATGCTATCTATAGATAGCCTTGTTTCTAGGGTAGCTACAGTGAAGTATAGCCAGGGCCCATTGAGCAAAAAAACAGTATCAAAATTGTAGGCTTAATTTCAACTGATACTTGGTTAAAACTTAGCTCATTTAAAGATGGAGCAGAAATAACTTAACAAAACGGGGAATTCCAAATATTAAATATATAATAATAAGAAATGCATTTCAAAAATAATTAGAGGATACAGGTGGAAAATGTAAAGAAGCGATACGTTCGGTTTGTAATTTCTATTCAACGGTACGAAATCGGTTGATAAATGATTTATATTTATCAATTTACGGAAAACAAAACCAAGTAAATGCTAGAGTAATAATAGTTGTATAGTAATTAGTCGGATAGCATTATCAGTTGTAATGTTCACAACAACACTACGATATATCAAACGGTGAATAAATATTAAGCTATCATTTACCTTTTGTAAATTCACTAACACGGTACACTACAAATTCGGTACTTTTTAACAACTATTACTAACTCTTTCACAATTCAAAGCGGAAGTATTAACTTACTCCAAATTTCCATTCTGATTAATTTCATTTTTCTGTCTTTTATATAGGTTTTTGAGGTTCTGGTCCGTACCACCAATTCCGTATTTTATGCCGTGGCCTTTTTTATTTATACCTCGAACAACGCTTAGATCTAAAATTTGCGCTAATGATCGTCCGGTAGTTCCTCTACGACGAGGGAAACGAATTTTATCGGAGTTTTTTGGTTGTTTCCAGTTTTTACACATAAAGTTGTTCAAACTTTGATGCGTTAATTTACCAGATCCCCGTTTTTGCAACATAAGTTAATCGGAGTGAATGCAAATTTTTTAAGCCGGCATAAATGCACTATGTGCGATTTATTTATTGAAATAATTACACTTATTCAAAATTATGGGGATTTAGAAAAGTGGCTATCACGGAATGCACATTCGGTTTTCACGAATATCTGTTGAAATAATAAATTATTTATCCGGAGTTTACGTGTAATACTCGTATTTTCCGGCTTATCTAAAATAAATGATACTTCAAATTTTAAGCTTCGTTACATTATGTATTCCGGATTTAACGATTTACTAACTAATTCTAAACATTTTTGGTTTAGTAGTTCAAACAATTTTTCTCCTTGTTAGGCAAAAGACAAGAGGAATGTAATATCCATTTTTTTCACCATGGATAGTACATAATTCGGTGAAGAATTTAGTACAGTAAGAAAATGTCCTATCCATAAAAACTCGTTTCACACAACACAACAAGTTTCAATTTGTATAACAAGATAAGATTATAATATTACTGACCTTATCGTTAGCGATTAAAAAGTTTGCTTTTTTGTGGTTTTAATATATTCAGTACATCCAGAATCGTTCTACGCCTACGGATTTTGGAAGCGATGGTAACACTTCGAGCGGTACATATATTTCTCCTTACAGAAATTATTGCTGAAGTATCAAGATTTTCGGTGGAAACTAAATCGTTAGTTACAATTTCCTTTTTTATTAATTGAGTTGGTTTTTCACACAGATCGTCCACAGCTTTTCTTTTCACAGCATTACACAACAAATATGTTCCACTTTTTCCAGCGTCTAATGGAGAGTGGTTATGGTTTTCATGTTCACGAATTACTAAATTTTCAGCATGGAAAGTATAACACGCGGCTTTGCAACTTTTGACGGTACATCTTCAACGCTTTTCTCCTCCTCTGAATTTGAAGTTATTTACGAAAATAGCTGCACGTCCTTTGGTACTTGTGCAACTTTTTGGTTCCATTTTTGGACTGTCATGCACAGCGGCACAAATAATAATGAATATTCGACCAATATAAATCCTTCGGCAATATAATTTATGGTTTATTATAGGAAAAACCCAAAATAATTCAAAACAAGGGTGCAGTTATATTTTAAGGGAGAGACGCAAAGGTTATATCTGAAATTTTAAAAATTTCTTTGCCCTCCAACCTCAGGTAAATGAGACGCAAATTGTATCGGCCGATTTTAACAAGAGTGTCAACAGTGTTTTGTTTTTATCTTCGCTAATTTTATTAGTAATAAAATCATGCTTTTTCTTTATCGTTATATTCTTAAATCTATGAGATTAATATTATTACATTTTATGTGTCAGTGTCATATTGGACATTGAGTTGTTAAAATGAGAATGAAAGGATTCGCAAGCGTTGGTAGTTTTATTCAGTTCTGATGCTGATGCATCCGCCCAAATATGAGGTGGAAATTTGATTTATATGTCAAATATGTTTCTAAAAAGTGATTCAAAAACTTATCAAAACTAGTTTTTGATGGTTTCAGTTCATATAATTCCAAAAAATAGAAATCCTTTACTTCTTAGAGGTTCAAAAATAAAAGTCCGAAGCAATAATGGAGCCATTATCCAACTTCAGAATTTTTATCACGGTATTGTTAGGTTAATAGGAAATTTTTTCATTTGACGATACCAAGTTTAGATCAAATGGAATCTGCAGCCTGTAATTTCAATATTATCCCAAATGTATATTATCGCGTAATGAATTGACATCTCAAAATCTACTACAATTTCAAGTTGAAATTTTTACAAAGCTCTGCAACTTTTTCAGTTTTCCCGTTTAATAAACAAAATACTAACGCAATATAGTGAACATTAAAAAAACCATGAATTGTAAAAATTTGTTCAAAATATTTGGTACATTATGAGAAAGTACCAACGATATACATAATTTTGGAATCGCTTAAAAATTTTAAATTCGCAATACATGAAAAAATGCCACATTTGCAAGGTTGTCTTCCTCCCTGTTAGTTTCGGGCTGCATTTTCTGTAAGTATCGTGAACTTTTGATGTTGACTAGTAAAGCCGGAAAGAATTATCGGCGGACATAATACAAAATATTTTTTCTTATACAATGAACGTCCCTTGTTAAACTCAAAGAATTTGTGAGCTACTTTTATACCGACCTCATTCTAGATTATTTTCGGAGGCTTTTCTGCTTTCAGTTTTCCTTTTGACAGAAGAGGTAACTTTTCTTTGTAAAATATGTTCTGCTCAGCTTTCATTCAATTGTCTTTGACGCATCTTCATTTAGTTTCTCCTGAAGCCATTTTTCGATTATGATCTCTGAATTTCAAGTGTGTGAATGCAATTAAAGGCTCACCTATTTGACTAATTATTTCAAAGACACTGATCGAATAGATGCACACTTTTCTAGTTATAATATGAAACTGATAGTGATTACAGTGTAAGTACTAAGTAGGTACCTGAAAAGGGTTATTCTCCATCAGCTTGAAAATTGGGCATCTACGTCTAACGCGCAGCTCATTAAAAATAATCCTCTTCTTATACCACTAGCGCGCGGGGTCGGTATAAGACCAGCGCGCGAGCTACCTGCCGTATATCTTCTGCACCCGTAACCTTCTTTTATGTGATCAAAACAAAATTAAAATGCACTTTTATTTTGCAAATAATTTTTTTTTTAATTGATAAAATAATAAAAAAGGAGGATCTCAGCCTTTTTTGATTTTTTTTTCTAACTTGAACCAAACTCATAATACACATTGGTATTCAATATAAGCATAGATATGGTACGGCTGATAGATTCTTTTGCAACATTTTTACTACATTTTGTACATTTTGTTTTTTTGGGAGGTTATTTAGATAATTATAAACAAAATATTTGATTAAAAAAACCCATCATCATGATATTTTATGCAATCAATTACTATTTGGACTTATTTTCTCAATTTTCCGTCAACATTTCTATATTTTATACAGATTTAATTTTAATTTATCTATTCTAATTTTCAACCATGTTATCTATGTTAAGTGCAAAATGGAAAGGGTTACATGTGATCGATAACTATAGATCTAGAAAAGACCGTGCAATTAATGCAGGCCAACGTAGGAGGTATGGATATATAAGTTGCAATGTCGCCGTCGAATCATTCACACAAGAAGATCCGAATTTCCTGCCATTCCAACGATCTATATGGACGGCACATTTGAGTATTGTGTCCAACATTTCCAGCAACTTTTTATCATCCATGGAGTGAAAAACAACAACTAAATACCGCTGTCAAAAACAACTTGCGACATTTTATTTCAATCAATAGTTGATAAATGTTGGGAATATCAGTGGATATTTTTTCCATTCAAGGTTATTGTGGATTTTGAATAGGCAATTCAAGATTAGTTGAGATCACGTTGGCCTGGGTTGATAAACCATGGCTGTTTATTCCACCTCACCCAGGCGTGGTTCAGGAAAATTCATAAATTTGGTCTCGTTCGAGAATACAAGAATAACCAATCTGTAATTGGAATGTGGCTCATATGGACATTTGGCATACCTTTTCTACGACCAGACGAGGTACAAGAAGCCTATCGTATCATGGAACCGTACGTTGGTTATTTGTCACAATTGGAAAGATTTGACGGTTATTTGAAGACAAATTACATGTATAACGACGCAAAATATGCATCACAGATATGGGCAACAGACAATATTTGTAATTGGGAAACAACAAATGCATGCGAATCATTTCATTCGCACTTTAACGTATGCTTTTCCAGTGCGCATCCAAACATTTATGAATTCGTCGAAGATTTGAAAGCATTTATTGTGGAATCACAAATATGTATACCGCAGGTAGCTCGCGCGCTAGTCGTATACTGACCCTAGCGGCTTTAAGAGGCTTAGGGCGCTAGTCGTCGAACGCCTGAAAATTTTATGATACTAATGGGGTAGGCTAATTCTGTTACTTTATGACGAAATGTGATTTAAAAAACTTGTACCGTATACCTTATTTTGTGGGAAATTGTAACCTCCCATTCCAAAATAAGTTTTATGGATCTTTCAGAACCTTTTCAAGATGTATTTGGCTTAAACTAAACACATATCATGTATAAGATATCTACAACGAACTATTTGTGAGATGTTGATAATAGGTATTTTATCCTTATACTAATCTTTCCATAAACTCATTGACTTTTCTGAAATTCAATTCAATCTGAACCTCTAATTACATCGTCAATGTTTGAATAAATGAACTGTGATCAATTGATCACGTGCCTTCGCTACTTCTGTTAGCAAACTAGCTTTCTGACACTCCTGCGTAAAACAACAAACAAATTTAAATGATTGTAGGAACAGAACATATATGAGAAACTGATAATGGAGGACGTTAAATTATACACTATGTTACTTTGAAATTTCATTCAAATGGTCTACATAATGTATTTCACAGCTGTTTTATACTGCCTTGACTTTCGAAATTATTCACACTGTAATATGAACTTGTTTATGCTGACACTTGTCACAGAGTGAACTTATAGAATAGACTGTGACGTCACATCGATGACGTCACTTGAATCTTAAAATGAGTACTTAGGACACTTCCGCAGGTTGAATATATGCGTGTGATATATATTTATTTCCAGAAACATGGTTGTCATTATGGTTCAAAAATACTACAATTCCACTTGAAAACTGAAGATCGATATCAAAAATACCACTTGAAATGTAGCTACCGCGGCCAAAAACAATACCTTATCTATTTTCTCCACTTCAGACCGATTTTCAATATTTCATACGACCAACAGGAATGGCGCAATCGTCTTTACAGTTTTACGCTCACACGCAAACCCGCACACACAGACATCATCTCAAAAATAGTCTAGATCGATTCAGAAATGCAGACAATTGGAGGAAACACCCATACATTTGCTCGATGACTGCAGAGACTGCAGATCTACACTCCGCCGCAGAAGTAAATACTTCGACATACAACGACCGTAGAGGAAATTACATCATTGGAGCCTATAAAAATCCCGATATTTTTGAAGCTCACCGGCGTTCTGACTGGAAAACAATGTTACATATCTACATAATGTATTTCACTGACCCTTGCTGTTAGGTTGACTTTCGCAATTATTCACAATATAATATAACAACACACGCACACGCATACCCACACACCCATAGATAACTCTACTACCGGTAGTAGAGTTATCTATGCACACACCTGAGGACATGTGCTCGCAGCTCATGTCACTGGTCTCTAATGCCTACGACGTAGCTATGAAGAGGGCTCCCAGGAGCAATCCACGCGTATCAGTATACTGGTGGAATGAAGAGATCGCTTAACTCCGGAGTCTATGTTACCCTACCCGGCTTCAGGCAAAGCGCCCGAGGTCGTGGGAGCCACGAAGCCCTGAAACTACGACACCACGAGGCAAGGGGAAGTCTGAAGAGCGTCGCAGCTGGAGTGAGCTCTGTGATATATTCAACGAAAACCCCTGGGAAAATCATATAAAATGGTAATGGTCACTCTGAAAGGCCGCATTGTGGTTCCGTCATCATATCCAGTTCTGCTTAGAAGGATAATGTAACCAGCCTGTTCTCAGAATCCGAGACTCAGCCCGGGTTTTACAGCGATTTGAAGATTTCCACTAGCAAAAACACACACACACAAACACACACACACACACGCACACGCACACGTACATGCACACGCACACACACACGCACACACGCACACGAACACGCACCCGCACACTCACGCGCACAAGCACACACACACACTACGTATAGTGAAGGAAGTAATAGTCTAGATTCTCTAGATCGATTCAGTAATGCTCAAAACGGATATATCCAGAAAAAAGTTTTCACATATAGTTTTCTTACAATCCAGTTACTGATATATATCAGAAGAAATCATAATCAGATCGGTCTGTCTCTGTGCGATTTTTCTAGATCGTAAATTTTAATATATATCGGCACCATGTAGCAATACTTTTGTACCCGAGACACAGAGTGGATAATACAGTGTGCCCGAGAGAAGAACTCTAATTTTGGTGTCAATTTCGAATTCTCATAAAATACAAACACGGGTCTAAACCAAATTTAAATGTTGATCCTAATTCGAGCACAATAAATTCGATTAATCCATCAATTTGGATATCCACCACCCATGCGTTACAAATTAAGTTATTGTTTCATAATAAAGATTATTGACCCAGGTATGAATTATATATAAATTCTCGGGAAATAGGTCACATTAACACTTACGCTTTATATTTTTTCGTCTTTACGTACGTTTCGGTCTCACGACCATCATCAGAAGACTTATTATGTCGAACCTGGATTACTTAAAACTAATTGTATTACACAAAGCGTCCTTATCGCACAAATGTCAATTAAAATGCCCACGTTATTGTTTCAGATGATGGTATTTGATTCACTAAATGCCATGTTGATAAGAAGCTTGGAAGCCATAGCAACGGGAATTTTCTTTTGGTTGTTCGTACTTGGAGGGCCAATATTTTTATTCATCTCAATAATTCTCCTAATTTTACCTCCTACCTCGCTGGTTACATTTTTGTACTTGTGTTGGATTTGGGTATTTGACCGAGAAGCTGAAGACTTTGAAGATCGTCGCAAGGAATGGTTTCGAGATTTAACAATATGGAAATACATTACAAACTATTTTCCTATAAAATTAGTTAAATTACCCAATGTAGAGCTAGATCCAGATCTAAATTACATGTTTTGTTCGTTTCCGCACGGAACGATATGTATGGGGATAATGTTAACTTTTTTAACTAACGTTCTGGGATTCAAAAAGTTATTCCCTCACCACAAACCAACAGGGACAACATTACCTCAACATTTTAGAATACCATTTTATAGGTGGATGCCTTTTTCTTTCGGAGCAAATTCTGCCTCTGCCAAATCTTTGAATCATATTTTGAGTAAAGACGGAGGAAACGTCGTTGGACTTATTGTAGGAGGTGTTGAGGAGATTTATTATACCAAACCAGGTCAATATAAATTATATTTGGCCAAAAGAAAAGGTTTTGTTAAAATTGCTTTGTTGAATGGAACATCACTCGTGCCAGTTATTACTTTTGGAGAGACCGATATATTCGATCAACTGAGTGGAAAGAAAATAATGATGGTTCAACGGTGGATAAAGAAATTATTAGGATTCCCAGCACTCATACTTTTAGGTAGAGGTTACTTTCAAACCAAATTTGGTTTACTTCCTCATCGTCGTCCACTTCATGTAGTCGGTAATTTTAATAAAATCGTTGCTCAGTGGTTCGATTAACTGCATTTACTTTTTTTCTTTTCAGTTGGTAAGCCACTGGATGTACAGAAAACGAAGAATCCGACGCAAGATCAAATTGATCAACTCCATAAAAGATTTGTGGATGAGCTGATAGAAATGTTCGAGAGTCAAAAGATACATTACATACAAGATTATGAAAATGTCCACATTGAAATAGCTTAGTAGAGACGGGAATATCGGTTGACTTTTATTTTTGTTCTTAAAATATTGCTTAGCATGTGTAAGAGCATAGTGACATGATAATGATATAGCATAATTTAGGCTAGCATATTTCATACTATTGATTTTAAAAGCCGGCTTGAAGACATATTGAATGAGCAAATAAATTTTAGGTCCACCTGATGACAATCATGTTAAATACACCAAAACAGTAATATAATAAGGTTTTAGTCTGGAATAAATTTCAAGAAGTTCTTATTTGCCTCTTTGTAAAGTGGTTTCAGAATAACTGTTCTGATAATGATAATAATATAATAGATTGTTCTGAATTTTTTTATGGGAGTGGTGGTGGAGTTGCAGACAAGATTAGTATCAACTCAATTGTTTGTTGTTAATTATTTAAAATTAAATAATAATGATAACAATAATTTTCCATTCGCACAAATTTGTATTTATTATGAAAATACAGTCTTATTAAAGGAGCTGTGAAGCTGTTATGATGTGACTAATGAATTATCTATCTATTTATAAAATAGGCTAGACTGAATTAGAAATTTTCTCTTATTTATTAATTTTATAAATATAAAATATTCAATCATAGAAACATTTTTCCTTGTTAATTTCTTGACTTAAATTGAGAAGACATTTCATCTCTAAATCTACTTTGGTATGATGGCAAATGTGTAAACAAATTTTAAAGTTGAATTTAAATCGACGTAATAAAGGAAGTGATGGTAAAATATAATTTAATTCATCACATAAATAAGCTTTTGCTATAATATGTGATAGTAAATATAATAGCCATTTTACTCTATGTTTCTTTTTACGTAATAAATGTATCTGAATTCTAGTTTATCGTAGTATATTTGATAATCTATATTGACAATTAAAATTTTTTAAACGATATATAGTTTTATTTTGTTCAAAAACTGCTAATCATAGTCTTTCAACTATACATTTTTCATATTTACCTTCATAATCAATCAATTCAGTACTTGGAGCAGGATTTACTTTTTTCAAAGATTTTACTGTGTAGTAATAATATATTGCTAATGCTATATGTTTGGGTAGACATTTTCAACATCAGCTATCAAGATATTTGGACCAGGTAGTTACTAATATACAATATAAAGTTCACGCTATGGATATATTATAACACTATTGGTAAGAAATAATCAGCCTTATCCACTAAAAATACTAATAAAGTACTGAAGACCTTTCGGCCACCAAGTGGCCATCATCAGAGTTAACTACATTATAAATCAAAACCTAATATAATAAAGTTTTAGTCTGGTTTAAATTTCAAGAAGTTCTTCTTTCATGTATTATTATTTGCCTCTTTGTAAAGTGGTTTCAGAATAGCTGTTCTGATAATGATAATAATATAAAAGATTATTCTGAAATTTTTTTATGGGAGTGGTGGTGGAGTTGCAGACAAGATTAGTTTCAACTCAATTGTTGGTTTATTTACACAAATTGGGGCTTAATTATTATGAAAATACAGTCTTATTGAATGAAGCTGTGAATCTGTTATCGTGTGATGACTTAATCTATATAAACAGTGATTATATTACTGATATTTTTCAACTTTTGAAAGTTAAAAATTAAACACAAATTTACACAAAAACTTATAAAATTTTTCACCGCATTGTGGCATTAGTTATCAACTAAAGCTAAATGTAAATTCCTGTCCTTAAATATTATCATCTGAATCAATCAAAATCTGGTACAAATTTAGAGATGGAATAGATAGTGGTTTGGGTGGGAGTGAATCCACAAAATTGTTGACAGATGGCGAGTTATTGGTATCGATTTAATATGATGTTACTATTGTTTCCCAAGTTTTTTTTAATGTCTATTGATTCTAGAATATTGAATTTATGCAATTTGAATATGTAAAATATTGGGATTAAGGGTGAAATTGTGATTATGTTGCAAAAAGTGATGCACGTAATTAGAGTTCTTTTTTGAGATTTCCGTTCATCATTAAACAGAATCATAGATATTGCTAAAATATGATGTCAAGATAAAAGCGTTGTGTTAATTGTTCGTACACTTCTAAATTATTCTTAAAATCGACTATTCAATTTTGGCTACTATTGTTGACTTGATTTATATATGAAGCTCAAAAATAGTCTTTCCGACTGTTATCCAAAGAACAGCTACAATGGTGTTATGTTGATGATACGACGACATTTTGAATATTTTAACAATTCTTTTTGCTTTTATAGTTTTCCAGTAGTACCTATTTTGAGGATGTTTAGATCTATTTGAAACTGTGGCCTGTAGTGTTTAATTTATCGACAAACTGTCACCCATGAATTGGTGGATTCCGTTATATCGATTTAAACTGTGAGAGTATCTTCTGATAAAACGGAAACTATTCGATTACAGGTTTACAAAAGTGAGTAGATGCTTTTATTTTTTCCTCACTTAAAACCTACTTACAAATGAATAATTCAAATTATTATTCTGAATTGCAATAAATTTGTTACAAAAAATAGGGAAATTGCTTAATCATGTGAATTTAGTCTGAGGCAGTAATGAAAGTCAAGCATACAATGTGTTGATATAGAAGATAGAAAAATGTTATGTACCTACACATGAAGTGCACTCAATGTAAACATGAAAATTGATAAAAGAAGAACGAGTTAATTGCTATAATTATAAATTGGAAAATCACGTTAATCAAATATTAAGCCAAGTCATTGTCTTTCATTTCTAGTGAAACATATGTTATATTTTAGGTGCAAGATCACGGTACGAGAATGTGGAAGAAAAGAACTTGATAGTTACACCCATATGCAATTTCAATGAGAAATTCCAATAAGTTTGATCTTAGATATGAAACATTTTAGGTAATAAGAATAATAAGATTTTTTACCATATAGTACAACAATCAATGGCCCAGCGAAGGGGGGCAGGGATTTCCGCCCCGGGCGCAAGTAACAGGGGGCAAAAAATTTCGAAATACACCAGCCACGTCTAAATGAAAGATCTATGTAGCGCCTGAAGTCTCCACAAAAATTCAGATTGGTCGGAAGGTCAACGACTCTACCTGTTAATATATGTAAGGATACCTAATTTGTGCCACAAATATAATTGTTAATTTTTCAATAGTAAATAAAATTGAATATTGTATTTATTTGTAAATGTATTTCAAAATTTACTCTGATAATGGTTACTTGGTAGCCGAAAGGGTGCTATTCATTTAAAGTTTTGAGCAAATATACAGTAATGTTTAGTCTTAGGTCTTATAGTTCAGATATAGTATACTGTACTTACTAGTCCTTGATTTTATTTTTATATTTAATTTTTTTTTAGTTTTATATTTACATACTACTGACTCTCCAAATATATATTACAGATTGTACCAATGCACCTTTATGATTTCAAATTGATTTGGACTAATAAATTATCTATCTATTCATAAAATAGACTAGACTGAATTAGATATTTTCGCTTATTTAATTTTACAAATATAAAATATTTAATAATAGAAACATTTTTCCTTTTCAAATTCTTGACTTAAATTGAGAAGAGATTTCAAAATCTCTAAATCTATTTTAGTATGATGGCAAATCTGTTAACAAATTTAAATATTCAAATTTTACAGTTCAATTTAAATCGACGTAATAAAGAAAGTGATGGTAAAATATAATTTGATTCATCACATCAATAAGCTTTTACTATAATATCTAACAGTAAATGCAATGGTGGTATGATCACTGGTCCAATTTACTGTCTGTTTCGTATTACGTAATAAATGTATCTGAATCTGGATTTACCTTTTCCAAAGCTTTTACTGTGTAGTAATAATATATTGCTATATATTTGGGTAGACATTTTCAACATCAGCAAGCAGCAGCAGTTATACAAGAGAGAGAGAGAGAGAAAGAGAGGGAGAGAGGGGGGAGGTTGAGTAAGAGAGGAGTGACTATTAAGTTGTATCTCCCACTCAGATTGTAAATAATATGTTCCTAGCGACGAGCGAATTAACTCAATGTTCAACCTGAATCGGCGGTTGTGGCCGAGGCGGTTAGGACCCCGGTAATGCATTTAGCTTCCCGATTTCGTAACATGATCGTTATATATGCATCTTCCTCGCATTCGTTGATACAAAAGCATTAATTAGACGGGTTGAAACCTCTTCCCGTTCGACGCTAAGCAAAGCAAAGTTTAACCGATCTTGACCCATGCAGGCTCGAAGATAATTTAGAATCATTTTCATTCTCCAGGTCGTGAAAGTTTTACGTTGGCCCTGGTGCTGAGCAACATCCGGGAGTCCAAATTTTCTTCATACAGTTGCTTGACATCGCAGTTGTAGGTCTGGCCGAAGATCTCGCACTTAGCCTTCAGGACGTCTTCGTCGGCACATAACCCTCCGATGTCAAGGAGGAATCCAAACTTCCTGTCAGTGTCCAGCAAACAAGTGAATCTGTCGTTAATTTCAGTGTGAAGGCGGTCGATTGTTTCCTTCATAGCTCGTTCGATTTCTTCTTCAGCTGTTAATCCGGCATCTCTCGAAGTTTCACCAGCCATCCTCTTTCTTTGTCTTGGTCGTCTTTCGGTCTCAACCTCCTACTCTTGACAGAGACCAAGTCCAACTTCTAGAGCTTCCCTCACTAACACTTCCCTTTCATTGTTAAAATTATCTCTTAGACTTTCCAGATCTGAGGCGGAAATAGGAAGAAGGGAGCAAAGCCTCCTGTTGGCATCAGTTTACCTACCCTATGACCAGATGGGAGCACCGCCACCGCAATACATACGAACTTTTGCGGAGAACCTCGAAATCTCAAGCCTTATTGGGGTGTGATGCCAATGCACACCACACAGTGTGGGGGAGCAGAGACCTTAACAAACGAGTTGAAGGATTATTGAATTTCCTGATGACTCACAACCTACAGGTGTGCAACCAGGGCAACAAACCGACCTTTGTGACAAGTGTGAGAAGGGGGGTCATCGATATCACGGTATGTACCGGGCGCATGAATGTAGCTGAGAAACTAAGTCTATCTGATCATATATGTAGATACGATACACAATCGGATCTTCAGAGGCACTGCCTACAGAGTACAGAAACCAAGTGGGACTCCTAACGCGAGAAACTACAGGAGGTCCTTGGGGACTGCCCAACGAAGACACCTACAGTGCCGGAGTTCAACATAATGGTAACTGTTATTTCAGTCATAATAACAGCCTTTGAAACCTCATGCCCACTGAAAGAGAAAAGACACGGAAGCTCTGCCCCCTGGTGTAGTTCAGAACTGTCCACAATGAGTGGAACGGTGAGAAGACTGTTCATCAAATCCAAGCGGATCAGCACGTACTGGTATGAATATCGCTTGGCACTGACTGCGTATAACAACGCTATCAAGGAAGCTAGCTATCAAGAAAGGAAGTCTTGCCAGGGCATAGAGGATATGCCCAGCTGCGCTAGACTCCACAAGGTACTACCACGACAAAAAGTGGGCTCCTTTGTAAAACCGCAAAGAGGATACACCAGAAACGCTAAAGCTGCTGCTTCAGACTCACTTCCCTGGATCACGTTTTGAAAACGACCGTAGTATGACAGAGCCAGGAGACCCCATAGCTCAAAAAAGTGGGTGAAAGGAAATCTGGGCTCTGCCTGCGAATATCATTAACAAATCAAAAATCAAATGGGTAATAAATGCATTTCAACCATATAAGTCGCCAGGAACCAATGGTATACTGCCAGCTTTACTGCAGCAGGCAATCGATATACTGGTCCCTCTCCTGTGTGAAATGCAAAGAGCCAGCCTGGCACTGAGCTACATACCGGAAGAGTGGAGGGCAGCAAACGTGTTATTTATACCAAAGCCAGGGCGAGAGTCTTACGCCCAGCCAAATTATTTCCGTCCGATCAGTCTAACATCGTTTCTCCAGGAAACTCTACAGAAACTGATCATGTTAGGGATGAAACTCTTATGAGTAATCCCCTACATCGCAATCAGTATTCTTACCAAACGGGGAAATTCTGTGAAATGGCAGTATACGAGCTAATACAGAGAGCAGAAAAAGCTTTCTGGACATAGAGGGAGTTTTTGATAACACCTCCTTCGAATCAATTGCCCGAGCAACGCGAGAGCGAGGGAGTAAAGATCTGATATGCAGATGGATCCACAACATGCTCCGATGCAGAACAGTCATAGGAACCCTCAATGACGTTGAAAAGAAAGTGCAGGTCGCCGGAGGATGTCCGCAGGGAGATGTACTGTCACCTCTGCTGTGGAGTCTGGTGGTGGACGAACGTCTAATATTCCTTGAGAGCAATCGTATATACGGATGACATCGTCAATATAGTACAAGGGTAGTTCGGGAGCCCAATAGCATCTCTGATGCAGCAAGCACTTAAACCAGGAAAAAAATAGTGCAACAAGGAAGGACTCAAAGTGAATTCTTCGAAAAGAACCATTGTACACGAAGAGAAAAAACATTGGAAACATACAAGATTTAGTTTTGTATGAGGAAAACATACAGATGACGGACACGGTCAAGTACCTTGGGGTGAGCCTAGATAATAGGCTGACCTTTGGGAAACATCTGGAGAAAACCACTAATTAAGCGACAAGGGCCCTGTAGACCTGCCGCCGTACAGTCGTGAGAACCTGAGGACTCACTCCACAAATGGTGCACTGGGTATACACCACCATAGTGAGACCCATTGTAACATACGCCGCAATTGTGTGGACAAAAACAAAAACGAAAGTTTCCCAACATTCCCTGAACAGAGTTCAGAGGTTGGCATGCTTAGGAATAACAGGTGCAATGTCGACCACCCCAACGGATGCGATGGAGAGACTGTTGGGGTTGGAGCCACTGCACCTCGCCGTTCAGGCACTAGCCATAAGAAGAGCGTATCGCTTCGATCGTAATGAACAAGGAAAGGTCGACCAAAAAGGCCAAAGCATTCTTGGATTGCTTGGATCACCTGGGCCATTGGGGATGAGATCCGACAGGATCAAGGTTCATAGCTCTTCCGTACCGTTCACGATTCAAACCTTGAATGGACGGGAGAAACATGTGGCATTTATCATGCCACAGTGAAATCTGTAATCCAAAAATGGCTCGAGACAGAGCACCGTGCCTACTGGAAGAAACTGCCCCGTATGTCGCACTCCAAGCGACTAATGGGAGATCTCCAGCAGCAACGAGTGAAAAATCTGCTGACGTTCAGCAGACAAAAAATCCTGACCGGACACGTCCCATGCAACACACATCTCTGTACGATGGGTCTGGTAGATCCAGTCCACATGCAGGGGTTGCGGCGTGGAAGAAGATCATTCCATGAATGTGCTGTGTCAGAGTACGGCATACGTGGTTGGTCGTCGGACGTACCTCGGAGACGATAAAACTACACCCGAGGAAATCAGAATTTCATAGAATAAACCGGACTGATGAGGAGAGGAATATGTGAGGGCACAATAGGACACTAATAGCCACAGTGCAGTGGCTCCCTCCAGGAAGGAGGACCAACCTCACGGGGGAGAGGTTTTATTCGGTAAGAATCCGGCACCATCCGAGGCGTCTATGCAACATTTTCCCACCCCTGTATAAAAAAAAAGCGGCTTCGTGGAAGTTCATGTTCGGATCTTGTAATCTTTTCTGAACTCGGTCTATCGGAATGAGCACTTTGGTCCAAAATCCAAGTAGAGTCAAAAACTGGAGGGTAAATATACGGTTGTACAGTTGCCTGGCGTCACTTCTTGTGTCTGCAGTCTCCGTGGCACCATCCATCATGGCTTGAAGAACTTGTAGAATCTCATCAAGGTACTTGTTTATGGGCTTGGTAGCTTCGACTTTGCACTCCATCTTGTTGTAGACTCCCACTTCACAACGGTGGGTACAGCATTTTTTAGTTTTTCCCAGCGTTGTGTGGACGAGGAGAGAAATACATACAGAGCTTGAATAGTCCCAAAAAATGTCACCATCATTACATCCTGTTTGGCTGCGTTTACACCAATCAAGTTGAGCGAATGATTGTCGCAGTTCACGAAAACTGCCAAATAGTTTTTCTCGACGATTCTTTGTCGAACACCACTTTTGTTTCCCGACATCACAGCAGCGTTATCATATAGTATTGTGGCCGACAATCCTGCAAATCCATGCCATCTCTCTCCAACTGGCTTAAGATAGTCCCAACCAAGCTTACAGCATCCTTCAGACTTATCTGGTTAAATCCTAGGATTCTTCAACACGTACCGTTTTCTTCTCAAAATCCACGCTCACATATCGCAACTTGCTCACGATGTGCTTGATCTGGTGTCGAATCAAACATGAGACCGAAGTACTTCGCTTGACGAAATTTCGTGAGCATATTTTCACGAACAGTGGATGCCATCTAGTGGATAAGCTCGTTCTGTATAGCCGGTGAAAGATAAGATGTCGATCTGGGATGATTTTTCGCGTCGAGTTGTACTTGTATGACAGGGTCAAAGGTGGCCACAAGTTTAAGGAGTCCGAGATAATTCCCGCCGTTGAAAACATCGTCTGCTTGAAGAGATTCTCGGTGTCCCCGCAGAGCCAGGTTCTGTGTCGCAAGATTCTTGAAGCAGTGAAAAAATTGTTTCAAAATATAACGCAATGTCTGCTTTGACTTCTCAATCGCTGATTGCACCTCCACGTCGATAATTCCTCTGTTCTCAGCCAAATTCAGTTCCAAAGAGTGAAGCATTCACGATGATTTTTGGACATTTCATGGATAGTCATTCGCTCAGGTGCTTTCCACTGGGTAAGCCCGCTTTCCTGCTACAAACTTGACTGATGGTTTGCACGAGAAAAGAAGCAAACAGCACAATCAGAAAGCAAATTTTTTACTGGCGAATAAGCTAGCCAGGACCTAGTCACCTCTTTATCATTAGCCAGTGTCTTTTTAAACCAGTACCTGTTCATCGACCTGTTGCTTGTAGGTAAAAAAGCCCTTCGCCGTTCCGGAAAACCTAACTTTATATTTCCACTTTCAGTGAATCAGGCACATTCACCTTCCCGGTGGCAGTGTGAAATTCCAGAAGTCCGATAAAGTGTGTATCAATTACATTTCGATTGACATCTGCATATCTGACATCTGTAACTTCTTCTTCATTTACAGGTTCTGTGACATCTGTAGCAATATTTCCACTGTCATCTTCTGCGACACTAGTGTCATCTCCAATAGTATGCTCAGGTCTCTCCGATGATTGGTCTTCCTGATCTGCTTCTGGGGCATTTGAGCTTCAGACTCAAGCAAACTTGACGAAGGTGCAGGCGAATCTATAGCGGCGTGCTTTCCCAAAAAACTTTTGAAGAGCTGACTGTAGCTGTCTGCTGGCTAAACCTCGTCGATGTCTTCGAAAAGATTAATAATTTGCGGTGTTACTGAAGAAAATTGTACCAAAACTTTTTTACTTTTTTATTCACTCCTCGACTGTCATCAAGTGTCATTAATGACGTTAATTCAAATCATACATACATAACATACAGAGTCAAGAAATTAGACAAAACATATTAACAGAATAAAAATAGAGTAACACTGACTGGACTTTTCGTCTCCTTCTGTCTCCAGCCTTCGCCTTTTTCGTCCTTCAGCACCAGATTCCTTCTTTTGCACAAACGAGCGTTTCATGATTTCTTCGTCAATGTAGTGTGAATAATAACTTTTACAATAATATATGTGTATCATCATATACGTAGATAAACCAACATCATTTTCACACTTGGACATGTCAATTAAAGTACAATTTTTACATATGTAAAAATTTTTCATATGATTACACATATGAAAATATTTATTAATTTCAAACTGAACAATGCTTACCTCAACAGAATCTTAAGATTTAACTTGACCAAGAGGACCACAAGAGGCCATACTGAAATTTTTTCTGGTCAAGTAGACAAAAAAAAATGGGGACGGGAATGAACTGATGTGGATGGTGTGTATGACCTATAATAAGAGCATGGTGTAAAAGTGTAAATATTATAACTCTCATTTTAGTGAATCATTGTAAGACGTGAATACATCTCGATGTATCCAAGACGTAATGTTTGTGCTTGAATATGTCAATTAATAAAAAATATTCAGGATTATATATTTCAGTATATTGATGAAATATGAAAGACACAATTCTTACCTCAAAGGAACGATTAACTTGACAAAGAAGACGACGAGATACTGTATTGACGTTCGTTCTTACAAATCGAGGGGCTCAAATGAACTCATGTGAATGATGTTTATGCCCTATAAGAAGGATATGAATTAATCATTTTAATTATCATTACAAAACGTAGATAAACAAACACAATTTTCGTGTTTGAACATGTCAGTTAACAAAAAATATTCATGATTAAACATATCAATGTATTGATGAAATACGAAGAACGTAAGTCTTACCTCAAAGGAATTATTAAATTCATAAACAAGACGACGAGGAACTATATTAACGTTCGTTATGACAAATTGTGGCCTGTGGGTGCGAAAATGAACAGATGTGGCTGATATTTACGTTTTTAAACTAGCGACATCTACTCACCTAGAGCGCACTGCCGACTAGGTTAGAACTAGAGACCTATAGGACACGCTATTATCGAAACCCGGTGTACAGTCATACCTAAGAAAAGTATAAGAAAACTGTTAAAAGTGGAACAGTCAAAATTTTTTAGAATTTTTCAGAGATTTTCGGGCATTAATTTTTAGAGATTTTAAGAGATTTGATTTAATTTTACGCGAGTGCCAAACGGTGCCCCCTTGGCTTTCGCGCTCAGGTCACGTGCCCTGTCTGCCATACCCTAGATACGCCTCTGCTTGTGACTACACACCGTCTGGCTAGACCACGGTCGTGTGTATACCACCGTGGGCTAGACACATAGCCAGTACCATAGAGGTGATACACTTTACTTCTATGGGCAGTATAGTCTATAACACGGTCGTATATATAGGTCTGGGAACTTTATATATGACATGAGTCTCTTACATGTCGCCAAACTCGTAGTCCCTCGCTCAGCCACCAGCTAGCGCTTGGATCGATGTATGTTGTCAGGATGTCAGGATTAGGCGCCATATCGTTCAAATACGGTCGTATACGTGCCCTCGACTCATGCGCCACCCTTTTGGTACTACGCAACAGATGACGTTCAGGGGATTCACTTCTCACATAGGAAACAGCCTCGAGTTCCCAGTGGTCGTATATACAGGTCACATTCTGTGAGGGTCATAGAGGTAATATATACCTCTATGGTTGGAGTACAGCATAGATAATATTAATATTAATATAACGAGTACAGTCCAAGCAAAATTAGGTGACTGCGTGGAGCTTAAGAGCTCTTTATCTTCAAAATTTCGAAAAATGAATATTCCAAATGAATACACTTCAAAAGCAGAAGACATAGCGGACCAGGTAAATAGATATCATATAAATTATATTTTTTCAAGTTGCTCATAAATTCTTTGAATTTGGAACAAATTATCAGTTGAAAAAAGATAGTCACGTCATCCTATCAAGTTGTTTCTAATTTTTTTATCAACAGGTTTTATAGAAAAATTCAATATCAAGCAACGTTTTTCTACCTGAAGGGTTCTGAAAGTTAACTTTGTGGAAATTATTTTATTTTTATCGCGTGAATTAGGTTAACTTTCATACCTGTAGAATTCCAATAAGTTTTATTTTTTATCCATATGTTTGTTTTCCATAATATACAGCAGTATAACGTAGTTATATATGATAAAACAGATATAATATAATATAATATTTAAAAAAAACAAATTTACCTTTATGAGAACAAGAATTTTTCTTCATTTTACTAACACTTTTGTTCATTTGTTGCATTTTGATGCAATGAGCATCAAAACGGTAGTCACAATTATTATAGTTTCAATTAAGGAAAATTGTTCTCATTATGTTGATAAACCATCAGAAAATAATGGCCCATTCATCTAAATTTACCTTTATTTATATTTATATTTTCATCAACTTTCATGAAGTCTAATATATAATTGACTGATTTCAGGCCATAAGAAAATTTAAATACATTCTCCCTACAGTAGCTCGACTATGTCTTATATCAACATTTTTGGAAGATGGCCTGCGGATGTGGTTCCAATGGGCCGAACAAAGAGAATATATGAATATGTCTTGGGGTTGTGGACAATTTTTGGCAACAGTTTTTGTATTAATTAATCTGATTGGTCAATTAGGAGGTTGTGTTATGGTACTTATTCGTTATAGAGTACCTATTGCATGTGGAGCTCTTTTCTTCATTGTAGTTTTACAAGTAAGTAGTGACATTTGTTATTTCTTTAACTGAAATGAAATTTATTATATAATTTTGCATTATTATTTGGTTCTACAAAGGCTGCATGAAATTTAACCACATATTTATCACTTTCTTGATAAATTGTGATTGTGGTATCCTAAATAATTGTCCCTTGCAGTATTTGAGGTACTGATTTATGATATCCTAGGCATCTGTCCTTTAACTTCACAATAATGATTATTAATTGTTGGTTTCAATTTGCTATGTCATGTCATAAAAGTAGCAGCCAATAGAGACAATTGAAATTATTAGATAAAATGTTATAATATATTGAACTAAATTGAATGTTGTTCAGATTTCCTTTTGAATGGAAACTAGATTTTATAATCATCTGCGGAGTACACTAGTATGTACTCCACAGGTAAGCTTTGTACCATATTATGTTCAAAAATCAAATACATTAATAATCTGAAAAGGTACTTGCTCACATGTAAACAAAAACCTTTTGGCTTTTTGGAGGTTGGGGTTTTACTGATAAGCTGACTTAAAAATGAATCTTTTTGGTGATATCTATTTCATAATGTATTATAATACATGTTACAAATTGTTATTCATGTATAGTCTACAGGCTACATAATGTATTTTACCACTCTATGTTTTCTACCGACACCTGTCAGGTTGACTTTTGAAATTTTTCACACTTTAATAAATATCCTCATCCTATAGTTTCACTAACACCGAAGCTTCTTCAAACAGTGTTTTGCAATATTTGTTAGAAGAAGCTATGGTGTTCTTGAAACTAGTTACATTTATTTATTAAACTAGTGAAAAATCAAACATTTAATAGTTGTTTTATTTGAATTCATAAAATAGACTGTGGCTTCACATCAATTGTTTTAGTTAGTTTTTCACATACACACAGACACATCTCAAAAATTGTCTAGATCGATTCAGAAAATTGGTATATCCATGAAAATCAGGTAAAAAGTTTTTTGTCTGATTACAATACTTCGCTTATACTATATATAGTGAGGAAAGAAAAAAATCCTAATATATTCACATATATTGTAGATTAACTTTTTTATTAAGAAATTCATGGCTCTGGTACAGATGTAATTGGAATCAATTCTCATAATACTGAGTACTATAGTGATTTTAAAATGTATGCAATTAATTAAATACATTTCCTTTGTTCATATTGATGAATCTGATTTGCCATCATGTCATACTTCGCTGTGAAGTTATATTTTACATTGCACACCATGATTTCCTTTGTTTATTTGTTACAATTAAAAGGGTTTTCATGAAATTGTAAAGTATAAGATCTTTTCCACAGTTGTGGCATTTATTTACAGATTATGATTTCCTTTGTTTATTTGTTACAATTAAAAGGGTTTTCATGAAATTGTAAAGTATAAGATCTTTTCCACAGTTGTGGCATTTATTTACAGATTATTCATTTTAAAAGTGGAAATATTTTTGTTGAAAAAAGGTTTATGAAATTGTAATGTACTATTTTTGAATTGAGTAATAAATTACAATTTCTTTTGGGGCGACACTGGATACAATATCCCCTAAATGTTGAGTTTAAAAAAGTTGGACTTCAATAAACCAGATCTGTTTGCTTGCCAATTTATCTGTCTGTATCTACCTTTATGTCGGCGGATGTTGTGAATTCCAAAGACATTGCACATCAGAAGATCTGGTATTTAGAACTACCAGCAAAATAATATCAATGATAATTTCAGCTGATTTATAAAGCTAATATAATGTAAATTTATGCATGCAAATATTATTATCTGGTTTATTATTTTGCCTGATTCGAAGAATTAACATGCTAATTAGTATCAAAGTATGTTGAAACATTTTGGGTATATTCAGTTGCTTTGTGATAAATCATCCACCAGCTGATACTATAAAGTCTCAGTCTGTTACGATTGATGCAACAGTATTTGTTGATTATTTAAATAATATTAAACATACATACAAATACAATAAATAAGAAACAATCATCCTTATCCACTAAAAAAACTGAGGACCTTTCGCCTAACAAGTAGGCATCATCAGAGTTAACTCTGTAGTTTACTCTGATGATGGCTACTTGGTAGCCGAAAGGTTCTCGGTACTGTAACAGTATATTTAGTGGATATGGGTGGTTATTTCTTATTTATAGTGTCATAGTATATATACAGTATGAATTCTTTTCTAGTTTATACATTCAAATGTTGGTCTGGATCACACCAAGTGTTCAATTACCAAAATGTTCTGCATACCACTTTTGTTTCATCCTCATACGCAAAATACTAATGAAGTTTTGACATTTTCATACTTTATGAATCATGAAGTTGTAATAAGGTAGTTTCTTCTATTTGCAGACTTTGGCATATAGTATTCTATGGGATCTGCAATTCTTGTTTAGAAATCTCGCGTTAATTGGAGCTCTGTTATTAGTATTAGCAGAAAGTCGCGGTGAAGCGAAGAGTTTGTTTGCAGGAGTTCCTTCAATGGGTGACAACAAACCAAAAAATTACTTACAACTTACAGGACGTGTTCTATTAGCTTTTATGTTCATCACACTCATCCGTTTTGAATTTAGCTTCCTTCAGGTGAGTAGATAATTATTTACAAAATAGTAATGAAATGTTAGACAGTTGACTTTGTAAATAATGTAATTATCCAAATCAATTTTTATTCCTGCAACTGTCAACTCCTTCTATATTACATTATATATCATGTTTTATTGCCCCAAATTTTTCTCAGTATTGCTTGTTATCATTATTATTCAGAGTAACATAAACAAAACTATATGTTTAATGAAAATTACATAAACAAATAATAAGTACTCATCAGCTAAAATGAAAATGAATTCTCATCATAGAGGTAACTTCATGAACCTGCAGTAATTTGGATTTGAATAACTTAATTTTTGAATGGATAACTAGTTACTAAATTACCAAGCCACCCTTCCAAACTGTTGATTCTTTCTTTTAGTTAACTGTTATAAAAGTTATACTCCATAACAATACAGGTGCTACAAGAAATTCTTCAAATTTACATGGACAGAAAATATTTCAGATGCCTGGTGCTATAAGTAATTTATGATTTTTCTCTTTGGCGAATGATAATTAAAAAAAATAATTAGTTAAAGGGCAAAACCTCATAAATTTATGATTATATAAGAAAATAGATTTTCTATCGACCTGAAAAAATTTCATATTCTTCAAACAGTTGATAATGTTTAGTGTTTTTAGTTACTGTATGTCCAATAGTATTGATTTTGTAAATGTTCACAAAATGTACAAAAAATTCAACTTTTTCTGCCAATAAATGTCCTAATTTAATTGGGAATGAAATAGCTTTTATAGCAAACCCAATAATGGAAAACATTTTTAAAAACTTTCTTCTATTCTTGTACAATACAAGATTCTATACTTTTTGCGTTTGAAAGAATCAGTATGAGTCAACAGAATAAATAGATTTCACAAGGTCACACTGCTGAGTAAATTGTAAATAGTTTAAACTGTAATACTCAAATTGAGTTGTTCATTTTTTTTCTGTAAACATTGAGAATTATCTCTTTCTTGCTTACATAAATACTGCTTTTTAGTTCTTCTCTTGGAAGGTTACATATATGAGGTGCCACATTTTCGCTTGTATACTGTTTCTGAGCTCGACATTGTTTAATTTCTTATCTGTTTAGTAAAATTAGAAGCGATCGTTAAATATTTCAAGCTTCCACTAGGCTGGGAATAATTGCAATAATGGAAATGAACAAACACCTAGTGTGCTTTACAAATTTGCGCAGTTCTTCGCTGTCCACGCAATGACTACTGTTCTTCCCTACAGACTTTTAAACATGAATAGAATTTGAAGGTTTTATAGTTATATAGCCTTTAGGTGAAATAAATTTCAATGCCTACCTTCTCCCCCAACATTTCATTGCGAGATCATGTTTTTTTTTTGCTAGGTGGTTGAAACCCTTTATGGGCACCTTATTGGGCCTGTTTCACATCCCATAAGGTGGTGTGGGAGTTTGAGAGTCTGAATTTAATCACCTCAGATATATATACCCACTATAGACACTCCACCTTGTGTGGTAAGCTCGTTTCTGCGACCAGTAGTAGGCCCATTGTATCTTACCTCACAACTTTCTCGAAAAAATTTCGCCGTCAGTGAGATTCGAACCCGCGACTGGAAGCCACAGTGATAAAAAGATCGAGTCTTCTACCACTGAGGTATCTGACTACAAACATTGAAAATTTGTACGCAGTCATAATCTATTTCTTGCTCAATAACAATTTTTGAAAATCAATTACTCTTAATTTTTTAATATTTCGGAATCGTTCTCGAGCATCAGAAAATAAAAAGGTGGATCTTTCTTTTGATGTATTTACTATTGGGGAAAAACAATTAAAAATAAGCCAAATTTGAGGGTGTTCAATACCCATAACTCACTTTTTCCAAATGGGGTGCCAATTTTTTTTCTTCCACTAAATGAAGGGGAATTAAATTCCGCATCGATCTTTATCAATGTTTGATAGTTTTCACTTTATGATGACTTGTGACTTTGGGGAAAATCGTATTCGCATTTTTTGCCCCGGAAATGAGAAAGGTCATGATTTCCAAACTTCTCCTTGTTGAGTTGTTGTTGTATAGTTTGATAAGATGTTACAAAATATGAACAATCGAAGTTATTTCCCTCAATGTCAACAGAAAGTCATCACAACTTGAAAACTATCAAACTTAGGAAAGGGAACATTAATACAGATTCTCCATTTAGCAGAAGAAAAAATGAGGGGGATTTTTAATTGTTTCACCCCAATAATAAATCATCTTTTTCTTCCTGATACTCTAAAACGATTTCGAAATAAGCCTGAATATTTGGAAAAGGTCTATAGACATTGGGAAGGCGGAGATCATCTCATAAAAACTTTCCGTTGCTAAAATGACGGAACAATCTTGAAAATATTATTGAGCAGCAAATTCGATTTTGGCCCGAAACAAAATTTCAGATTGATGTCATCATTGAACTCAAAATCTTCTGTGTATTTGACATTGGATTTCGTACATAAATTTTATAGATGTTTTTTATTCAAATTATTCCTATTGTTGTCAAAATGAAAATTTTTTAACATTCTTATACAAAATATTACTGAAAATTGTCCATACGCGAGGTACTGAAAAAAGTGTTGACTCGTCTTCCTTACAAAACATTCCAAAAGTTAAATAGGAAAACTAAATAACTAATAATATTTTATTAATTTTCATGTTATGAAATTTTTTTTATCAATCGTTGACTGAATATTATGTATAATCAATCATACGTTCTTTCTATTTTAAAGCAATTTTTTATTCTTTATTCCAGATTCTTTTGGATCTTCTGGGATCAGGATTGATGGTATTAGTTACAGTTGGTTACAAAACAAAACTTTCAGCTCTTATCCTTGTTATTTTATTAACAACGCTAAACTTCTATCACAATGCATGGTGGAACATTCCAGACTATAAACCTCTGAGAGACTTTTTGAAATACGACTTCTTCCAGGTAAGTTTAAACTAACTAAAAGGAGGAAAAGTTTCACATCATAGTTCTACGATGGAGATCAAACAATTTTCTTGAGAAATTCAATAACAGACTACTTGGAATCTGTATGTCGGCCGAAAATAATGAACGAGTGGGCGCTACACACTTTCTCTTAGTTTTTACTCACCCATGCATTCAAGTTATTCCATGATTCAAGCAACGAATGTAAATAAATAAATATAATAAATTCACGTCATGATTGCATAATATGCAAGAATTGCCAGCCTTGCACCAATTGAACATAAAATTTCTGGTAACAGCTTCAATGTTACTGGTCAATCTAGAGAAAACTAATTACCTTTGTAGTTAATATCTAACAAGTAATTTGTTCATTTATTCATCATTGATGAGTTAATCTCATTTTTATGTACTTTATTTTTTCTGTGGAGAGGATATGCTTTATGCACACCGTCAGCTTAATCTTTCACTTCAGGTAGTGCAGGAATTACTCTTAAGTTACAACATACCTGCTAAAACCTCTCCGTTCTTCATACATATCCCGGAACCGGCTATCGCATTACTTTAGGATATGAACTGTCTTATAGATGGTTTCTTCTTATATTTTCACAAGTTGTTTCTGACTTTTTATTATTCTAGGACAAGTAGCTTGTCCATCATCGGAGGAACATAACCCAGATGTTTCTTTAATACATCTTCTTCTTAGTATATTAGTCTATTCATATTCGTGTTCTTCCTCTTCTTTGATCTTTATGATCTGTCTTATGCGGTTTGAATATTTGATCCATGTCTCTTTATCCATGATCATGTTGTAAACTATTGTTTTTAAATTATTCTGTATGTCATTAATTTCACTTCGATCTGCTGTCCATTTAGGACATTCTATAATGGTATGATGTGGAGTGTCTATAGCTCCACAATATACACATTTATGGACTTCAGATATTTTAAATCGGTATAAGTACTTCCTAAAGCATCTGTGTTAGGTAATAATCCACTTGCCCATATTTCCGTTTACACCGTTTTCTATGTTTGGGATAAGCTCTCGTGTATGATCGGCTTTAGGGGTGGTATCCCACCTTTCCTGCCACCTACTCATCAATGTCTTGTTGGCCTCTAATTTTGAGGTTCCTTCGTAGATTTCCTTACGTTCCAACGCCTTCAAGTGTAATGGGGAAGGGGGAGTCTGCCAATACCTCTAACGATTCACTAGATGTGGTACGGTAAGCACCGGAAAATAAAAAAAAATATATAGTAAGCAAGAATTTCAAAAATGTTGTTGCATTTTGTTCCTTATACCCCATATGTCATTCATGACTATCAAGACCGCGGCGGTCGACCTTTCTAGCCCCCCCCCCTCCCCCCAAACGCCCCCCAGAGGAGCATTCTTATAAAAACAATCCAAAATTAATGAATTAAGAGCCGAAAATGACCCCTAGTATGTTTTTTGGGCCGCTGATCACGATTCCGCAGTTATTTTTCTAGGAAAACTGGCTCTAGATTGGAAATTTGGAAAATTTATATGTAATATATAATTTATAATTTTGTTGCAAAAATTATCTCTAGTAGGTTTTTTGGGTCGCCGATCACGATTCCGCTGTTACTTTCCCCCAAAAACTCCAGATGGAAAATTCGGGAAATTTGAGATTTTCCTGAGACGGTTATGAATAATAAAGTATAATTTTGTTGCAAAAATGACAAAATTATATTTTATTATTCATAACCGTCTCGGAAAAATCTCAAATTTCCCGAATTTTCCATCTGGAGAGACTTTTTTGGGAAAAATTACAGCGGAATCGTGATCAGCGACTCAAGAAACCTACTAGAGGTCATTTTTGCAACAAAATTATACTTTATTATTCACAAATGTCTTAGGAAAATCTCAAATTTCCCGAATTTCCCATCTGGAGAGTTTTTTGAGAAAAATAACAGCGAAACCTTGAGCGGCGACCCAAAAAACCTACCAGAGGTCATTTTTGCAACTAAATTATATGTTATATAGAAATTTTCCAACTTTCCCAACAGGAGTGAGTTTTCCGAGAAAACTAACTGCGGAATCGTGATCAGCGACCCAAAAAACATACCAGGGGTCATTTTCGCCTCTTAATTCATTTATTTTGGAATGTTTTTATAAGAATGCTCCTCTGCGGGGTTGAAACCCTGTTTTGGGGGGTAGAAAGGTCGACCCCCGCGGTCTTGATAGTCATGAATGATCTATGGGGTATTAGGAACAAAATGCAAAAAAAAAATTGAAATTCTAGGCTACCATATATTTTTTTATTATGGTATTTTTCCCGGCTTATTGCCTGGACTATTGAGTTTAACATTCTTCCTAACTAGTTTAATTTGTTCTTGGTATATTTAAACCTTGGAATAGGATACCATATTGGCGCAGCATATAAGGCCGTAGATATAGCCACTGAATTTATCAGCTTTCTCTTGCTGCTACACGGACCCCCAACATTTGGCATTAGATTATTTAACGCCGCAACTGTCTTAGATGTTTTTTCTACAGCATAATTTAAATGGCTTTTATAGGAATTATTTGTGTCTAACCATACTCCGAGATATTTAATCGAGTCTTGTGAAGTTATAATCTCCCCTTTTACCTTTAAGGTCACCAAAAGATTTATCCTCTTGGTCGAGATTGTTACTACCTTTGTTTTACTAGCGGCCAGTATAAGGCTTCTCACTTCCAGCCAATGGTTAAGATTCCTTATCGCTCCGTTTACTTTTACCTGTAATTCTCCGTGATTTCTGGGAAGTTCAACTTCTAGAACACCATTGTATTGTACGTTCCAGAGTGTAGGACCTAGAATGGACCCTTGCGGGACTCCACTGTTTATGGATCTATCCGTAGACATATGAACAATGCTACAGTAGTAACACAATATTATATCATAGATAATGCCATCCACTACTATTTTGTTTCTGTTTTAGACTGCATCAGTAGTAGGAGGTCTCCTTATGATTGTCTATTTAGGACCAGGAGGGGTTTCTATGGATGACTACAAGAAGAGATGGTGAAGGAAAAGTGTATTTCGAATTATTAAAGCAAGTGAAATAAATTGACTGAATTTTATTAATGACAAACTGTATAGAGATTTATCCTGCATATAAAATATTCAGTGATAAAACATTGAAAAGTCCCCAAAATTGTTATAAATGGTGATAATTTCAGAGACACTGACTGTAATCATTATTTTGTACAATACAATTTATACTCCTGATATTGTACATATTTCTAACATAAGCTTACATGTTTATACTATATTCTCATTTTATAGATTATATCAATATTGTGTGACACATTGTGCAATTATTGAATGTCAATGTAAAAATGTACTTCAATTTTTACCATTTTAAGCTCAAAAATGTAGGAAAATACTACTTCCAATCTACGAGTAACTAAGTACTGTTTTGTTAGTTCTTGTGTTCATATTTAGTCAATTTTCTTTTATAATGAATGGGTTGTTAATAGGACTAATAAAGTTATTTTTACATATACCTTGAATTTTATTTTAAATAAATTAGAATTAGAGAAAATCACAAAATAGATAGTTTCATTATCATATCTAATTAAATGAAGGTTTGATAATGAGATTCTTTCTCATGATAATCTGTTGTCTAATAACCAGAGCGTGAAGGTGGTTGTGTCTCTCGTTTGGCATGTGGTCAACTATAGTGGATCATCCCTCTTTAAACAGTGCTCTTCAGACATTTAGTTTATCTACGTACGCTTCTAAATGACTATTAATAATGAATCTCTTCACCTAATCTGTATGTTTGTTGCAGTTGATGTGATTGGCAATGCATGTCGCCATAGGTGACAGTTTTCTAAACTTGCATAAATTATTTAAAATCACGCGTAGGTGCTCTAGGAGTTGTCCATTCTCTAGAAGAAGGCTAAGATTTTGCATGGACTGATGTCTCTTATGGCTTCAAGCGGCATATGTGTGCTGCCGAGGTGTTATAGCCTAAGAGAAGCCAGTGCTGGACATTCTGCTAGGATGTGAGAAGCAGTTTCATCCGTCTCCACATCTGCTACCAGTGGCGGCTCGTTAACTTTTTAAGAGAGGAGGCTGGACATAAAACGTTTTTGTAATAATATACTCTATTCAGCCAATTAATTTAACCTTTGCGCAGCGACCGTACCAGCTACTTCAGTGACAAAATTAATTGTTGCGCAGCAAGAACCAACGTGGAGGTTTTGTTGTTTTTTATGTAATTTTGGATTTTTAATATTTTTTGGAATTTTTCATATTTCGTTTTTTTTTATTAATTTTATTTACTTTTTTCATATATTAACGGAATTCTACGGTGTTTAGTTTGCGAAAAATGATCAATAATATTATCATAAAATATATCATTTTGTTTCAAGTGTTTTACTAAATCTTTTTCAATAGATATTAAACTAACATTGTATAAACTATTTTGGCCCATTGTATTTCTCATGTAAGTTTTAATTCGTTTGAGAGTACAAAATGATCTCTCCACCGATGCCGACGTGATAGGAATGGTGACTGTCAAACAAAGTAGTTTATAAAACTGAGGTAAAACTTGTTGCAAATCATTGTCAATCATATATATTATCATAGCGTGACTCGTACTGGCCTAAAATATCTTTATCCAAGTATACAACGCATAATTCATTGTGCAGTACTATTTTATCAAAAAATTTATATTTTAGAACTAAGTGTATTGGGAAACAACTCTTTTGAAAAAGATTCGAAAAATCTTCTATTCGTCAAGTCGAAAAACTTCAAACGGAAAATCGAATCTCAATTTGACCTTTAATAGTATCTACAATTTCATAAAAAAGTTGTTTATAATGTAGTTTCTTGTCTACCAAATTATGTTTTCCTCCTTTTTGCGGGAGGAGCCTCATCAGTTGAAAAATTTTCAAATAAAATATTAAAATGAAATTCTGTATTAGGGAAACTTGAAATTTTATCAATGAGATGTTTCAAACGATCTCTTGAATAAATTATATCAGTGAATTTATGTTGTAAAATTTGAAAAATAAGATCAGTTTGTTCAAATATTAATTTAAAAGTATCAAGATTAATTTGTCTTTATTTTTAGGGATGGTAAACACTGCACGTGATGTAAAATCCCATCGAGTTGGAGCATTACAGGGAATTCTGTTTGACGCAACACGCATGTGTCGTATTCCGTACCTCCGACCGTAGTGAACTTATAGGCGGGCGGCAGGCTAGCCTAATGAGAGTGTTGCCATTTCAGCTATGTTTTACGTATTTAGCAATTGGACTGGTCGGAAAAACGGCAACACTTGTTTACAGTTTAGGGTTTGAGATATATACAGTCTAGCCTCAGGGCACTGTTGCCAGATTAAAAATAACTACTGAGAACGGGGAATTAATTGTAAAATTTTGAAAAATCATTAGAGAAACAGGAAATAAAATGAAGAATGATCAACAAGATAAATTGTTGAGGAGGCTGAGCCTCCTTAACCTCCCTCGAGGAGCCGCCACTGTCTGCTACAAGCTGGGTCTTGAACAATGCCCATTGTGTGTAGATGTTATTCAGATGACAGTGTCCTGTCACCAGTTTTAGGCATTTCCTGCTCTTAGAGAGTTTAGGCGAGAACTGCCTAATGTGGAGCTTCGCCTGTCTCATGCCGGAGGAACCATGCCAGACCGAAAGCCACTGTCTATCCAGTAGCTCCTTGAGGACGTGGAGCCCGGTGGTCGATGAAATTCCGATGGTGGAATCGGGTCCAGGGGCGCTCAAGGGACCCCATTTGACCAATTCATCGGCCACTTCGTTTCCCTTCACGCCAGAATGGGCAGGTACCCACACTAGCTGTAGTTTGTTCCTTCTGAATAATTTAACCAGAGTTTCCCTGCACTCCAAGACAAGCCTAGAAGTCTACCTCTATAGCATTGACAAATAGGAAAGTGGAGAAATGTACACAAAGAAGTTAGCATCAAGCCCAAAATGATTTACTCAAACAAACCGTCTTGTGTGCTGTGTCTATTTTAATATCGCAACTTGACATTGCGGTGATTGGTCGTTTTGAATTGAGGTTCGCACCTTATTTGAGTATTTCAGACCTTAAGAGAAGGATGGTTTATTACATCCAAAAATAAACTATGTATGCTATAGTAGTATGGTATGCCGTACAATGAATACCGCAACAGAAAGCAGATGAATCAGTTTCAGTACAAGCCTCAAACCTGTTTGAAGATACCGTCCGTCAGCATTCAGACGTGCTACTGTGACGCGGAATTCATCCGGATGGCAACCACTTTCGAGCTGTCCGTTTAATATGATTTATCGGTCAATTTTTTATTTTGTTTTGAATTTAAATATGTTAACCAAGTCTTGGTTCTCTTTCAGCATAAGACTGCCTACTTTCACTAATTCCCCTCAAATGCGGGCTTAACGTGATCTCATGTGATGAGTGTAGAATGAAAAATACCTCTCAAAAATTTGCATAAATGAAAAGGGCCGTATTTTAAAAAAGTTGATGATGGTACAACGGTACAATGAATACAATGATTTTATTAAATTTGCATAAACTCCATGAATGTTATTGGCTGAATCATCCTTGGCATTAATTCTGTTGTTTTTAAATAATCTCTTAGATAAGTTGGATTCAGTCCCTACAATTTTAATATTCTCAAAATCAGAATTATGATTTTTCTAAAAATGGTGTGCTGGTAGTGCTGTTTTATTGTTTCAAGTTGTGTTTTCTGTAAAAAAACCTGTTCATGGTTTTGAATTCTCCTACTCACATTATTGTTTAGTCTACCCTTCACATGTATTACATAGTAATTTGTAAATAACATTCGAGCATGATAACTTTAGGTTCAAGCTTAGTAAAAATTCCACATGTTTTCATCTTATATGGTGGTAATTTTTGGACGTTATTTTTTAATGCCATCCACTACAATTTTATTCTTGTTTTAGACTGCATCAGTAGTAGGAGATCTCCCTATGATTGTCTATTTAGGACCAGGAGGGGTTTCTATGGATGAGTTTTCTAAACTCAAAAAATATTTAGCTTTTCGGGTGATACTACCTGGGAAAGCCTTGACCAACAATTTTTGTTAAAACATTTGTAGTTCCACTCTACAGTTACACAAATAATCTGCCACTGTATGAAATTATTAACGACTCGATCTTTAATATAGCAATGTCTCAGGAAATTAAGTATCTAGTTCCCACTTGGGCAGGGTATTCATTGCTCTGAAGAATATTGTCAGTGTATGTTGAATGCTAAATCAAATTGTCATTGCAAACCACTTTTTATAAAACTCCAATTTTTACTCTCCCATGTATGTACATCTATCAACTGGTGCTGAATATTAAAAACCGTGAACACACTCACATTAGAAATAATATATTTCAGAGATATGGAACCCGTATGAATGATAATATTCACGTACCATTTTCACGTTCATCGGTTGGACAGAACTGTCACTTCCCTCATGTGCAAAATTTTCCGGAAATTAATTTGTGCACTCGGGATATTCGGTAAGAGAATTTCACACCGAAGAAAAATTAGTTTAAAATAATTTCAATGTGATATTATTTGACATTTTGTCATGAAAATATGAGACATTACGAAGGAATGCCATAATTTATTTATAGGATTTTGAGAGTTTGATGTAAGCTAGTCCAAACGTCCAAAAAACTTGTGGTGTTTTCATGCTTAAATTGTGTATGGTTATAATTTAATGTTTCGCCACGGAATTGAAAATCCTTTAGAAATCCGAGATAAAATTCAACATATAATTCCAGAAAATACAAAAAAATCAAGGGCAAGTGTAAGGAGGCAGTTCATGGACTTTTGTAATTTTTGATCCACCCACTTTAGTTGTACAAAATTGTTAAAAGTGGATTAAATATGGTTTATTACATGTTATTGAATTATTCACTAAAATTGGTGGAATTGTGTGTTTTTAACTAATGGTTTTCTTTTGGCAACTGATTTTCAATAAAATTCAAATATCTTTTGATCCACCTACTTTAGTTGTGTTAAATTATTTTAAATAGATTATATATAGTATCTTATGTTTTTGGGTTAAATTTGATTTACTAAAATTGGAGGAATTATATTTGTTTTTAGCAAACGATAGTTTCTGTTTTTTAAGCGAATCAAATAATTATAAAATAGTAATATTACTTAATGGAAATAGACGGCTATTGCTATGACAGATACCATGTCAAATGTCATTATTGGACTTTCTTCATATTTTGTACAAAATCAATCATCTCAGATTATATTGTAACAATAACGAGTTTTTTTAAAAATTACGAGGCTTGTTCATGTTGCGACGAATTAAGTCACGTGAAAATGTTCCATTATTTTTGTGAACGGTTGTTTTGTTATGTATAGTATCACTTTCAAACTCATTTGTCAAACGTCAAAAAATATCCACTATAATTTTGCTTCTCTACCCTAAAAGAAAAAATATCCGCTGACATTTTTTCGTTGGCATGGCAACAAGTCAAAATAAAAGTATTTCATTGGTCGAAAATTGTCGGTGTGAAATTCTCATTATTAAACTTGAATGCAGGTCACACCATTTCTCAAGAAAGTTTATCACTTTTAAAACACAGTACAGACAAATTTCTAGGTAATTTAGAAGGGATGGAAATGTATAAACGAAAAAGCAATTTACTAAATTTCGATTTATCTCCAGCTGAGGGTAACCCTTTGTTTACATTATTATCTGCAACTAGTATTTGAACAGGCACATTTTGATTTATAATTTAGTCTACTCTGATGATGGCTATATTTGATAGGCGAAAACATTCTTTTTTGATAAATGTCCATTAAATAGGAAAATTTAATTAAAATAGAAACAGGTACTCTCAGGTCTCAGCTACGCGCGTCTAACGTGCGACGTTATATATATATATACCCAAAGCGGGTAAAATCTAGCGGCCCATATCCGAAAACACTATTACAATTGGCGCCGGCCACACGGGGCACGAAACGGCCCCAAAGTAACAAAACCGAGGTAAAATGTATGAACTCTAACTGAAGCGTAGCGATCTCCTCGAGGCATATGTCAAAATGATTTCGTTCGTAGCTTTATACATTTAAAATTATTGTTAAATATTTATTCAGTCGAAATCGCGTAAAATTTGTATATTGTATTTTTGTGCAACATTTGAGTAAAATATTTCACTTAAAATGTGCGGTTATTATCAATCAATCTTTGTATTGTGGGGCTTGAAATTTGAACAATATGGCCCTAATCCTGAAAACATACTTCCATCCATATGCGCCAGCTGGTGGCTGAGCGAGGGACTACGAGTTTGGCGACATGCAAGAGACTCATGTCAAACATAGAGATTCCAGACCTGTATATACGACCGTGAAAGCAACCCATCATTGCAATTATCTTAACAATACAGTCGTGTTTGAAATCACCAGATTTTTTGAGATTTCCAAACTTGATCAATAAAGAATAAATAAATTATTTAGAATTAAGTTCATTTATTTTTGTAAGAAATTTATCACAACTTGGGCTAATCGTTTGTATGAGATTGCTACATTATGTTCTGGATTGGAAATAACTATGGGAACACCTTTATCTCCACTAATTGAGATAGATTGTTCTAGAGGTATAGATTCCAAAACCTTCGAGTTTATTTCATTAGCAAGATCAATCGCAAATGTACCAAATAGTCGAACATCTGTAAAACAATTGGGACAAGTCATGGAACTCATATTTTCAACTATTCCTATTATTGGTATCGACATCTTTTGGTACATTGCAGCTCCTCTTCGTGTGACTTGAACAGATGCCAATTGTGGGGTAGTTACTAGAATAGCACCTGAAACATAACATGATTTTCAATACATTACGAAGTTACATTCCTGTTAAAATGGTAGAATTCAGGTGGCCACACCAAATTAATTGGGCCCCAAAATAAAATTAAATTTTTTGTATAGTACCTTTAAACAAGCACAAGCATGAACTGTATACTATAACACCCATGAAAAATACGGCCATTTTTAAATATGGAACATTACAATATAAATACACTTATTCACTAAAAATAGTGTTAAAGTACTGAGGACCTTTCATACCAAGTAGCCATCATCACAGTTGAAAGGTCCTCAGTATTTTAGGGGATAAAGCCGATTGTTTGTTATTTATCGTGTTATAGTTCCTTGAAGATTCTTAGAATTTCGAAATGAGAACTTCATCTTTCAAACGAATAGCAAACTGTTCAACAGACATGCGTATTACACCGAAAACACCACAATTGGAATACCTACCTACCTACCATCCTCTCATCCAGACAATAATTTATTTTATAGGAAAGAATAGAACATTATCGATATAGACTTATTAGACTTCTAGAAGGTCTATGTTGACAGACCACTACATAACAGATATCCCTGCCAATTCAAATTAACTTTCGCAAGTTTCACATGACATAGTGTCATAGATAACTCTACTAGAGTTATCTATGCATAGTGTAATTTGCTAATTTGACGTCTTAGCACGCCTTTAAGCAAGGCGCAAACTGGAGCGGTCATGGGTGCGGCGGCGGTGGCGATCAAACGCTTTTCATTAAATTAAACGGAAGAGTGTTAACCTGAGCGGACTGACAAACGCGCCCGCCGCTCAGTGCAGCGTTCTACCGCTACCCACCTGCGGACAGCGGGAGAACGCTGCGTGCATCATTTGCCCGCCAATTCGCGCGATATTTTGCAAGAAGAAACATGTGTGACACAGAGAAACTATTTGAAAAAGTGCACGAGTATCCAATTCTCATGCGATGTATAAAAAACATGAAGATAAAATATAGGACGAAATAGCTGCGTCTGTAAATGGTACAATGGGTAAAGAAAATTCATGTTTTTTTGCAGTCTTATTCTTTTTTGGAATTACAGTGGAACAATACTAATAATACAGTTTCTAATTATTATTAAAATACGGAACAATTTGTTGACGTATTTTGAACGCTGAACTGACGCCGAACGAACGCTTTGGTGTGCGGATGTTTTGTCCGCTTTGAAATCGCCACCGCTACCGCGCCCACCACCGCACCCGCCACCGCTACAGTTTGCGCCTCGCTTAAAGCGAGTTGTTACTGCTGATTTAAAATATGCATTAAGTCTTGAAATAACATCGCGACCCCGAAGCGATTTCTGCGGACGTAACCAGCGGACAATAGCTAGCATTATACGGGATGTCCCAGGTTTTAGTAGCAGAACTTCAATAGTCGATAGAAAATCTGATTTTGAGAAAAAAAAGTTCCTATTAACATATATGCACAGACGCTTAATTTTAGAGATTTCTATAAAAAATTTCTTAATTTTGTTTGTATCTCTGAAGATAATCGAGACGTCTAAATGAAATTTGGTACCGTGGATGCGTAGATAGGTTACCACATTTACACATGATTTGAGACCGGTATTACTTCCAGTGGCGTAGATATAAGTATTTAATAACAATAAATTGACCCGAAAAGTGTTATCACCCTGTAAAGGCTACTTTTTAGGATCAAACTTCGATGCAGAATTTAAATCGAAACAAATAAGGTTTCTGATATTTCTTTGTACCTGGCACCATTTCACGGCAAATTTATCTCAAAAATTAAGCGTCTGTGCATATATGTTAATAGGAACTTTTTTCTCAAAATCAAATTTTCTATCGACTGTTAAAGTTCTGCTACTAAAACCTGGGACACTCTGTATATTACGTAAAACTTGATTCAAAAAAAATTAAATGCTATTGTTGCTGTTAATTATTTGAATTTTCAAAGTGTTGATCCACTGAAGATGGCAAGTTATTTGCCGAAATATATATTTAGATTTATAAATTTTGTTGGCCAGTCTGCAATCTTATTGACAGAAATGTAATGTTTCTTTATTGGATGTCATTGAACACTATTTGAACAAATCAGCTGGTACTCATTGCTCCAATTCAGCAACTTCGTAAGTTAACTCAAACACGAGGTGTATCTAATCAATTAAGCAGTGACTCAGACAATCACCTACTACTACTTGGTGAGAAAATGTTACCCATTCTAATATTTTTAACTGGAATTACTCATTATTATTTTTACTTGGATCATCCCAATGACTAGATGGTACTAAACAAGATAATAACTTTACACAGTATTATCACTTCAATATATTTACTTGGACTTGAGGTTCAAGTAAGTTTCAAATATACTA
The DNA here is from genome assembly GCA_958510875.1 of Endomychus coccineus. Taxonomy (NCBI): domain Eukaryota; kingdom Metazoa; phylum Arthropoda; class Insecta; order Coleoptera; family Endomychidae; genus Endomychus; species Endomychus coccineus. The sequence goes on from OY294067.1 coordinate 102,891,278, forward strand.
TTGGATCATATTTTTTATAACTTGCTTTTGTTGAAATAAGCTGCGATATTAATTAATTTAATATCTCAACAGTAACCATGCAGTTAATATCAAGAACATAAATGTCCATTGAAACTACATTATGACACATTTCTAAGAATAAATTGAAAATTAAATATATACCTGCTATAGGTAAGTTTTGTACCAACGACAAATGAGTATCACCTGTCCCAGGTGGCGTATCTACCACAAGATAATCTATCGATCCCCAAGCTACTTCACGAATCAATTTTTGCAATGCTTGCATAACCATCAATCCTCGCCAAATTATTGGACTCCCTTGTTCTATAAGAAATCCCATTGACATGCTGAAATAAATAAATAGATCTGATAAAATTTAGAAAATCACTGTAATAGACAATAATGTTCTCACCACTTAACACCATAGTTTGTGAGAGGTTCCATCAATTTGTTCTCATTGATTTGTGGATAGTCACTCAAATTCATCATCAAAGGTATAGATGGACCAAACACATCACTATCTAGTAAACCTACGTTTTTGGAGCTATCAATCATTTTCAATGCTGTGGCTAAATTTACTGAAAGCGCAATATTTTATTTCAAAATCACCTTATTCAAACAGACAAAGTATAACACAACTAGCTCTACAGACTACAGTATTTACCAGAGGTAGTACTTTTCCCTACGCCACCCTTTCCAGAAGACACTAAAATTATATGCTTCACACCTTCAATAGGTTGCTTCTTAGGTAAGCCTCTGGACATTATCTTCGATTTATGTGTATTTGATTCAGCATCTCTGGTACTTGTACTATAGTTGGACTGAAATTCATTCAAGTTGGTTTAACAAACATAATTCATGTTTCAAGACTCACTTGTTTATTGAATCCTTGTATGAATGAGCAAATTCTAATGTGCCGTACAGATGGAGACATTGTTATAATTTATTTAGATTACAGCCAAAGAGTTCTATTACAGCTACTGAAAAAATAACAGCTGTTTGTAGCGTGAGAAAATACATTATTATGTAAGGATGAACATCTAAAACTTTGCACATATGAAATCATTTCTATTTGATCCTAGTTTGAATATATAGTTTAATAGATGGAAAAAATAAAGGCAAATTATGATATATATTCAAACAAACAGCAATAAGAATATTAAACCTTAGGTATCTATTTTAAATTTATTCAGTTTATTAAAAACCGAATAGATCTTGGGAGTTTTAATAAGCTTACGATTCTAAAGTAGATTCACTTTCAACTTATTCAGTGAAATAGTCGAATTAAAATATTCAATTCCTTCACCCCCAATCAAAATACTTAAGATATAATAACAAAAAATTATAAATTTCAATCAACTATTTAAAACAACGCGAGGTTACATCCTGACCATAGAAGGGAAAGCTAACTTATTGCTGTATAGTTGTTCTACTCGGTGGAAAAAATAGTTTTTAAATAATCTCTTAGATAAGTTGGATTCAGTCCCTACAATTTTAATATTCTCAAAATTAGAATTATGATTTTTCTCAAAATGGTGTGCTGCCAGTGCTGTTTTATTGTTTCAATTTGTGTTTTCTGAAAATAATCCTGCTTATGACTTTGAATTCTCATACTCTCATTATTGTTCAGTCTGCCGAAGTGTACCCCTCCCCTTCACATGTATTATATTGTGATTTGTAAATAATATTCTAGCATGATAAATGGAGGTACTTTAGGATCATGATAAGGATATGGTTTTATGTTATATGTTGCGAATTTTTGGCCGTTATTTTTTAATAGCTTTATTAATGTTTGGGTAACCCATGAATATGAGGAATACGAAAATACTGCGACAGACAATATCAATGATTTCAATAGAGAATTAAACATAAACTATATTCATACACCTCATATCCACAGGCTTACCCAACCATTCATAAAGCTATTAAACAATAACGACCAAAAATATGCACCATATAACATAAAAAATTAATTTTTCGCAGGCTAACCTTCAGCACGGCAAGTCTTCAACTGCGGTGTTGATGAAAAGGCTCTCTGAGCTCAAATAAACGTATGCTTGATACAAGAGCCGTGGGTCTACCACGGCCGTGGAAAAGGCCTACGCCAAATAGGAGGCACGCTACACTACTGTACCTCCAAGGAGGTGCCGAGAACATGCATCTTCACAAAGGGTGTTGATGCCTTTCCGATGCCGGGATTCTGTCACAGGGATCTGTTTGCGGTTAGGATATGGCACCTCGTGGAAGGAGTCCGAACGGAAGTGGCAGTTTGCTCTGCATACTTTCCCTATGGCTCCAACAACCCTCCGCCTGCGGAAGAGATCGAATTAGTTAGACGTTGTGAGGAACAGGGAGTGCCGCTCCTCTCGGGATGCGACGCCAACTCCCACCACACGGTGTGGGGAAGTTTGGAAGTCAATCCGAGAGGGACGGCACTGCTTGATTTCCTCATCTCACTCAGCTGGAGGTCCTCAATAGAGGATCAACGCCTACCTACTTCACCTCACGCAGGCAGGAAGTAATTGATCTAACCCTTAGCTCTAGAGCAATCAAGGGGTGGGTCCGAATATGGAAAGTCTCACTTTCGGATTCGAACCACCGGCACATTCTGTTTGAGTTGGAATCTGATTCCAACCCAGACAAGTATTACAGGAATCCGAGAGCCACTAACTGGGACCTCTTCAGAGAGGAATTGAGCGGTAGGCTCTTCTTTCTTCCTGCTTTCTAGGGAGGTCGGGAAGAGGCTGATGCCGCTGTATGTGGAATCAGCACTACTCTGACCTCTGCCTAAGAAGTGTGCTGCCCTATCAAACGAAAGAGGGACGGCAATAACACCCCCTGGAACACCGGAAACGGGTGAGAAAACTCTTCAACAAAGCGAAGAGAACCTCGTGTAGTTCAGACTGGGAGACCTTTAAGGTTGCCCAAAGAAACAATAAGAGAGCTCTCAGGAGCTTCAAAAGAGATTCGTGGCGTACCTACTGTGAGGGCATCAATAAGATACCGGCAGCAGCGAGGCTATGCAAGGCTCTATCCAAGGACTTCTCGATTGGCACAGGATCAGTGATTCTGCAGAACGGGGAATGGAATCAATGAAAATAACGCTAAATCAAAAAAAATATTGCGAATTAACCGTGTTGTGGGAAGTAGAATGGATTTTAAGGATTTTGACACAGATCACTTAGATCAAGGGGTTAAACTAAAATTACAGGATTCTCTGATTACATATGAAAACGTATTTTGTACTGTCAGGGAAGCATTATCAAGTGTACACGATGTCAGGCATAGAATCATTAGGGAAGATGTGACACCTATCGCGTACCATTCCACCAACGGGCCATGTTAACTGAGGAAATTAATAGGATATTAGAAGCCGAAATAATTAGACCATCGTGTTCGCCTTGGAGCACCCCGGTGGTCATTGTAAAAAAAAAATCCAAGTACAGGAGAAACCAATATAAGAGTGTATTGACTATCGAGATAGCAATCGAGTAACCAAAAGAGATTTCTACCCCTTACCAAATATTCACGAGAATTTAGGTCAGTTAGGAAACGCTACTTTATTTTAGTATCCTTGATGTGACGTCTGCTTACCATCAAATCGAAATGGAAGAGACAGATAAAGAGAAAACTGCATTCTCTACCCCGGATGGTCATTGGGAATACAATAAAATGCCATTCGGGTTGTCTAATAGTCCCTCTACTTTTCAACGGTTTATGAACATGATTGGACTTACCGGGCTCATGTGTCTGGTATATCTAGATGATATATATGTTATTCCTCAGGGGATATACAAGACCACTTTGAAAAATTGAAGCAGATTTTTGATAGGTTGCTATCTGCAAATATGAAATTGAAACCGAGTAAATGCGAATTTCTTGTAACAGAGGTGAAGTTTTCGGGACATATGATCAGTAAAGAGGGTTTGTAACCCGATCCGGAGAAAATCGAATGTATAAATAAATTTCCAGTTCCATGTACTGTTAAACAAGTCCGAGGATTTTTAGAATTAGTAGGTTGGTACAGACTTTTTATTAAGAACTTTTCGGAAATAGCAAACCCATTAATAAAGGATACCGCACACTTTAGTAGGGAAAGTGGCCCCCTGTCGAATTGGCTGAATTTTTGATATGTTATAGTCCAAGTCATTCCGAACAAAAAGTTCAATGGGCACAACTTTTTCTATAGGCTGGTTTTGGCGCTAGAGGCCATTGAAAACTTTCATTTGTTCTTCATTGTTAAACAACACGAAACGTTATCCTGGATAATAATCACTTTTCCGAATAATCAAGATCTAAACAGTCATTAATATGAGATACTATTAGAAGTATTGTTCATTGATGTCACTATAGGTGATCAATTATACAGCGTGTTCCAGCTATCACGGTCAAAATAATACTTCAAGTTAATGATGAAACTCAAGAATATAACAAAAATTGGTCTATCATTTTGATAGGGTTGTGTCGAATGAGTACGTAAATACATCCGATAATTGTACTGATGCTCAAGGAGTGTGGCGGAGAAACTCCTTTTAGCGGGTCAACAAAGCCTCCATTTGCACATTCAGCATAAATATAATAGGAAGGAAATAATGGGCTATAACTCAATAAATATATTATATGTAACATTTAACTTAACCATTGAACCTGGTATCGTTGACCCAAATGAAAAACTCTCGACTGAACCCTAATAATTCATTTAATGATTTACAGGATGTTCCATCTGAGAACATATCAATATGAACAAAGAAACAAGGAGAATATGCCATAAACAGTCTAAACAATCATAGGTTCTTCATTATTATGTCTCTCTGCAGCATCAGATACGGTATGAAGTATTTCGGTCGAAGGATACTTAACATTGGCAGCATGACGGGCATATCCAAGGTACCAAAGTACGCTAGCTACATGCGAACATGTACCCAATGTACGACTTCCTGATTTGCACGTACAGTGGTACCCCTGAATTGGCACACCTTCCAAACTGACATTGTACTTGATCCACAGTTGGTATTTGATACTATTTCGATGACGAGATTTTATTCTCATCCTCAATAGACCTGGAATTTCAATACGGTCGTCGAATTCAAATAAAACGTTTCCCAAATCCTGTCTATTATCTTGTACATAAGATGGAGCTATTTTTATCTGGAAAATTCCGAATGTTAGTTCTCGTAGGTACTCCAAACTGAGTACTGGAAAATTTAGTAATTGGTTTTCCTCCATTGGAAACCATCTACCATGTCTTCGTAGCAGACCCTCTTCTCCTATTCTCAATTGGAGTTCATTTATTTCATTGACACGGTTTAACATTATCTGAGCTAGCTCAGCATTGGCTCCTTCCATGGTAATTGGTTCATGATACTTATTGATTATCGCACATGCTACTCTGATATAGTCTCCTATATGCAGAACTTGTGGCATTGGTACAGTATCTCTGAAGAATTTGAACATATTCTTTATATGACCGTTTCTAGCTTCTACAATCCATCTCGTTTTCGTAACTAGTCTAGATGAATTTGCCTCTTCGGTTGTAAGCTGATGCTGTCCACCACCAAGTGCTACGGGCATTTTTACTACTATACCTAAGTCACCCAAGAAATTCTGTGCGTCACGGTATCCCCTATCTAACATGAAAATATCACCTTCTTGGAACCAGTTCCTCAGACCCATTAAATCTCGTTCATACTCATGTCTCAACATTGCCGCATCATTATTTCTTGAATCAGAGAAATAAGGACCGTGAACATCTAGGATATAACCATTGGGAGCAACAATCAATGCAGGTTTCAAAAGATGGTAACCCTTGTGTACACAGTATGATTGACGTAATACTTGAAATGTCCGACTTTTGGGTATTTTTATGTACGTCCCGTCAATATAAGCTATTGCTCTTCGATAATTTGGTTCAGGATTGTAAAGGGTATTTGCAAAATCCGTAACATGTCTAGTAATATATTGGCCCCTCTCTATATGCTGATACCCTACATTTTGTGGAACGAATTGTTGTAATAATGATACACGCACTTTTTGAATTGCCAAGCTCACAGCTTGACGACTGGAATAGGAAAACATGCCCATCAAGAATTGATCGGAAAGTCCTTGTCGTAATTTGCACAAGAAACATAACAAATCTTTCTTCGCTATTGCTCTATTTTTCTGATGAATATTGACGCGATTGCAAAATTCAAAGAGGTCTGTAAACTGCACTTTTTTATTGGAGTTAACGCCTGGAACTCTTCATCAGTAAAATTATCCTCGTTATTGTATTTATTTGTTGATTTATAGTTCAGCACAGCTTCTCGTAACGATACTAACATATGTTTGAGTTCATTACCTTTCAAATTGTATGGTCTTGTTATTCCTCTAAGCCCATTCATAAAAGGTGGCAGAAGATGTTCCTCCTCATTCAAATGACCACCACAGATTCTGACGCCGTCAGGTGCAAACATTCCGGTCTTCAGAAATACATCCAACCTACCAGAAGGTGACATTCTACCAAGATTTTCAAATCTACCACATACAAAACATGACGTATGAGAGGTTCGCAACAAAACTTTAAGTACAGTTGGATCGGGATCTTCTTCATAAGCTTGTATCTCTGAGAGAATACTCAAATGACAGTTTCGGCAAATCCTCGTCTGTTCAATAAAAGGTATTTGAGGCAATTCTAATTCATTCCTTCGACGTTCGGCAATGGCTCTGCTTTCTTCGTCCAAACGTACCATTTGCCTTGGTGTTCCATTGTACTCACAAACAAAACATTCAAATCTCACTGCGAAATTATACGCCATATTCAACTTTATATTGACATGAAGTAACAAACAAACAAAACCTTGCTAGAAACTTTGACATCATTTCCAAAGCCATCTACAGAAAAATGTGTTTTTCTGCAGTAAAGGGATGTAATGTTTTCATATTATCCATTAGGTACCCTTCAAGTTCGAGAATGAATAAACAATTTTTAAAAGAAATCTGGACTATATTTTTATACAGGGTGGGGCAATAGTGTGTCTTTCGATTTCTAGAGTTGTTCTATTGTGATATCGACTTGAAAACGAAAGTTAACTAGACAACAGAATCTAGCACAAGAATGTTTTGCATTTACAGGGCGATACAAAAAAAATCGGGTTGGAAGGTGAAGTGCATTATTTTAAAAAGAAATATCATTAATAATAATAATAAAAATAATGATAATGATATATATTAGTGAATTTTTCAAACATCTACATAACCTCCATTCACCACTACACCTACTATTACTGATTGTCTCTGAATCACTTGGACGTTACGACTTTTTGGTCGAAATTGGGTAGTCCATTTGCAGATGCATACCTTGAAAATCCCTGACGTTAAGATGATAGATTTAGAAAGAAAAAAAAAGGCCATTTTATAGACAGACTTGTAATATTTCTCATTCTTTTTCATGGCCTAAAATTATTCAGGATGGTCGAACAATATTTTTCAGTAGGTACGGAACTTTTCGAATATAACTTTCGATTTCTTTTAAAAGGAACACTCCTTATATTTTTCGACTATGTGATGTAGAATACGGTGTAGAATAGGATTCATAAACATTTTTTCATTGTAGATCCCTAAGACGATTTGTAACCATTTTCGAATTATTGCACTTTAAAAATTGTAAGTAGCTGGAACACACTGTATAATTGACCAAATGTAACAACACCAAAGAAAAATACTTTTAACAGTATGTCATAGTAATGACTGTTTAGATCTTGATTATTCGGAAAAGTGATTATTATCCAGGATAACGTTTCGTGTTGTTTAACAATGAAGAACAAATGAAAGTTTTCATTGACCTCTAGCGCCAAAACCAGCCTATAGAAAAAGTTGTGCCCATTGAACTTTTTGTTCGGAATGACTTGGACTATAACATATCAAAAATTCAGCCAATTCGACAGGGGGCCACTTTCCCTACTAAAGTGTGCGGTATCCTTTAACTAAGAAATCCGCGGAATTTGTAATATCAGAGGAAGCATTATCCGAATTTTGCTGAGCCATTCATTCTAACTACGGATGCCTGTAAGACGGGAATATCAGCTATTGGCTATTCTTAGTCAGGACCGGGGGCCGGCTTTGAGAGGCCCATCGCGTACGCTAGTAAGAAATTAAATAGAGCGTAAATGAATTATTCGACTACGGAGTTGGAAGGTTTGGTTTGGTGTTAAATATTATCGTTGTTATTTGCATTCCAAGCGTTTTCACTTAGTTACTGACCACCGTCCCCTGAAGTGGATTCTGTCACTTAAGGATCCAAATTCGCGTTTAGCACGTTGGGCATTAACGTTATCAGAGTATGATTTTGAGATAGTACATAGAGCAGGTACAAAAATGGGGAATGTAGATGCGTTAAGTCGTATGCATACCAAAGAAGTAATTAAGATAGATGAGGAACTTGTAAATTCGTTAAATGCAGAACTTTTCTTTCAGCTTGGAATTCTTAGCATTAGAAACATTTTCACTAGTGCATTGCGTGTCGCAAGATTTTAAAATGGCAAAGGTATAGCGTTAGAGTTCCGGAAACGGTTTGGACAAGTGAAAAAACTGGAAGCACAAGATGAACTTGTCGGAGAGGTAGCTACTCTCGTGTTACCAGAACGAAACGTACATTACTTGATAACGAAAGGTGCATATTTCAAAAAACCTATTTATCAGAGCTTGTGTGATTGTTTAATAGAATTGATGTAATATACACATTTTTCTTTGTTTTAATTCTTGTACTTTATCGACTACCACCTCCTAGACAAAGGTACCCAACCTTGAACTTAATTAATTTCCTACTACTGTCTCTCTCCACTATCAACCTCACAGCGCTCCTCTGGTAGTGCGTGTCCTCAGGGCTTCCAGCAAATAATCGGAATTTGCAATCTGGCAATTAACCTTACCTTTCAACTACTTTAGTCATTATTATTATTATTATGATATGCTGCCACCACCTACTTATTTGAGAGGATAAGCAGGAAGCCTCCGGTACTATCAATGCTTATCACTTTATAGGTAAACTTTGGGTTGGTCCCTTCATTAAATCAAAACCAATCGAACTTATGACCTGGATTTATTCTTAATAACTTTAATAGGACAAATATAATTATATGGATATATAGAGACTATTACAACAAAACTAAATGGTCACTAAGCCTTACCGTCGTGACAGAATAAACAAAAGGAATAGTGGTTTCTGAATTGAATCTCAAAAAAAAAGTCCTTTACAACCTTTTACCACATTAATACTCTAGTCAGCGGAAATCATTCAGTATAATTATCTAGATCTCAGACTTACCCCCTTGTTGTCTAACCTTCCCCCAATATTTGGTCCCCTACCACTCACTACTTTTAATTCACTGGACGAGTCGGTGCCAATGATATAGGAAAGAACTTATTTATTTAACAATGATAACATATCGGAGTTCCGGGCTGTCCTCTGAATCGAATTAATTAACAACTTAATTTGATTACAACATCACAACTTAGTCACCAAATTTTATCTTTAAGAGAAAGGAATGAATTGACTTCGGCTTTAATAATACACAACTTGAGTATGGACCAGCCAGAACTGCCTTCTTCCCTCTTGAAGAAAGAGTTTTATCAAAGCAGCACAGTCTCTATACCCCCTAGCTTACTTCCCACCCCTCTGTAACATTTATTCCTAGCTCCCTGTTTTCGCTGATGTCATATTTTTTATTGATAACACCTTCGTGTGAGTACAGAGTATCGGTTCATATCTTCGGCGGCAAAGGACTTTCATTGTTTCAATCCAGACTAATATTGCCTTAACTCGATAAGATTATCGCAACATACAACAGGCTACCTTACAATGAGAAGCTACGATTTTCATAATTACTATTTATTCCATTACACCCCCCCCCCTTAAAAAAGATCATTCACCCCTGCGGCGATTCATCACTCAAACTCTCCTTTTGCTCTCCTACAATTGGGTAATTGTTCAACCTCCTCATCGGCCTTTAGTATTATTTCCTCTCCGTCAGACTTTTCTGATACTTCGGCCTTAAATCGTTTCAACCTATTCACATGAATCAATTGTGTTTTATGTGTGCCGACCTGTTTAATAACAACGGTGACAGGGCCTTTTTGTTCGATGACTCTGAAAGGACCTTGTCACGGCCGTCGCAATTTTTTTGATAAACCCATTGTACAACTAGAGTAGAGTCGTACAAACATACTATATCTCCTAAGGAAACCTTTTTTGTATTCTTGTTTGCATATTCTAACCGTTTGTTCTTTGAAACTTCGCTTTTCCCTTTTGCCTTAGAGAAGGCATCATTTAAACGTTCCATCATTTCTGATGCAAAATTATTATCATAGTCATACTTAATACGCCTAGGCTTCATAATTTCATCGAATAGGAGCACTATATCCCTTCCATGCATTAAGAAAAACGGACTAAACCTCGTAGAACTATGTATGGTCGACCTGTATGCTAACATATGGAACCCATTCGTCCCAGTCTGTTTGAGCGGGTGAAATATAGTGAGATAAGATATCTTTCAATACTCGGTGAGTTCGTTCTAACATACCATTAGACTGAGGGTGATATGCAGTCTGAAGTTTATCTATTTTTAATAGTCGGCAAACTTCCTTGAATAGCTTAGAGACAAAATTCGCGCATAGAACTCCCACGCCTGCAAATGATTTGTGTGACGAAGTCCTTGGCAATTGTTTCTGCACTTTGATTCGGAATTGGAATTACTTCCGGGAAAAAGAATTAATAAAAGTAACCTTAAATAATCGAAAGAGGATAGAAAAATGTTCGAGGATCGAAGGAGGCCTAGTGGAAAAATCAACAATCTAAAAACCAAAGTTTTTCCATTAAAATTTTTAAAGTGGTCGTGTTAGTTTAGTGTAATTTTCAAAATAATAATTTCATAACAAAATATGGTTTATTATTCGTTGAAAGAAATTGATACCCTCCAATTTTTATTATTATTCTTATAATTTCGTAGATATTCATTAATATTGGATGTGACCGTGTGCGGCAGTGTGATTGTGAATTGTTTAATTTTTCTTTAAATTTTCAGGAAACCGAATCTCAATATTTTTTGAAATTTTGAACGCTTGTAAAAATAGACCATACATTATATAAATAGAAATTGGTACCTAAGCATTTTAGGGTATGCCGAATAAGATGAAATAGTCAGATTTTTGAAACAAAGATCGCTAATACGACTTTCCGAAGCTTGGGGTATAAGCATGATCGTGGTAGGTGGTTTCAGGCTCAAAATATCCTGCTCCGAACCCTCTTCAAACCAAAAAAATATTGACATTGAGCACACCAACGAACTCGGATATACCTTCGTTGGAGCACACACTCATTTTGGCTTTGAAATTCATACTGAATTATTATCGCCAGGATATGTGCCATCTAGTGATAAACTAGGTAACTAACCTGTTTGCTAGGTTCTAACTGAATTATACAATATAGATTTCTGTGCCTGGAATGGATGTCTCCGTAAACCATTAGGAGATGGTGCAAATATTGGGTTTGTCAATAACTATCGCGTAGTGTAGTAGATGTGTAGTAAACCCAAATAACATAGTATTCGTGGTAACTTGCGCATTACGTCATCGATGTTTATCTACCTACATATTTTTTTATATATTGCATATCTATAATTGTATAATAGAAAGTAGAGTACGTATAGGTGTAAATAATGAACAGTTCGTTCTAGTCAAATACATATTTACGATATACATTCCATGTTCTGTGATAATTGATTTGATGTTTTTATGTTGTATTTGTTCGTTTAAGTGTTTCAAATGGGCCATTAATCCTGCCGCCGGGGTATTTTCAGCCAAGTGATAAGTGCATTCCATTCTATCGGATATCAAATCGCTAATCGATGATAGTAAGTAAAAAAAGTATATTTAAACAAACCAAGGATGTGCGGATAATGAATAGTTTGTTTATTCTTACAATAAGTAGGGTCGTGTACGTATTTTTACCAATATTTAAATGGCAACTGATAATGATAAAGACATTCCACAATGGAAAAAAGATTTGATAGCTCGACTCCGTATCCAAAACAAGTGTAGCACATCTATAACGGTCTGGAGGCAGCCGTTCGCGGGTCCCCCTCAAAGCTTATCGGCTGCAGTCGGGCGTGCGGGACAACAACCTAGCCTAACTTCTACTTGCACCTCTTCACCAGTAAGTGATTCGCGTCCAAGCGTACCCTGGCAATGTAACGAAGTGCCTGCAACGTGTTCAGAATCTAATAAAATGGTGCAAGAAAGAGCTTGGATCGATTACAAATACGATTCCTTCGAAACAGTCAGTGAATCGTTAGAGAACGGCAATTATTGTAAAAGTTCAGACTCTGATTCATCGGAAGAAATACACTTCGGACCCGGTATTGTAAATAAACTGAAGAACAAATACCTTAGTTTGGCATTACGTAGAGAGAACCATGGCAGATCTAGACCTTCTATTCACAATCTTCGAAAAGCAACATCACTCGAAAATATGCTTGACGAAGATGATCCTCCTAAAGGATCGGTTACGTTTAAAGCTCGCTTGTTTCAATCGAGATTGAACGGAAGCAATGACACCGCGAAGAATGTGCCGAACCGGTATAGAAATGTGAAACGTGTTGGTTCTGAATTGAAAAGGGCCCGTTCTGTCGAGGCGATCTCGAGCGTGGTTAAAGATGAAAATCTGACTGAAGATATAAAACCGAAGCGCGAGTCACTACATGAGGATATGCTTATCATGGATTCAAAGGAAGGAAGTGACAAATCCTACAGGAAAATACAAGATAACAAAATAATAGAACCAAACACAGACATTCACGTTTTCAGTAATAACTATGTGCCTCGGAATAATAGACCTAAACGCGTCGCGCCTATAATGAACGAAACTGAGAAACCGCCCATGGATGTCGTAAAACATGCGAAAATGATATTCGAAAAACGCCCCGAACTAAGAACAAAACAACCTGTAACGACGGGAGAAGTTGCAGCAAAAGTTGCTACATACAAAAATATAATAGTGCAATCGAAAGGTATCAAAAAACCACCTATCAAAACTAAACCAAATAACTTGCCCGTCGACAAAACGAAAGTGTCAACAACAACACGTTCTGTTGCCAAAACGAGAATAACTATCGAGCAGAAAAGAAAAGAAGTAGATTATATTGATAAAAAAGATGCTCCAAATTCTAAAACCGATGTTGAAGGAGGTGTTTTTTCTCCGACCGATAAAAAACAAAAACCACAGTTGCCAAGTCCGATTCCGGACATATCCATGATAGATATATTGAATAAATGCGAGAAGGAAGGATCTGTAAGCTCATCTAGTCTTTGTGAAACTCCAGATTTGATTTTGATTTCCACACCAGCATCAATTACATCACCTACTTATAAGCGAATTGTGACAGCAAATTTCCTCCAAGAAGAAATTAATAATACGTTATTCGATACTACCGATGCTCCCCGAAAGTACGAAACTATTTCTAAAACAAAGAGGGAACAAACATTGGATAAAGAATTAGAGGGTTTTGGAATGAAACAAATATCTACACAGAGTTTAAATAACATAAAAAATTCTTCAGAAACATTAACGTTCAATTTTGCAAATTCCAATGTTAATCAAGATCACCTTCCAGGAAACAAAAGTTCCCACAAAATTTTTCCGAAAGCAACATCACAAAATAATGTTCCTTATAACCAGCCTCTTAAAGTGATAATAAACGGCAATTCCAATAAACCAGTGAGTAAGTCACCATCTCCACAATTATTATCGCCTACAAAATCGCCGCGTATTGTGGTATCGCCTTTGGATAATTTCTTGCCAAAAATTAAAAATACTAGTAGTCCTATTATTCATGAAAATTACATCGCTTTTAAATCTCATGTGACGGACCGAGTTATTGAAAAAAATTTAATCAATACCGCGAAAACATTGGAACAACCGAAATCCAGTATTCCCAGTGCTAGTGCTAAAAAAGATGTTGAAAGTGAAGAATCGCCTAGAATACAAGTGCCAAAAAAAGTTAAAAAACCGCCACGTGAACCGGAAACTAACTCAATTGTGTTCAAGTTCACAGATCGTAAAGATGTTCCTGATTATGTAGGAAATGACAGATCACCATCACCAAGAGCTAGACTTGAAAAACCCAAGGTAAGAATCCTCGATATAACTACACCTATTCTAAAGTCGATGTATAAATTTAGTAGAGGAAAACTCCAATGCTAGATTTACTTGCTGATTCACTTGCCAACATAAATTTCACTACTGAGATCATCTTATTATGTTGGATTTAGGCATACCAAGGAGAAAGCTTGAGGGAAGTAATTTACCAACTAATATATTATAAAGTTGATAGGTACGCCAAAATCGTAAGAATTCAAAATATTACTATAATAGGAATTGAATTACTTCGAGAATTATTAACAGAAATAGGACATTTGAATAACTGATGCGTGCAAACAGGGGTTGCGAAGGTTTCATTTGCAACCCCTATGTTCCTAGAATACTGACCATTCAACAAAATTTTGAAAAAATTATAAAACGAACAAAATTTTTTTTTTGTCACCTGTCCAACAAAATTTTGAGAACAGTTTTTTTTCATTTTAATAACCATTATATCAGTATATTTTTTTTTGCTTATATAATTTATATAAAGTTATATTTGTTTGTAACCCCAATACGACATGCCTTTGCACGCCACTGAACTGATGGCATTACTTTTGACTTTTCGATAATTTTTTGCTTACTTTCTGAGATTATTAAATTTGCCTGCTGTCGACTTGTACCTAAAAATCCAAGAAAAACTTGCTTGGATCGGTATGAAAGTTTCGAGAAAATTGTATTATTTTTTAAAACTATTTAAAATTATAAAAACTTACATATAATTGAAACTAAAAGGAAAAAATTGTCCTGTCAATATTACATTATTATATTGAATTTAATTATCTCATAGCTTTCTTTTCAGAGCCTTAAAAGTAACCTAAATTGAAATGAAAATTAACCAATTTTACAAGTTTTCTTGTTTTAAATTATGTTGAGATTGTGAATAATAAAGTAACTACAGTTTCACACAATTTTAAATATCAAGTGAACTGCGAGCACTTGTTATTAATCTCAATCATATATTCTTGTTAAAATTACATGCAAATGTCTTAGGAATTCGAATTTACGAAATGTTAACAGTGAAGGTAAATTCAACAAGAAAATTGGAAGGGGTTTGAGGCGGAAAAATCGGTCTTCTGGCCATTTTACAGTTAACAGGTACAAAAGTACTTATAACCTTACTCATCCAAGTCAAAGTATGATAGCTGGTTTTGATATATGTTTTACAGACTACTGTTAAAAACCACTTTCCGTGGGTCGTAACTTCCACAAGATGCCTTAAAAGTCGAAAAAAAATTAAGGAATCTACGTTATAGTAGCAAGTCTAAATTTTACGTATGTTACTTAGCGAACTATTTCAAGACCTGTTGCAAGCAGTGACCAATCCGAAGGTCCTATCCCCCCAGAGATGATAAAAGTTCCTCTGTGAGTATGACCGTTAGGGCATTATTCATGCACATGAGTGCTAGTTACACTATTCATTCATGTCGTTATAATGAATGTTGATTTTTAACGTATATCAAAACCAGCTATCATACTTTGACGTGGGTGAGTAAGGTTCTTATGTACCTTTTGTACCTGTTAACTGTAAAAGGGCGTATGTATGCGTACTTGCTAGCTTTCGAGTTAGCAAGTACGCATACGTTCTTAACTACATATGACACTATTTATTGTCAAAATATTAGTGTTCTAGTTACTTATATACAATCTACTTGTTACATGATTACTAGTGAATGACAGATATAAAATAAGATAGTTTTTGACATTGACTTGTATTCTCAAAAGTAAATTATAAAAAGATCCATTAAAAATATAGTTTCTCTGTTTATTTCGACCTTAAACTAGAGAAAAGAAACTCACAGTAAGACTGACTAGTCTGAACAATTAGCTTTGCAAAAATGACATAGGTGTTGGAATTCCCAACATCTGGTAGAATTGATTGGGACGATGCAGTACCTTGTCACATAGTAACGCTATGGTCAAATTTTTCTACTCATTTACCGATTGTTAATCAAATAACAGTTCCGCGAAACATAATACCAAAAACATATGAATCACTTGAAATTCATGGTTTCTGGGATGCATCGGAGGAGGCATACGGTACCTGTCTCTATATTAGAAGTAAATTAGATAATAATAATTATCCAATTAATTTAATATGCGCAACATCTAAGGTCGCACCATTAAAAGCTCTATCATTGCCACGTTCAGAGCTCACAGGCGCTTTACTTCTTGCTAAATTATTAAATTCTACATCAAATTGAATCAACTTAAAGTTTGAGAAAACTATGTCTATGGACAGATTCTAGTACAGTATTAGCGTGGACAAATGCAGAATTAAAAAGTCGGCAAAATTTTGTAGCTAACAGGGTATCAAAGCAATCTTTGACAAATATATCATATTGGCGTCATGTTACAAAACATAATCCAGCTGATTTGATTTCACGCGGTATAACAGCATCAGTTCTTTGGTGGAACGGTCCTGAATGGTTGTGCGAACCCGAGCCTTTCAGCTACCAAGTAACCATCATCAGAGTAAACTAAGAACCCGGAGAATAAAAGCTAGAAATCATAGTCCTAACAAAATATACTCTGCAGACAGATACTTCAAAAATAAGTACTAGGAAAAAACTTTTAGGAGACTATAATTTCTAGCTTTTATTCTCCGGGTTCTTAGTTTACTCTGATGATGAAAATACTATTCGAACGCTCGAAAATACTATTCAAAAGCTCGAAATTTCTGCGCAAAAATTTTTTCCGGTACTTATATATTGCAAAAGTTTTTAGCGATTTTATCTAAATCGGAACATTACCTGGACAGTCCGAAAATAGCTCAAAATTCCTGGGCTAGAAGTTTTTTCTAGTGGTTATATTTAATGTATCTCCCTGCTGAAATATATTATGTTTGAAAAAAATCAGTTCTTCGCGATTTTCTCTTAAACGTCCTTTTGAAAAAAAACCGTCGAGAAGCTCGAAAATGCTCTTATATGGAAAATGTCCTTTACAGCTCGAAAATACCGTTGGGAAGCTCGAAAATATCTCGTAATTCCTGTGCGGTATATTTTTATAAGGCATTAAAAATATATTTTTTTCCTTGCACGTATGGGGCTGAAAAACCAAAATTCCGCTATAATTTTATTGAAATAAGCTTTAGAATTAAAATAGACCCGTAGAAAGAAAGCTCGAAAATAACTAGAAATTTCTGGGCTAATAGTGTTTTTCTAGCACTTATTATTATAGTATCTTCGTTAGCAGAAAATCTCCTTTTAATTAATTTCCTCAACAGCGGAAAATTCTATGAACTGCTCGAAAATACAATTGTAAGCTAGAAGAAAGCTCGAAATTCCTGTGCTAAATTTTTTTTAAGATTCTTATTTTGACGCCGTAAAATATTTGACTTATGAAATGTGCATAATGTAACATCTATAATAATGAAGTTATTGAAACAACTTTAATTAACAATGAGAGCGGCAAGTCACTAATTAGTTGTGAAAGCTAATTTTGGTAATTTTTTTTTTCAATTTTGCTTTGCTCTTTGAAGTTGCAGACCAATTCGCTGCTCGTTTCGAATAAAATTATTCTATTAAGTCACGCACATAATCTGAAAACATATACGTCTTTCGTAATTCTATACTTTTAAGAAGGCCGGTCGTGAACACGTAGTGAGTATGTACACTTGTTTGTATTCAAGTTCACATGATCGTACCTTACTTGTATAATATTACTTTGTCTATTCGGAGTCAAGGTTTGATTAATAAATAAATACAAACGAATATTATATTTAATGCATTTTATCAGTGATATCAATACCCTCAGTTATACACAAGTTCATTTATATTTTCAGGATTGCAGGTATCTATATTATATTTTTATTAATTAAAAACGTGATAAACTTAGAAATATAAAAGAATTGCATCTACATGACTATATGCAACCATTGAATCGAACATCATTTACCCCGAGGCTCTAGCACCAAGATTCGACCTTCAATTAAAGAACCAAATTAAAATATCAACGAGAATATCAATGACATCATAAACATGCATGTTCTATAGATACGTATTCGAGTTTACAATGGATTTCCTGAATATACACGGGTAATTTGAATATACTCGGGTAACTGCTTGACATATCATCTAGCATGAAAAACAGACCGGGAATATGACAGGAAAATACCAAATTTGGTTTTCTCTATTTGCCTTTTTGTTTGCCTAATTGGCCACAATTTCATGTAAGTACAATAAGAGATATAGAATTAAATTTTCTGAATTATGAAGATAATTTAACATAGGATTATAAAGATGAATAAACGTAAAACATTAAACCATAAGCGGGATTAGACAAATGGCACAGCTGAACTCTGAAAGATGGTTCCAAATTGTTTGAATACCCAACCAAATTAAATTTCTGAAGAAAAATGTTCAGATTCACAATCTATGTGTGTGGGATAAACTCCAGTCATCCGTCTCGATGAACATTAACGGTTTTATCGGTCACTACCACATTAAAAAAAATAATACTTATATTCAATGTTTATGAATTTTTGTATTTATTTCCATGTTTTAATTTTTTGTTTTGTTTGTTTCATTTATTTTTTCATTAATCTGTTTTTATAATTATGTCACGCTTATTTTAGAATTTGTATTCTAGTTTAGGTATTTCAAATGAAAAAAAATATTTCGAAGGAGTTGCCTTATTTTTTCTATCATAAATAATATATTTTATCATAAATCACAAAGACATATCTCAACATTCAGATACATTTTATTCTCACAAATGGTCTATGTATGTTTCTTTTTAAATCAAGATCAAAAAATTATATCACATAATATAATATGAAACTATAAAACAAAACCAAATAAATATAATTTAGCAAACAATTTATAAATTTTATCGAAAGTCGAAGATGGTGAAAATCTTTAAACCTCCGTCCTGAAAAATTACAAATATGAGATACGACACTTTGTGAAATTAACGACGATATATGATATATCCGCCTTCGATTAGCCTAATATTCTTAAGATAAGCTAATCATAAAACTCGGAATAAAACTCACAAACGAATGAATGATCTCCAAAAATATACTAAAAAACTAACATATATATATATATATATGTTATGGAATAAACTCGACTAGAATACTTAGTTTAGGTTACTAAACATTCAATGAACGTTAGAATTCTTAACGAGCTTTGAGAAATTAATTATAAACTCGTTTAAAACTGTGAAAGACGGAAACCAATGCGAGTTATCTATTTATTAGCAGGTTTATTTATTAGCTTATTTGTCGGTTTACTATATGAGTTACTGCAAAAGTACAATAACCTCTGTGGAATCTATTAAAATCTTATATAATTAACTCTATAATTAGATACTCTTAACTTTTCTAGATATTCCGAACTTCTCCAAAAAAACTAAATCAGAATATTAACATTTCTATAATGTTTGTGCACGCTTGCGTGTCTATCTAACCAACATGTATATATCTTTAGACATTGGAGAACCACCATTGTTTAATTTCATATCTCAAAATAATATTTTTTCCTTTGATTTTTGCAAAAACACATTTGAAATGCTACCTTTCGAGTTCTTCAAGTTAAATATATCTTAATGTTGAATTGATACCAGCAACCGTTATTAAATTATTTTATCAATTATGATTTTTACAAATTCAATTATAATACATTTCCGTGTTCTGGTTCAGATGATGCTAAACTGTATTGAATCAATAATAAGGTCTCTCTAGTCTAGATCGAACAGTAACATTACAAGCTAATAGTTCGAGACAGCTGTTTGACTCATCTCACGGAGCCATCAGTATAACGAAAAGCTTGCTACGTTACTGAACGATCGCTGTTGAAGCATAGATATAATACTATATACATACATGGATAGCGCATGCTATACGAACCTCTGTTCGAGAGACAGAAGATCTATTTCAGCCTAGTATTAGACAGAGATGGAGATCATTCTGATCACGTGACAAGGGGCAATAACGTGCAAAATTTACATTGATTTAAATGGAACACTTTACGAATGTCATGAATTATTAAGTTATAATCCTCTTTGATCGGCTTTTATGATTCAGCAACAATACAAAATAGTATTATGTACAAAATTACATTAAAAATATTGAATTATATATCACTCATTTTAAATTTAGTCACATTTCCATAAAGCACCCATAAGCAACTTGTTTTGAATTTCATGAATGGAAAACTTCAGTATGTAATTAAGTGAAATTACTGTACCCCACATTAAATGACATATTTAGTTATTAACGGCTGCAATTATTAAATAATACATATATTTAACTATAGAATCATTACCATACATGACCTAATAAATAAAACAACATCGTTCATAATGCCGTAAAGATTTAATTATAATATGAAAAACAAGTAACATATACACATTATTCAAAATTGAATAACCTACAAAAGAAATATAAAAATGCTCAAATAATTAGACAGAAATAATATAACTATTTCTTGGAGTGGTTTATTAAAATTATTAAGTCCAATTTTGCTACCATATAACCCAAATCTGAATTTTTCCTAAGCCAGAGATTGAATCCGATTATGCCTAAAGAAACTAAATATAAATAAGAAGAACTGGAAATTACATGAATGAACTGTTGTTATTCAGTGGTGAACTTCTGGTATTATTGAGGCTAGTCGCAGATGCTAAATCGCTAGCTTACCTCTTGTGTTATATAATAAACATTAACAAAATATTACGGTTTCTAAAGAAAAAAAGTGATATATAAAGGGTTTAGTTCACAGCATTAATGTTTATAGTTACAAATTAGATTCTCGGTCACCTTAATTTTAAGCTTAAATTTTATCAACAAAGGAACATTATTATATAATATTAGGTACTGTTAGTGTTAAAAATACAAATTCTTCGGAAATAAAAGTAAAAATTGTTCTGAAATGTCCTGCATGTCGTTCAGATGCTTTAATAAATTATTGAGGCCTTTGCATTCATTCTACGATTCCTGGTAGTCAAGTATTCAATTACTTTTCTCAGCTTATCAATATTATGCTTCGCAATCTTTCTTTGCTTTTTTGGTGGATACCATATCTTCCTCAGAACAATCATCTAAATATCTGCACATCGACTTTCTATGTAATAATTATAAATTTAATAAAATTAATACAATCACACAATACTCATGATAAAATGTAAGTACCTCTTTCTCTTTCGCAATAATGTCTCAGCACTAGTATTTGGTGTTGGTGTTACAGTCTGGTCATGTTCAATATTAAAAGATAAAGATTCTTGACCCAGGTATGAATTATATATAAATTCTCGGGAAATAGGTCACATTAACACTTATGCTTTATATTTTAGTCTTTACGTACGTTTCGGTCTCACGACCATCATCAGAAGACTTATTACTTCAATAAGCTGATTACTTAGTTGTACTAACACAAAGCGTCCTTATCGCACCAATTTCGTTTAAATGCCAACGTCGCCGAAAAGAACAAAAACATGAAATCGGACAGGTGTCAGTATAAAACAGAGTTTATAATATATTATTTAGACCATTTGAATCAATTCCTATAATACTCCAGGCAAATAAGACATTTTCCACAGACCTTTCAAACAAAAGTTGTAGGAAATAAAAATTGCCACAAAAAATCATGTCTAATATTTTTTGATTTTCCGCGCGGTTTCCGCGTTTTATATAGTATATATATTTCATGTTTTCTCGCTGTTACCCAAAAAAACGTTATTATCTCGAAAATTAAGCATTTTCTTGAAAACCTAGAAAATGACACGTTTGACGCTGGTATTGAAGTGAAAATTCTATGATTTTCCAAGAATTTTCCACAATTTTCATTTTTCATACTTAGTTATATCCCTGAATATATCAAAGAGCTATTACATTTCTTCTTTAAGGCTTGCTCACTTTTCTAATAACGTTCGTTTTGAAGGAAAATGCATTTTTGTAGCAATATATCACAGCGCATTCCCGCGCCAGCCCCCGCGTTGTGACATCGGTTTCTATATGTCAAAACTCACACTTTTCTACCAAAAAATCCCGCCGTACAGAGAGGTCTGTAAAATGACCTATTTTTCGTCTAATTTGCCTGGAGTATAACTTTACTGTTCCTAAAATCATACATTGCAAAAGTGTCTGAAAGATATGTTGCTTAACAAAAGTGGGAGAAGATCGATTGATCACAGTTCATTTAAAATTTTTCTCCAGCTTTATATTGAGCCAGCAAAAATATTATTTTTTTTAAACGCTAAATCGCTCATGTTCATAATTGGACACTAAAATAAAAATAAGCAATATATTTTCAAATATCTTAGAAGTCATACTGCTCAGCCCAGATTCATTGTGTATAATATATTTCATTATAGCAAGTTCAACAGATATATTTAGTAGCTTATTAGTTATGTTTATGCACAGCACTAAATTATTTTGTATTAGCCTTTCTGTTGTGGGACGCGCCGCATCATTTTTTTAAATACTTTGCTAGTTTTATATTGCCAAAAATACTATTAGTTCTATATATAAATTCTCGGAAAATAGGTCACATTAACACTTGTGTTTTATATTTTAGTCTTTACGTACGTTTCGATCTCACGACCGTCATCAGAAGACTTATTATTTCATAACCGGATTTGAAATAATAAGTCTTCTGATGATGGTCGTGAGACCGAAACGTACGTGAAGACTAAAATATAAAATATAAGTGGTAATGTGACCTATTTCCCGAGAATTTATATATAATTAATACCTGGGTCAAGAATCTTTATTACAATTAGTTCTTAAGAAATTTAATTTCAAAAATGCAAAGGACACATCTTTTCTCTGAATTATGAATAATCGTTCACCGACTCTTTACATCAATAATTAAAGCAATATATTTAAGTAACCTTGATCGAATCTGGAAAAGTTCTGGTTGATTTCAAGGCAGCTGCATTTCACGTGATGATGTTTTTTGCCACCTTTTAATTATGCAGATAATTGTCGTCTATTAAAAGACAGTTGATGTAGATTCTAGAATTGAAGCCTGAGATAATGAACAGTCTATATAAGGTCAACAATTCCGGTTTCTCAATTGGAGATTTCACGGTCGAATAAATTATGGAAAGTGTTTTCGTTGCAAATCCATTTTCCATTTCGTGTTTATTTATCTCACGTCAATTTATTTGTTTCGTTACAATTTTATATGGTTATTCAAATGTTTCATATTATCTTGATGGAAACTGTAACAAAATATATGTTATAATATCCTGTCCTACAGTACAAAGAATGGTATGTGCGACACGCAGAACAAACAACACACAATGAAATTGGGATGTACTACTGCATACATTCATGACGAATGAAATCTTGCATTCTTGATTATTCCAGTTCACTAAAACTAAATGAATATTATATTTTGCTAGTGGTCTATCACTGACATGTGTTGCTGTTATTCTATGAGCTATCTGTCATGTAAACGCGTGCAAACGTTATCTGTCTTGTTGTTATGGGGTTATTCGTGGTCTGTCACGAATATACTAAGCTATCACGAGCAATTAATCTATGAGCTGTCTGTCATGTAAATATTACGTGATTATATGAGCTGTCTACGTCACACTATATCTAAAAAACGTTTCTTAGCAGGTGCCTATGTCGTATAACGAACCTATCGGCCAAATTTCAAGTACCTATGTCGGCTTCGTAGTTTCGGAAATTTCATGATGAGTGCGTTGGTCAGTCAGAGGTATTTCTCTTATACTAGTTGTTGTCTGTGGGCACCTAATACCCGTAGAAACAGTTGAGGCGTGGGCTCCGCTGCGGCGATATCATTCCCCAAGTTTCAAGACTTGATGCATGTTTCAAATGAGTAGAAACACTAAAAGGCGTGGAAAGACAACAAATTGTGAAAGTTTATTTGGATTCACAGGTTATAGAGGGGTCTGTCACCGACATTGTGTGACTGTCAATGTATCAGATGTCTTCAGCTGTCATGTAAACGTTACCTGTCTTTTTATGCGGTTATATGTGGGATGTCATAGACAGTCTGAACCGAGGTCAAAACTGAGATAATGACTTACCATCAATGGAGTTATCTGTCATGCAAACTTTACATGATTATATGAACTGTCAAAAACTTCAAAATACAGGATGTCCCGCATAAGAACCGACACAGAGCAGGAGCATGTAGGAGACCCCAAAATATTATGATTTAACGCAACTCACACCTATACCAAGTTGCACCCCTTAGAAGTTATAGGCCCTCATAGTGGGACTTTAAATTTTGAAAAAAATTTATATCTCAATTATACTTCAACTTGGAAAAACCAAATTTGGTACACGTTGTAAGCGTTCCAAGAGTATTAATCGACAGTAAGTAGAGTTCAGTTGGATCATTTTAAAGGGTTGCTAATGGATGGTGCACCCTTAAAATTTGACGAAACTTTTTAACCCAATGGCGATAAAAATAATTTATTGGAAAAGCAAACAACTTTATTACTAGAAATAACATGATTCAATTTACTTAAGTTATAAAAATTCCTTAAAATGATCACCGTTTTCTCTTAGGCATAATGTTATTCTTTTTCGAAAATGGAAGTTCATTCTGTCTAATAACTGTTGATTGTTTCTAACTGCATTTATCCATAATGCGGTTCCACAATTCACCTTGAACGCAACTGGCGAGCAATACGTTCCCCAAAGAAAGAAATCACATTTGTTGAGGTCTGGTGATCGTGGAGGCCAAATCTGGGGGCAATTATTCCCTTTTCCAATTCATTTATTTGGATACTGTTCGTTCAAAAAGTCTCTAACAATATTACTAAAATGAGGCGGTGCTCCATCATGCATGAACCAATGTTCCAGTCTTAGTTGTAGTAGTACATCTTCAAATAGATCCGGGAGTGTTTTGGAGAAAATTTAAATAAGATTCGCCATTCAGTTGATTTGGTAAAATAACTCGTCTTATAACTCGATGTACAGAAATTTTTGATATACCAGTTTGTCGAGATAGAATTCTTGTGCTAATATGTGGGTCATCTTCAATTCTATTTAAAAGTATTTCTTCCTCTTGTCCTGTTATTGCAGCAGCACGTTCTCGAGTGTTGCTGAAAAACTGCCTGTTTCTCGAGCCCGTCGCTCAACATTGGAAAAGGTTTCTCTATGGGGAATCCAAAGAGTTCTACTTAGTAGAACTCTTTGGGGGAATCAGACGATTAGGGAATCTTCTTCGATACTCTTTAACACTTTTTCTGAAATTTTCTTCACAGAAACCTAATACCAATAACATGTCAACTTCATAGCCAACTTTTGAAATTTCGATGATTTTAAATATCATAGCTACATATTATATGCTTTTATTCATTCGCGTTTTTCTCGAGAACGACAAAGTTTATTGAAAAATTACAAGAGTAATCAAGTTTTAAAATCAAATTTTCCATAAAATAAGGTAATATTTTTTTGAAATTGCGATTGGGTTAAATAAAAAATCTGTCAAATTTTAAGGGTGCACCACTCCTTATCAACCGTTTCAAATGATTCAACTGGACTCTACTATCTGTCTATTAATACTCTTGGAACGCATACAACGTGTACCAAATTTGGTTTCTCTATGTTGAAGTATAATTGAGATATTAATTTTTTTCAAAATTTAGAGGTCCACTTTGAGGGCCTATAACTTCTCAGGGGTGCAACTTGGTATAGAGGTGAGTTGCGTTAAATCATCATATTTTGGGGTCACCTACATGCTCCTTCTCTGTGTCGGTTCTTATGCGGGATATGCATATTGAATCCCTTTTACCCCGTTTAGAATTGAATTTCGAGAAGTCCGTTTGTTTACTTTTATTTATATCGGGTTTTTCGAATTCGACTCTCATCATGGGGACCTCGAAAAGTGAAAGAGATAAGAAGATGGTTAAATTGGGGCAATATTGCGCACTTTTCAGAGGCCGTTTTTTCTTAGTTTTTCAAACAAACCAAATTCATCGAGATTTATATCCAATAATTTGCACAAAGTTCGATGAGGTTGTTGTCTTTCGAGATACATGTTCAGATACATTTCCGTTGTCTTGACACCAATTCTATCTTTTTTGCCATAAAGTTTGTCATATCTCGTTTGTTTTTATCCATTTGGTAAACTCCATTTTTAACGACACAGTGTTTTACAACTGAGAAGTTAGCGGCCACTTTCCAGAGGCCGTTTTTAACTAGCGACCAAATCACCAGTGGCGTCGGATATTAATTAAAATTCAAAATGTATCGATTGTTCAACCATATCTTGGAAAATTATTAAACTACACTTTAGACGGCCTGCAAATCAAACTTCTCTTGGTATATCATTGTTGGGTCTCTAGTTAGTACTTATACCGAATATGAAGTGGGCTAAACATTTTGGTAGGTAGGTTTTGAATATTTTTCCTAATATCGTCAAGTAAAAACTACCCCTTAGATGGCCTGCAAATCAATCATGTCTTGGAATACCATTCAAAAGTATTTAAGTAGTACGTACCTATACCGAATATGGAGTTTGGCTAAACATTTTGGAGGGTGGATTTAAAATATTTTTCGAAATACCTTCAAGCGAGTCGTAGTACAAACTACTCCTTAGACCGGTTGCAAATCAATCAACTCTTGGTATATTATTGTTGGGTCTCTAGTTAATACTTCTACCGAATATGAAATTGGCTAAACAATACCTACCTTGGTTTCGAATATTTTTCCGAATATCGCCCTTAGAAGGCTTGCAAATGAATCATCTCTTGGAACGTCAGTGTTGAGTTTCTAGTTGGTACTTTACCGAATATGGAGTTGCCTAAGCATTTTAGGGTGGGTTTCGAATATTATTCAAAATATCGTCAAGTATAAACTAAGCCTTAGACGGCCTGCAAATCAACCATCTCTTGGAATCTAATTTTAAATTATTCAAGCAGTTTGTATATCAAATATGATAGTTATATGATATACGAACTGCTTAGTTTTTCTATCGAACAGCAAAGTCTAGTGACGTCTTTGTTGATGCTTATAACCTCCAAAGTTCCAATGCCTATCTCGTCTTACAACATTTTATCGCTGTTCTACAAACATCAGAACGTTATAGGTTTTCTTTTCCTCTCGTATAAAAAAAACTTGGTCAACCCGACAATACCATATATATCACACATGCCGTTTTGACGTTATGCCGTTCTTATCATGAACATGCTTTAACGAGGGCTTTAATAACTTTAAATTTGATACGAGAGTTCATCATACTTTGAATAAATGCAGAAATATGCCTTGGTATTATAAGATATTTCCGAATAATACAAATTATTGTGAACTACCTACACCAATGAGATTTGTACTCTTATTGCGTCCAGTAGAAAATGTGGCGATCGAATGCGAATAAGTAGAATATCGCCAAATTCATGATTTACTGATCATAGTACTCTAGACTAGATTAAATGCTGAGAAAGTAAATCAAATAATATTTGATATTAAATTAATTCGCTTCGCAGTGAATTATGCTAAACTTTTCCATGCAAAAATCGGAACGAAAACTTTAAATGAAGCATAGTCTGAGTTGACTAATTTTTCCAGTTATTCGCTTTCTTTAAACTTGAAGAATTGCATTGTGATGGAGTAGTGTGAGAAAGAATTTCAATTGTATGTGCTGTTATGAATGATTGGGCATTTACTGGAAGATGGGTAAACAGTAAGGATGTCCAGATACACAGCATTGGAGAAACAGAAAGTGTGTATCCATTGTGACATTTTTGTTGTTCACTTTCCGCAACTCTGAGAAAACTTTTCTATTTATTTTTATTGTTTATTTCCTGATTTTGTCGTAGAACTGTTTTAGTTGGCAACACTAACTATATTACATTAAGGGAAACAGATCAGTACAACGGAGCACATTCATGCTACGTGGTATCCCAAAAGAGGGTTGGTTTGCACTTTCCAATTATTAATCCTGATTTCTATTATATGCAAGCTTCTGTTTGAGTGAATTTGAGTAAAATGTATTTATTTCTTTATTCGTCTTACCTATAACGTTGAAAATATGGATTTTAAAGTTTTTGGAACAAAACATGGTCAAATTAACTAAATTATTTGGAAAAATTAACTGAAATTGATTAATTTGAATTAGAAACCAGAACTCTAAAAAGGTTAACCACCACCATATTCGTTCCAATAATGGCACTAACTTCGTCAATGCAAATATTGAAATAAAGGAACTTCTTAAAAGCTAATCGATACTTTACAACGAGAAGGGATATCTTGGCATTTCATTCCGCCTGTTCTCCTCCTCAGATGTACACTAATAAAATATAAGAGTTCACATTGTGGTTACAATACTATAGCACTATAATATAAGAAATAATCACCATTATCCACTAAAGTGAATAAGGTCTGTTTTAGTACAAATTGAAGCAGTCCGTCCAATGTGGTCGGATTCAAGTGATCGTGAACCGTTAACCCCAGTATATTCTTTGATTGGAAGACTGACTCTGATAGCACTCCTGAATATAGCACTGTCACACATATCATTCTTCTTTACTTGAATTTGCTCTCTTTTTGTGTTTCCAGATCTGCTCGACCTCCTTCACAGTCGGGGGCAGCAATTCTGGGCGGTGGAGATTCAAAAAGCCGAGACGGGCTATCCTATCGCGAAACAGGGAATTCTCCTTGATGTGTCAAATCCGTTTGGCTAGATTTCTCCTTACACACTCAGGGCTTGTATTTGGGTGTTTAAACCCCAAGTCAAAGATCGTTATACTGTTTGGTTATAAATAACCTAGCGCTAATATCTGACGACCCGTCTTCGCTGTAGCTGTCGCCAACCAAGCGATAAAACAGCAATATTAGTTTATCTTCGTTTAAGATGAACTTTACCATTTGGCACCTTACGAACTGGGGTCCAACTTCTTACGGACCAATCTTGTACACCCCATCACAACTTTTTGGCATTTTCCTTTCATGAATGTAAAAAGAATACCAAATCCTCTTCTCTAAAAAAGCGTACTTGTAAATTTGAAAAAACTTCTCGCTTAGAATAAATTGTGAAGGATCGGCCCTTATATGTTTTTAGAAAATTTTAGTGTGCAACAAAGTCTTCACATCTTCAATGTATTTAATTTATATATTTACAAGTTCAAGCTCCTGATACACCGCATACCAAAACAACCTACAAAAGAAAGTTGAATTACTATAATAATTCTATTATTATTGTTACAATGACTTGTTAGAACTTGCCTTTTTTTCGGAAAATAACCTGAGCACGTAATTTCATGATTGCTGATGTCAACTCCATGCCATTCAACAGTGATTTGATCATTGAATAATGTGTCCACATGGTCGAATTCTTAATCTTCGCTTCAGTTGCCAAATGGAAAAAATACGCCTACTTAGAATAATTCTTCACATTTTTCTCTCCGCACCAATTTTTCATAATTCTTACGGTAGTTTGCCGGACTTTATATGTACTAGATTATTCATCACTTCTGAAGCGGCAGCCAGTAGCCACTTCAGGGGACGTGGGATCTATGTCTTGTGAGACTGACATAGCTAAAAACTGTAAAATAATTAATTCCAATAGAAAAAGATTTCTAAAATATTCTGTAAAACTTACGAGAAGCAGCCACGTTTTCTGACAAACATTAATTTATATCGGCAACACTGATGATTTAACGTCATCTAAATAACGGTGATTGCTTTTGGCATAGCATATGACATATTTCATTTATAGCGAGATTTATAGTGAATATAAGCTAACAATCACTTAGAGTCCCAACGACAGGGGCACTCAAAAGACATGAGAAACAATTGTAAGAGGTGTATTCCCTGACTGACATTTAATCTGGTTTGATTGAATTTAAAAGTCATCACTTTAGTATAGACTATTTATAATATTATTGAAAATTATAATGCATAGTAAAATAATATTTAGCCGAAATATTAATAAAATAACCACCTTGTGAAAACAACTGGACGATTGGGCGACTCTTGTTTCAGGATGGTCAATGCAATGGCATACCTGGGAAGAATTAAAGCTTCTGAGCATACTCATTCTACAGTGACTCGACTTTATTAAAGTTAGACAAAAGTGCAGTGACTTAGTAAACATCTTAAAACTTTGAATATTGAGTTGTTACATTAACGTAAATACTTCAGATATGCTCAACCAGTATCATTAATCTGGTTATTATAAACAATTTACCTTTAAACTTGTTTTACTGAAAACTGTAATGCCTGAAGAAATGTATCGAATTATATTTATACTCAAAACCGTAGCAATCATGCTACCGATCTAGATCACTTAACAATAACACTTTGTACTGAGGAGTGCAATGGACACCAAAACGCGAGGGTCCCCTCCAGACACAAAGCCTTGTTAAATCTTTAAAGAGTCGTGCAATGGACCCAGACCAGTTCAAAATATCAATACAATAATACAATTGTCAATACTCGACTTTATTAAAGTTAGACAAAAGTGCAGTGACTTAGTAAACATCTTAAAACTTTGAATATTGAGTTGTTACATTAACGTAAATACTTCAGATATGCTCAACCAGTATCATTAATCTGGTTATTATAAACAATTTACCTTTAAACTTGTTTTACTGAAAACTGTAATGCCTGAAGTAATGTATCGAATTATACTTATACTCAAAACCGTAGCAATCATGCTACCGATCTAGATCACTTAACAATAACACTTTGTACTGAGGAGTGCAATGAACACCAAAACGCGAGGGTCCCCTCCAGACACAAAGCCTTGTTAAATCTTTAAAGAGTCGTGCAATGGACCCAGACCAGTTCAAAATATCAATACAATAATACAATTGTCAATACTCTACAGGCAAGACAGTTAACAAGCGGTAATTAAAATATCTTTTATTAAAGTGGATTATTTGAATATTATTAAAACATCAATTCAAGCGAAAATGCAAACTTAAGTATGCTCTGTGAGAAAACTCACCCTTGTAATTTAACACTATCACAATGCTAGCACAATTTAGGTAAACGTATTTTTCTTTAATATACTGCCTTAAAGAGAAGCAAAACTCGAACGAATTCAATAGTTGATTAAATTTAACTCTAAGCCTTCTTCGATAGTGCACGTGTGTTTTAAAAACACCCCTGCATCTAAGTTTGTCAACAGTCTCCAATCTAAACAAAACAGTCTCATTAGCCCATCTCAATTGTCCGTCAAAACACGGATGAGATTATTTTACGGTTATTTATCTGTAGGTTAAAGACGTTTATTAACGTATCAATATAGAGGGTCTTGCACAATTTTCGATGATTTGGTAAAAAGATTTCGTAGCTCAAAAGTGCAGAAAGATGTTTTGAATGATGAATTTTTTAAATCTATTATTTTAACCTATTACACTCTTTTTGAAAAGTATAAATAACCTTCGATCGTGTAAACGAATAGAATTTATAGACACATCAACATTATACAATATCTACATATTGAAATGGATTTGAACGTTTAAAACAAATGTTTTATTGTATTTCTCTTTTACTAAACTCTGTTTCAGCAAGTTTAGTCCGAATAATTTATCAATCAATTTATTAATTATATGTATATACAAATAAATAACTACATTTTACAAAAAGTACATATTTTGAATTTTATTATAATGAAAAATATACATTGAACCTTCTGTGCAATTTACTAATCGTACGGCTCAAAATTCCCCTGGGTAATGTTGTAATACACCTTTGTGTCTGGACCTCCATCTCCTATCTCCTCTGATAAATTCGTTGCTTACCTCATCATGTTGTGGTTTAATACTTCAAAACTTCATCTAAAACAGTTAGTTCCTATTCGCTCTTCATACATTCCTATCAAGTGCACATGCTTACACAAGGTATTCTTTACTGCATATTCAGGACACTAGGTAGTGATTAATACATAATTTGCATACTCTGCAATATAGAGTATAGTGTCCTACATTATTTCTCACATAACTTAAATTTACAGTATACACGAGTATGTTGTGTTAAGGCTTTTTAATAACTACTTTAAATTGTCAATTTTTCCTCCACATATTTATTAAACACTTTTTTTCATATGAGCTTCTGATATAATTCGGTTCTGATAGCTGATCGTATTTGGTCGTTGAATATCCACAATCCTCTTGCAAATTTTTATGTCTACCAGGTCGTCGATTGTGTCTAGTAGCTTCTCAATAGTCACCCTCACATTTCTCTTCAGTTGTCTAGTCTTCAGTAGGTTGTTTAATGTCATTTTTGTGTTGATTCATCAATGTAACAGTGGGGTCTATATTTCAATTCTTCCTCCATCCTGAAGATAATAATTTGAAAAAAAATTTACATCAACAAGAATATTTTCATACTTATTATTGATACCTAGTTAAATAGTTAACAACCTGATTATTGATACCTAGTTAAATAGTTAACAACATATGTTTTACTTACCTCTTATAATTATTGCAAAATTACATGAACCTGTCTTCATTAGTTTCATTGATTATTATCTTCATCTCATTTCCTCAAAGCTGAGGTGTTTTTTTCTTGAATGAACCGCATTGAACCTTGTTTTCAAATCGCATTCAATATGACGTAGTGAATTATGTCTTTCAAGAAAATAAACAGTTTTGAAACGTCAATGGTCACCAATATAATAATTATTGTTTATATTAATCGTGTCTAACGATTATTATAAAATTGAAAATGAATGTGCACGATATTATTCCAATTTTGGTTGATGATCGACAAATTAACGTATTACTTCTGATAAATCAGTTGCAGTTAGCAGAAGAGACTATCTCTCAGGAATTATTTATTTTCCACAATTTTCAACATTCAAAGATTGATAATTTTGCTGAACAATGGGTGGATAATTATTTGGATTAGGACTGTTCCCAGCTGTTCAGATTCCAGAAACAGACTAAGAGATTCACTCTCTCGGATAGATGGTCCCGTATTGAATGTTCCTCTTAGGGGGGGTTTATCATACCCATTAACAAAGAAAATTGTTTATGTTTAGTATTTCTCCTCTGTGAAGCATCTGTCAAAAAATTGTCAATGATCGAATGATCTGACATTTCCCCTCTCTTCTGTTGCTTTTGGATTTCGAACCTTTCTTAGAGATGCATTCAAATTAGATTGAACCGCATTCAATGCTGACGTCACTGGTTTGACAAGAAAATGTTATGTTTCAAAGAGCATTGAACACGGTTCTTCAAGAAAAAACCGCTCTGAACATAGTAATTTCATTTTTCCTTGAATATTCTAGTTGTTCACAACTTGAACTTCTCAGAATGAAAGTGAAATATGACATATTCTATGCCAAAAGCAATCACCGTTGTGTACATGACACTATACTCGTATCATCGGTGTTGCCGAACCTGATTAATTAATTAATTCATTCCTCAGACTAATATATTAGCCTGAGGCCTCCAGTGGCGAATATACGAAGCTAATGTTTTATATATATTTACATTTACATTTATATATTTAGATTCTACAATTCATATATATAAAACATGATCAATATATAATACAGAAAGTTGTTAAATATATATTGTGAAATTTACTATATATTCTAAGATGTTTAAATCATAAATAAGTAATAATTATGGCACAAACAGCGCCTCATAAAAACTACTTAAATTGAAAGATTTTAAAACTAAATGAGTTCTTTTAACCTAAATCTACTCTGTAAAATGTTTCTGAAGAACAAATTCAACATCCAGGAAAATATCTCTCGCTCTTCGAAACACTGTCATTAGCGAGTAAAAGTATAAAGTTCATGAAGCACCTGCTACTTCCGACTTCCGGTGACAAATAATTTCTGCCGAATAACGAGTACATATTTAATGGACAATCGTAAATTTCACGGCTGAATTTATAAAAGTACGGAAAGTAGAAAGCAATGTTAAATTGTTATCAAAATGCAATAAGTACCATTCCTCGGTCTATTTGTTTCCAGATGTGGAGCTATCGAACCATGCATCCTCGCTGAATCACTTACCAAATAACAGAGGTCATAATTTTAAACCACAATTCCAGTGAAAGTGGCAGAAATACCATAAAGCAATAACGGCGAATTGTGTACGTAACTGATGTTCCGAAGATGTTTTATGATTGAAATTATTCGCATTAATCCTTTATTTAATTTTCCTTGAGAATACTTGTTGCTCGACAGTTATCACAAAATCTGTTGTACCATTAGTGATGGATCATAAAAATTCTTAAAACAATTACATTATAAAATAATTGTTAAAAGCAAGTTTACCTAAACAATCGTTAATACACCTACATATTCTATAAATCAGCGTCATTAATTTTCAACAATGTTAGGTGCTAATTTGGGCAAATGGACGTGGGCCATCATAATATCCAACCTTAAAAGGATGACAATATTTTCCTGGCAAAGTTTCATCTATCTCATGCTTTAAAGTTGCTACCTTGGTCGGTATATTGTGAAAGTATTCCAATAAATTATATTTCAGTAAAGGCCTCAAATTTTAGTTATGCCAAGACTACAGGCCAATAACATAAGAGGGCAAGGTTAAAGTCCCTGAAAAATGAATCAAGAAATGATTTATTTGGTCAACACCTATTTTATTTCTCAACAAATATCCTTGTAGCTCGCTACACTTCGTCCACGTTTTTCTAATTTTTCGATTCCTTCCAAATAATTCGATTTCGGCAATCCTTCAAAATGCGTTTGTTTCAGTTATCTATTTCTTCAACTTTGGAAATAGATAAAAATCGCAACGGGCCAAATCTGGAGAATATAGTGGATGACGAACCAATTCGTAGCGCAATTCATGCAATTTTGCCATTGCGACTGCGGACCTGTGAGCCGGTGCGATGTATTGGGGGAAGAGCACTTTCTTCTTAACCAAATGCGACCGCTTTCGCTTCAAATCGGCGTCGAATCGATCCAACAGCTCTGTGTAATATAAGGCGGAGATCGTTTTGCCCTTTTCAAGGTAATCGATATGGACGATACCGTATGCAACCCAAAAAACTGTCCTTTTTCGGCTTCGATTCGCCAGTACAAGTCGATTGTTTCGACTGTTCTTTGGTCTCTGGTGTATTGTGATGGATCCACGTTTCGTCCACGATTACGAAACGGCGCAAAAAGTCCTTTTTATTGCTCTTGAACATCGCCAAACACTCCTTTGAAGTAGTCCCACGCTCGCGCTTGTTGTCAACAGAGAGAAAATGCGGCACTCAACTGGCAGATAGCTTTCTTATGTTCAAAAGTTTATGCCAAATGTTCAGTACCCATTCGGTTGAGATGCCCATAGCTTCAGCAATATCGCCGATCGTCCAATATCATACCATGGATTTTATCGACGATTTCTGGCGTTGCAACCTCAATTTAACGACCAGAACGTTCGGTGTCCTTTGTGGACGATAATCAGTAAACCACTTGTGAATCGTTCCAATCGATGATGAGGAGTCCGCTAAATGTTTAACAAGCGATGCTTTGGTTTGCGTGATGTTTTTTCCACCCAAGAAGTAATGTTTAATAAAGACACGAAATTCACTTTTGTCCATGTTTACAAAACTCTTGCTTGCTTTCGATGGGTGTCAAACTAGAACTGAATGACATATCAATATGAAAATTGTAATGCGTTCTAGTTGAAAAAGGTACATCACAAATGTCACATGGGATTTTCGATTGTGGCGACATCTGTTTTATTTTTCAGGGACTTTTCACCTTGCCCTCGTAAATGGCTAATACATATCAATGATGTCTCTGTTCAGTTCAAGCCTCAAGCCTGGTTGGCGAACGTCTGCATCAAGTCGTGCTATTGTGACGCGGAATCCGACCAGAAGCTAAGAATTTTTAAGATACCTGTATATCTCTCTAGTTGCAATACATATATCACAGGTGCAATCATTATAATATTGACCTTTATCCCACTAGAAAGTAAGGATTATAAAAAGCTCTTTTAATTTCTCCCTTATAATAAATATTTAAGAACTATTAGTATTATAGGATAGGAGATGTGAAATAACACCCAGTATGTACTTCACTGTATTTTATTATTGAAAATTAGGAATGCATAGAGTTTGTTACATCCGTTGCAGTCAATAGTTCGTATATTACTGATTAAGTATATTATACATATACAAAACAAACTTAAGTCTTTTTATAAATAAGGTGGTAAATCACTGTTAATGATTAAATTGAAATTAATTACCAATTAAAGAAATAACATAAAATAAGCTACGTACCTAGCGCACTGACCGTCAAAAAATCCAACCAGCATACGTATCTAGCGCACTGACCGTCAAAAATTCTATCCAGCATACGTATCTAGCGCACCAAGCAAGGGATTAAGAGAGCAGTTATCAATACCCCCTCCCTCGCCCTTTATTATAATATGCTATTATGAAATTAAAAATAATTTCCTCACTTGTCATTCTCTCCTCGTGAAGTGCACATAATCTTAATATTGATTTTTTCTTCGGAATTATCGTTAATTTGTAATTGTGTTATATAAATTAGTGCTTTTGCAATGAAGTTTTTAATTACAACATCGCGAAAAAAAACATTACATTTTAAAAAATGATCGCAAATTGTGGAGGTGCTCATCGTCTTCAAATAAAAAATGTAATGCGTATGCTTATACATCAACCAATGATGATAAATATTTATTTTCAAGGAGCATTCGCATGAAGTGATAAGTGAGATAAAAAAGTGTGTGAATTGGCGATAAATAACGCAGTGAAACGGAAGGCCGTGGATGATCTATCTGAAAGGCCATTGAAAATTATGAACAGGGTGATTGAAGAAAATCCGCAATCAGTGAATTTGCTTACACAAAAATCTTTATACAATATTCGTCAAAATATGTATAAATCTCGTCGCAAAATGATGCCAGCTGTTCCACGATCTCGTGATGAAGCCTTAGAACAGCTTCGCGAAAAAGACATTTTAACAATAAACAATGAACTTTTTTGTGAATATATAGACTACGAAAGTGGTATAGTTTTGTTTTCATGTAAAACTAATTTACAGTTTTTGTGTAATAATGATAAAATTTACATGGACATGATACCAATTTGCTTCTCAAAATTGGTATCAGTTTTTCACGATACATACCGTGAATAATGGACATTATATTCCGTTGGTTTTTTGCCTTTTGCCTAACAAAGAGCAAAAAACTTATGGAAAAATGTTTTCTATATTGAAATGGCAATGCAGTTTAATAGGTGCCAATTTAAACCCATCGTTTGCTGTAGCTGATTTTGAAAAAGGTTTGAAAAATGCGATATCACAAATATGGCCATCAACAGTTGTTCATGGATGTCGTTTCCATTTGACTCAGGTAACCATTTTTTTTTAATTAGAAAAAAAAACATTACTTTTTTAAAACGATAATAAATTTTTTTTTTGCAGTCTTGGTGGAGGAACGTGCAAACTTTAGGGGACAAAAACCTATTTGGATAAAAACAATCAATTAGGTTGTTGGCTTAAAAAAAAAATTGGTTTGCCGTATTTAAACCCTGACGATGTCGAAGAGTGCTTCCTTGAAGATTTTCTCAATAATATGCCAAATAATGCGCAAATTGTGAAATTTTCAGACTATATTGTGGAAAATTATCTGGAAGGAAAATTTCCTCCCGCAATGTGGGCTGAATTCGGAATATTGCAGGAGCATACAACCAACGCCTGCGAGTCTTTCCATTCGTTGTTTGCAAAACAATTTCATGAGCCTCATCCGAATATATTCAAATTTTTGACCGTTTTGCGAATGATTCAAACGCAAACGTATATAAGGATCAACAGCATTTTTGAAGAATCACGAGCACCAAATGCAACTAGTAAACAAAGGCAAAATTTGTTGCAACAAAAATTGGCGCAATTGCAATAACTCGATTAGAATACGTCAGTTTTTGTAGCAATTTAACAAAACAGACACTAAAAAAGCAAACAAAGGTAGAGAAATTTAAAATAACCAAAAATTTAACTGGAAAAAAACTGCAACTTTTGGATGGCTGTCACAACCCAGCAGAAACGCAGAGTGGAAATTAATATTTTAATCTAATAACAAATTATATTTTTATTATAAAAATATCATAACAAAATAATTTAATAAAAAAATCGGCAAAATAATTTTTTTTTTCCAATTTTTCTACAAAAACTGTCGCCGATCCAGACGATAAAATAATTTTTAACAAGTGTCGTCGATTCGGACACTAAAATAATTTCTAACAAGTGTCGCCATTTCAGACAACATACATAATTTTTCATTACTTAATTCAAATTTTTTTTCCAACCCCTCTTCCCCTTCATCGGACAAAGTGTTGGAATGGAGGAGGAAGATAAGTATACCTGAAATGCACTAATCTCCTGACACTTTTTAATAACCGAGCGCTAGATACTTATCCCCAATAGGGTATATAAATGGTCGGTACCTGCTAATAGTGAGGGTTGCATGTTTACTTTCTAAGAAAATAAACGATTCCATTCTGCGTAATATTCTAAGAATCCAACAAGAACATCCAATGCGATGTATCATTTTAATTATACTAATTTACGGTATTATATTACGATCCTTATGTCCATAGAAAGAGGAATTTGAATATATGGCAGTGAAAGGTGGGGTTGTGACATCAGAGTCAATTATAATGTGCAATTATTCAATTATTCGATGTTGAATGCAAAATTTTACTCTTTGTCTAGTCATGATTGATAATTAAAACCATGATTAATTAATCAAGATAACAAGCGAATAAAACGTTGAAGACATTAAAGAACCTAAAAACCTGTGATATGAGGCAAATAGTGTAATATTATATTGTAATTGTTTAGATAGTTTGTAGTAAAATTCGTCTATTAACCGAATCTGTTGATATAAATAAACGTATAGAATGGTTCATTTTGTATTAATTTGTCCAAGATTGTTTAACCAATATTTTTCATTCTCATAACTAAAGAATCAATGGATTCCGGACCAATTGATCCTGAAAAATAATTTGTTCAAGGA
This sequence comes from Endomychus coccineus, assembly GCA_958510875.1. Taxonomy (NCBI): domain Eukaryota; kingdom Metazoa; phylum Arthropoda; class Insecta; order Coleoptera; family Endomychidae; genus Endomychus; species Endomychus coccineus. The sequence continues at coordinate 102,930,339 of OY294067.1, forward strand.
TTATCTCATCGGAAGTTGGAATTTTGAAAAAAACGAGTTTTCTTAATTGACATTCAGGATATCGGTGAACTACTAGGTGTAATTACGAATATGTATAACAACATTCCTATAACTTTTCTTCATTTTCTGGATTACTATAATTGATGACAGTGGTAAAAACACTTTGTTACACTTCGTGTTAGATTGAGAAATGTAGGTCATTTAATGAATCAGAAACGTAATACAGATTTCGCGATCATTATGATGTCATTTCACGTTAAAATAAACATGTAGGTTACATTTTAAAATAATACTTGTTATTCACAAAGCGAAAACATATTTTGGTTCATAAAACCTAACAATAATTAATACTGAAAACAAAAATATACTCTTGTTTTATGTAACATAGTTATATTACTTTCATGTTTGACAGTAAACATACAAATACAATCATACATTTTGCAGATTATTCAATTAGATAGAAAAAGCACTGTTTTGAATGGTTGATATCTATTTGTTGATAAACGAAAATCATGAGAAGCGTTTTAGTCGAGGAAATTAATGATAAATTGTCAGTCATTTAACGCCATTTAGTAAACGTGGAACAGTGGTCAGGTGATCATCGTGCTTTCTGTGAGAAGGTTAATTTGCAATCAGTTCATTATTCCGCGTCATGGGCGGGTACCATCTCGTAACGCAATTTATTGTTGGGTACAAAACTTTGAAGAAACTAGATCTACTTTAAATTTAAAACATAAAGGAGAAGCAAGAAGTGTTGGAACGCCAGAAAACATTGATAGAGTTCGAAGCATAGTCAAAGTATAAAGGTCTGTTGGAGCTTCCCTACCATCGTTTCTCGCGCTAGGTGACGTCACCTAGCTCCTCCAATCACATTGCTCTCATCGGCTCGTCGCCGGCACGTAACAACATCATATTATGTCGTCGTCAATAACATTAAATAAACGAAATAAACGACCAATCAGCTTGCACTCGAATTTTAAAAAGAGTAGAAGGGAGGCTCCAACAGACCTTTATACTTTGACTATGGTTCGAACTGCCATAACAAGTAGCTCAAAATGTTCTGCGATTAAACATGTATCAGCATTGCATATCAGTGAACCTTCAATACGTCGAATCTTATATCTTAAGTTTTCACCCCAATAGAATTCAATTTGTCCAAGAATTAAAAGAAGCTTATTTGGACACTCGCATGAATTTTTGTCAAGAAATCTTGCAGAGTTTGGATAGGGAAGAAAACTTAATCCACCATATGTTTATGTCAGATGAAGCCCATTTTCATCTTAACGGCTATCTAAATAAACAGAATAGCCTATATTAGAGCGCTGAAAACCCGCTTCAGTTGCATAAGAAACCCTTACTAAGGTGACAGTATGTTGTGCTCTTTCATCATCTGGCATTATTGGGCCATTCTTTTTTGAAGACGATCGGGGAAATGCTACAACCGTTACTGCTTCGTTACACAAACATGATCACAACATTTTTGGGGCAAGAACTGGTTCCATTTCCATACTGCTCGTATTTCTATTGCTGCTTTGAGGGAACTCATTCCAAACCATATTATATTCAAAAATGGAGGCATTGCTTAGCCGGTTAGATCGTCTGATCTGTCCGCATGCGACTTTTTCTTTTGGGGGTGTTCGTTGAGCGACAAAAGACAAAGTAAACTAAAATTCGGCAGAACCGATGATGATGATTTTTTTAAATCGATTCTGGAAGTCATTTAAAAAAAATGTAACCAGTTTATTTTTTCATGATATGCATTTCACATTTCTACAGAGGAAAATGCATCTTTTTGAATGCATTTTCAGGAGATAATAATAAAAATGTTGAAGAAATGGCCAAATATAGCCAAAATAGGCCAGAATTTCTTGCTCGAAGGTTTTTGGGGTTGCTGATCACCAGATTCGAACTACCACGCACCTGGGGCTCAGGGAATCCTGGAACTATTGTCGTCTCCAGGGAATTCGTGAAATTATCTTTTGGAATGGAATGAAACTTGTAAGGAAGATTGTTTTGAGGTTGCCGGTTGTGACTGTGACCCTCATTAGTCACCTGGTGGTCAGGGTACCCTGATGACCTAGGTCGTCTCCATGGATTGTTTTTTAATATCCTCTGAAATGCAACCAAATTCGTCTCTCGGGGATTTTTTGGGGCTCTGATCACTTATAGTTCAATGTTTTACGTTTGTTCATCTTGATAATTCTATTTTGTATAATCTAAGTTATTCAATAGGGGAAGCCATTACTTTATGTATAATATTAATATAATAAAATAAAACACTTTTAACAAATCGTGACTATAATTTCGACACTAGCGTGCCATCTTCAAACGATACTAATATATGAAAATATGAATAATCTTGGCTATTTATGGTACAATATAATACAGGTAACAAGTAGTCACAAATTAGCAACTTACAACAACGACATCGCAGTAAAACCAAATCAGTTAACCGAAGCTACTCCTCCAGCCACGGTTGGTAAGTAACTTCAGGTTCTCAAATCGTGTGCCCTAAGTAGTCTTATTGAAGCCGGGATGAGTGCTTTCTGCATGTGATGATCAGAACCACTAATATGACCTTGTGGCCTGGGTATAGCTTGCGGAGGTCGAACAGGAGATCTTGAAACTTGCAAATTTTTCCACCTCTTTCAAGACTATGGCGGAGCAGACTATTCGATGACATACATAGTTTGGTTTGTTTATCGAGGAGGGCAAAGTCAAACCTATTTGATTGTATGGACCTGACTGTCCGAAACGGGTATTTCCATTAGATCTGACATTTTTCTTTCCGACAATGGACTCAATATCTCTTGACATGTAAGGTAACCTCGGCTCTTGGTCTATTCCATACGAGTGTCATAGTAGGGCCGCATTATGGCGATGGGTGTACGCCGAGGCCGCTCTTCACGGACATGCCGACAGCAGGTAGAACAGCGTCTTAGGCGCCTTTAGATAGGCCCTGCAGGTGACATCAGGAACCTGCACACCTATCACGTTGCGGCGACAGATCAAGGTGTTGATTACGTCATCTTGGCAAGCTGCGGTAAATCCCTCGGTCGCGCCGCTAATCATAGGTAGCCCAAGGTCAGCCTGGTTGACAAGCCGAGCGTTTCGATGTTTCTATAGAAAACATCCGTGTATCAGCTTGTCAACAAATACGTTTAAAGTTTATTTGCTACATATGTAAGAGAAACTTCAAAACTATAAATTTGGCAGGTAGATAACCTCATAACAAGACAACATGTATAGATTTGTATGACAGACAGCTCATACATTGAGAGCAGCAAATGTTCGCGACTGACCAACTCATAACATAGACTTCCTGTTAATCCAAATAAACGGTCAATGTCATGAAAGGTGATACAGAGTATAATTCACGTCTTTCCACATCTTTAGCTGTTTGGAATCATTTGGAATATTTATTAAGACTTGAAACTCGAGGAATGACATCTGGGCGGCGAAGCTGACGTGCCACCACATGTCCCTACGAGAGTTAGCTGCCTCTTCGGATGCGCCCCGCAGGGAGCATATAGATTATATATAGTTATTAAACAACAAATTCGTGCTACCATATTTTACTATTCCATCCAATTAACTAGATTCGATTAGATATTTTCTGTTTCGAATGCCTTGCTTTTTAATCGTGTCTGAAAGAAATGAAACATACTGTAAGTGCTGTTATGTTTATAGCATCATACACAGACAAATAAACGCTCACACATTGTATATCATGGTGTCACAAAACATTTAACTCTCGTTTTTCTATTTATTGAGCGTATGCAAAACTTTATCTTATTGTGATTAATTTGAAATACATAAGCACTGTAAAGTTGAAGTTTTTCACGAGAGTTATTTTAGTTAATTCTTAACTGTTCCAAAACGCGACACGGTGTTCGGGCCATAAACAATTCACATCTGATCCTGAAACAACGCTAATTAGTTCCGTTTGGGATACCGCTATAATGTTGTTTCTTTTTAATGACACCAGTCGTGTCAATGTATCTTGATGATCTAGCCATTCACTTATCCTCCCATTACCTAAATTATTTGGTTACTACAATCCAACATGATGACTCAGTCATATACGCTGATAAATTGGAGAGAACATCATCCTGGTTTTGTTGAACGGTTAATTAAGATTTTAGTTTAATAAAATTGCGATATTATTCAAAACAAGAAATTTCAATAAGCGTACATTTCTCCTTGCTTTTTCTTTCTTAATTTTTAATTAAGTCCTGAAGAAATATCGGCACCTCGACACTATTCTTGGGAAACTTACGTGATATCCAATTGACTCCGATAGTGATGTCGTCACACCCCCATTACTCACTATCATAAGCATTTCAGTAAAATTGAAAGCTCCAATATTGTACCTTATCGCACTGGGAAATAATGGTTAGAATAAGCTAATTGTTTCCCTTCATAATAAGTTTTATTTAATTTCTCTAGTATAACAAATATTTAAAAACTTCCAATGCGAAGGTGGTATACTTGGAAGATCTGGAAAGGTGATGAGATAAATTCAGTATTCTTGATTATTTTTCAACAATTGAAATTCAATATAAATAAGTTGTTACATATTATTTGAAGTAATAAAAATAATTGAGTTTAGGATCCTCAGTTTACTTTATAACGATGTAACCCGTTCAAGGCCTAGAATTAATCTGTCCCAGGACATTCCCAAACATTGGTTATAGATAAAAATATCTTACTTTACCGGCAATAACACAGGAAATATTAAGTTCAATCTCACTTTGCATAGACCAAAATCATTTCACAATTAACGATAAATATTACAAACAGTACACCGAACTCCCCATGGGTTCGCCATTATCTCCCTTGCTAGCAGAAATATTTATGAATTACTTGGAAACTAAGATTTTAAATTCCAATTTTCAGCACATGCTTGTATATTGGTATCAGTGCTGGATTATAGTATAAGCTTGACTAAGCTGTAGCTTAGGGCCCGACATTTTGGGGGCCCCGCGGAAATTGTAAAAATTAAAAATTAAAAAACTAATAATGACAATTTTTTTGGGAAAAAATAACGAAGTAAAGAAATTACTGGAATATAAAAGTTTGCGTATGCCTAACGACTGGTAATATCTAAAAGTAGTCAAGAATTAGTTGATTTTGTATTAAAGGCGAATAATTTGCGCTTATAACTACTCTTCTTCTTGGAAGTGCAGTGCAGTGGCAAGTTAAAACGCATTAAAAACCCTTTGAGGACAAATATGCGACAGGATAGGTTAGACTCGCTTGCACTACTGTGCATGGAAGCTGATGTATTGCGTTGAATCAGCTTTGATGACCTGATAAAAGATTTTGCGGCTAGAAAGTGCAGGAAAGGATTGTTCTAAGTCAATTAGATATAAGCAAATCATTCAGCGGATAAGTTTCCAAAAGTGCAATTGTAAAAGTGATTAATGTAGTTACGCATTGTATATTATGTCAAATTAAGAAGACGTACTAATAGTGTAAATATTCATTTATGTCCTTATTTTCCTGGCAATAACCTTCTCCACGATTTAGAGCATTATATAACTCTACAAATTATTTTATTCTATGAATAAAGAGTAATTAAAAAAAAAGGGGGGGCCCTAAAATCTGTTGTGCTTAGGGCCCCTCATAGTGTTAATCCGGCCCTGATTGGTATCGCTATGTTGACGACGTAATCGCTTGCTTTACAGGCAGTAACCGTCAAATAAATTCTTTTCTCCCGTATATTAACAACTTACACGTGAATATAGAATTCACATTAGAGATCGAAAACAAAAAGTCCTTAAACTTTTTAGATCTGACCATTTCATATACAAATAATTACTTTTCTTTCGCTATTTATCACAAACCCACTCACACAGATACCACAATACACAACACTTCTTTACATTCACAATCACACAAGCTAGCAGCATATGATTGTATGATACATAGATTAATTAATGTCCCATTGAGTAAAGATAATTTTCATTTGGAATTAAACAGAATCATAGATATTGCCAAAAATAACGGTTATAATGTCAAGATAATTAATAAAATACTCCAAAATAAACTCAATAAAAAAGCCTTAAACGTATTCTATCCGCAGATTCATAATAATACACAATCAAATTTCACATGTCCAACATATTTAGGTAAACATTCACTAAAAATATTTCAATTCCTTGAAAAACAGAATAAAAACGTCGCCTTTAAAACAACAAATAACCTATGCTCGTATATTAATAACTCGAAATCTAAAAAAGATGAATTAAAGAAATCTGGAGTTTACAGACTGAGATGTGATGTAGTGCTTTGTACATAGGACAAACTGGACGCAGTTTCAGCGTAAGGTTCAACGAACATTTTAGAAGTTACAGGCTCAATTAGGACTCTAATTAAGCAAATCACCTGTTAGAACATAACCACAATTTCACCCTTAATCCCGATATTCTACATATTCAGGAAAAATGACATAAACTTAATATACTAGAATTCATAGAAATATTGAAACACACAAAAAACAATAATAATGTAATATTAAATGATCAAATCGATACATATAATTCACCGCTTGTTAACAATTTTGTAAACACACTCCCATCATTATCCACCCCCATCCCTCAAATTGTACCACATTCTGATCCCTGATATTTAAGGACATACTTTTAGTTTTAGCTTTAGTTGATAACTCCTTGCTTTGAAAATGCCACAGTGTGGTGAAACAATTTGTCAGCATTTTTAAATTAAATGTTGAAAGTTTTGTGTAAAATTTGAGTTTTATTCTCCAACTTCCGAAGTATGATGAAAATATCAGCTTATCCTTCTTTGTGTTAGCAATGAGACAATCCCAATGTTTAGTCTGGAACGTACTAATATGCTCGTAAATATAACTGAAAATTACAATTACAGATACGATACTCTATTATCTAATATCTCACAAAAGTAAAACTTTTTTTATGTTATGAGCAAATTATTCAGCTTTAAGATTAAAGTAAGTAATCAAAGTTCTTGAATAAATATTTGCTTGTAGTTACTTACGTAATGATGTACCTATATTTTACGGTATTATATCATCCTTATGTACAGAAAGACCAATTTGATTAAGGTTGAACACTAATTTAAATCTACGATAGTGAAAGATGGGGTTGTGACGTCAAACTATCAGAGCCTGCAGCGAGAGAAAAGTTTACATTTACATAGAAAGCCTAAATAATATACAGTAATCAATAGAGATACTCTTTTGAAATTAGTAGCTTTCGTTCTAAATCAATATTTTCTCACAGTTCAGTTAAGATTCAATGAATTTGAAATGGCTAAGCAGATTTGATTGACTGAAGAATGGTTCCCAGGAACATATGTATGTTTAGCTAATCACAAAAGCAAGATGAAAGATTTTTATCAAAAAATTTGGAATTTTTTGATTCTTCACCAAGCTTTGGAGAAGTTCTAATTTCGATTCAGGTTCATGTCGTCTCTAGCGAGTAATATGGTCACAAATTGTTTTCAAATCTCATTTTCGAATTTCTGAAAGTGTCGAGTAATGTTAATATAAACTGATAACCTAGTCAACTTGTACAAAAAATTTATTTTAAAGGTAATAGTCGATTTTTCAAATTTGTAGATTTAGTGCTATATTTTAACGTACCAAATTTCTCTCGACGAAAGTTGATGCAATTTTTACTCCCCTCACTTACATAGTATAAGGGAATTATTGTAGTCGGCCTAAAAAATATTTGGTTTTGAGCCTTTCTCAATCCATCTAGACTATTTTTGAGATGACGTATGTGCGCGTATGTATGTTCAGTTGGATCTTTACCTTTACGTCAATCAAATCTATAACTCTGCGTCAAATAAGAGTCCGTATTTGTACGTTTTTAGAAGAACAGAAATTAAGTGTATTATGCAATACATTTTTGCAGAAAAAAACCGAGAGGAATAGAACTGGCAGGTGTGGTGAATTTGTGAGGTAATCTCATGAATTGAACCAGAGTCCAAAGAACTAAAGAAAAGACAAGAGTCGAGTCAAGAAAGTTCTACATTCATTTGTTGCGGATACCTAGGTGTGTTTCAGGTTGAATGGTACATGCACATTATTTTTTGCCTTTGTTGATTGAAGTTCTTAACATGAGGAAAGTATGACGTACATTTGTCTAAGCTATCATCAACTAATTGTGAGGTAAAGATCAGTGGCGGCTCGTGAACTTTTTAAGAGAGGAGGCTGGACATAAAACGTTTTTGTAAAAATATACTCTATTCAGCCAATTGATTTAACCTTTGCGCAGTGACCGGCTACTTCAGTGACAAAATTAATTGTTGCCCAGCAAGAACCAACGTGGAGGTATAGAGTTTCTCTTGGCAAAAAATTTTTTTTGTTCGTTATTTGTTTTTTATTTTATTCGGATTCTTAATATTTTTTCTAAAGTCTTTAGTTTGCGAAAATTGATCAATAATATTATCATAAAATGTATCATTATGTTTTAAGTGTTTTACTAAATCTTTTTCAATAGATATTACACTAGCATTGTATAAACGATTTTGGCCCACTGTATTTCGCATGTAAGTTTTGATTCGTTTGAGAGTAGAAAATGATCTCTCCACCGATGCCGACGTGACAGGAATGGTGACTGTCAAACAAAGTAGTATATAAAACTGAGGTAAAACTTGTTGCAAATCATTGTCATATATTTTATCTCATATCGGCGTGACTGTCGTACTGGCCTAAAATATCTTTATCCGAGTATACAACGCATAATTCATTGTGCAGTGCTATTTTATCAAAAAATTTATATTTTAGAACTGAGTTATCTAAAAGTGTATTGGGAAACTCTTTTGAAAAAGATTCGAAAAATCTTCTATTCGTCAAGTCGAAAAACTTCCATTCATGTAAATCGAATCTCAATTTGACCTCTTAATGGTATCAAAAATTTCATGAAAAAGTTGTTTTTATAATGTATTTTCTTGTCTACCAAATTATACGTTTTCCTCCTTTTCGCGGGAGGAGCCTCATCAGTTGAAAAATTTTCAAATAAAATATTAAAATTAAATTTTGTATTACGGAAACTTGAAAATTTTATCAATGAGATGTTTCAAACGATCTCTTGAATAAATTATATCAGTGAATTTATGTTGTAAAATTTGAAAAATAAGATGAGTTTGTTCAAATATTAATTCAAAAGTATCAAGAAGAAACAAAAATTCTTCATTTTCTAAATAAGATTTTAAACCAACAGCAGCATTTAATGAAACCTGATCTGTTGAAAAGTCATCACTGTTTAAAATAAAATCAAATGTTTCAATTAATTTATCTTTATTTTTATGGATGGTAAACACTGCACGTGATGTAAAATTCCATCGAGTTGGAGCATTACAAGGAATTCTGTTTTCTACTATGTTATTTAAAACTTCAGTTCGTTTGGTGGATGTGCTAAAAAAATGTTAAAATGACGATAAGTTAGAAAAGAAGTTCCAACTTCCTTAATGGAACTACATGCATTACTTAAAACCAAATTCATGTTGTTAGCGTAGCAATGGGTGAAAATAGCCTGAGGCGAAACTGATTTTATTTTTGTTTGAAGACCATTCAAATGTCCCGCCCCGCCATTACGCAGATCACGTTAACCATAAATATATTTTATAATTCTCAGTATTGAACGATAGATTTTGATATTTACCTGACATCACTAATCCTTTCAAATCTGGTAAAGGCCGTTTATTTTCAAAAAACACTTTTTTGTCATATGTTAATCCACTAAATGGATTTTCTAAAAAGTCAGCAGCTAAATCACGCACTAATTATGAATTTCAATAATTTACCGAACAGACAGATTCTAATCTAACCTTACTTCGCGTGGCGTCACAAAACAAACACCGACGCAACACGCATGTGTCGCTTCCATATCACCGAGCGCACTGAGCAGTGAGCTGAAAGACCGGCGGCTAAAGAGAGAACTCTTTGCCGGCGGCAGGCTAGCCTACTGAGAGTGTATTTTATCTATGTTCTACGGTATTTAGCAATTGGACTGGTCGGAAAAATGGCAACTGTGTTGAGCAACAGGTGTTTATTGTTTAAGGTTTGAAATATATACAGAGTCTAGCCTCAGGGCACTGTTGCCAGATTAAAAATAACTACTGAGAACGGGGAATTATTTGTAAAATTATAAAAATCATCAGAGAAACAGGAAATAAAATGAATGATCTACAAGATAAATTGATGAGGAGGCTGAGCCTCCTTAGCCTCCTTCGAGGAGCCGCCACTGGAAAGATGCAGACGGAAGTGTAGGTTCCTATTGGTCGTACAGATTTGCAAATTTAAAAATCTCCAAAGTTGTGAAAATAGGAACTGTATTCTTTTGGGGCACGGGAGCCCCTTTCCACATGGTACTTTAGACATCCACCTTCACTTTTTCAGATGAAACTATAGTATTTTATTGATCCATAAAGACAACAGTGCCAAACCAAGGAGGGTACAATTATATCCGAAGTCGCCACAAATCTAGACAGGTAATCTGTTATACATAGCCCATCTTGAGACAGAAATAATTTGTGTATTCTTATAATAAAAGAATCATTACTTTGCTTTTAAAACGGTAATTATTACGTAACTACAAAGATGGACATTCTACTAGCTATTTCCTGGACTTAATATTTAATAATACTAGATACATAAATCCATCGAAATATATACATTTAAGTGATTATTGATTATTATATGCGCAGTAATGCGAAACTATTTTCAGAAAATCAAGTTTAGTCATTTTATTATTTTTGTATTCTGATATTTTGTTAGCAATAAAATTCAGTTTCTTTTTGTAAATGTGTGAATATGTGAGGTGTATTGATACTATTGAACTTGATATAAGTTTTAGATTGAACCCTTAAAAGCTCGATTACAAAAATAAATAAATATGGATGTATTTGATATAACGAATTATTGAAATGCATTTGTTGTCTTGTTAAGGTCTGCAGATGCATTTGCACAAATATGGTTGGTTCATTTGTTCGCAAGATAATCGGAAAACTTTTCTAAGCTTTCGTTATTGGGTTTCAACTCGTACAGTTCCAGAAAATAAAAATCATCAAGCTCTTCTCTGCGGGTTCCAAAAAAAGGAGACCAAAGCAATATCTTAGCCATTTTCCGATATCAAAATTTTTATTTTTATATTCTTGGCTAAGTCCATTTGAATTTGTTGATACCACGGTTGGCTCAAATGAAATCTACAGCCAGCTATTTTTACATCATTCCAAACATGCAATACTGCCTTATCTATCTCAACGTCTACACCACAACTTTTTGCGACAAGAACTGTGCACAAATTTTTAATTTTTAACAAGCATGTTTTATGAATATGTTCACTTTTATCGTTTAACAAACAAAAAAATGAAACGTGTGGCAATCGGGGACTGCCGCGGTAAACCTATTGCATAGCACTACGCCACTGGAAAAAGTTGGGCAAAAAAACATCCACTACCCCTTCAAAATCTTCACGAATTATGAGCAAAAAAATTTTTTGATCGCATAGAACATAGCTTGCTATGAGTAGAAAATGTTCGCAAAAGATGTTTTCTGTACGATAAACAGTTCCGGAGATATTTGCAAAAAACGAAATTTTTTTTTCAGTTTCAACACCCTTTATCACAAAAACTAAGCGTCTGCATATATGTTAATAGGAACTTTTTTCCTCAAAATCAAATTTTCTATCGACTGTTGAACATATAGTGTAGTACCAAAAGACGCCACGTAGGGGAAACATAAAATGCGTCACGTAAGAGTATCATCTTGATCTCTATGAAGAGTATTCTGTGACAAGCATAGATAACTCTACTACCGGTAGTAGAGTTATCTATGGTGACAGTTACTTGCAAACACAATTTTATTTATACGAAAGTTTTAACGTTCAGATAACGCTTCCGGCTCCGGGATTTTCACGTGGCCTATCGACATTAGAAGGTTCGAATTGTATAAAAACATAATTGCATGAACGACAGACGTCTTATGCGAGCGGCAAACCGCAGCCTAAAATTTGTACACCAAACTTCCACTTCCTAAAGGACTTCCACTAACTTCCTCTAACTTCCACTAACTTCCACTAACTTCCATTAACTTCCACTAACTTCCATCAACTTCCACCAACTTCCACCAACTTCCACTGACTTCCACCAACTTCCACTAACTTCCATGAACTTCCATTGACACATATTTCGCGAGGTACTATCTTGTTGGTTAATACATTTCTTCAGCTGTACCAAACTACAGACTACTGTCTTTTGCAAAAATTTATTGATCATATTAACAGTCGGTACATTATGAATAAACCAAAAATAAGAAATTTACATATACTTTATGTACAATAAGTAACACAACATAATTGTTCTCAATTATCTCACATTTACATGCAACCGTATTTCTATTTAGATTTTTTTGATGCGCTTATACCCTTTCTCAATATTAAGACTATCAGTTCTTGATTTCTGAAGTGGATTGCAACCAACCATGTTCACTGGACCATAAAATATATGTTTTACATTAACTGTATCTATATCGTCTCTTTTAGGCCAGTAAAAGCTTTCTAAATTTTCTTTCAAAAATTTTAAAGAGAAATTATTCTGAGGCAAACTATTTTTAATGCGTCCTATATACCACATTGAATCATAGAAATAAGCATAATACAGTTCCTGTTCTACACTAATAACACCAGGTTGATTTGGAACTCCACCTTCTTCTCCGGAAGTAAAAGATTCGACATCAGAAGAATCATTATAAACAACCTCTTTTTCTGATTCTGACGAGCCCTCTGTTGACATATCCTCGTGCACCTCTTTATTTAATTTATTTGAAAGAGGATCAAAATTCTGCAGGTACTCAATATCCTCAACTAGTAATTTAGAACTGGGTTCGTCAAACTGTATTATTCCAGAAAAAATTGTTGGAGCATAGTTGGATATCCTGTAAAACAGATTCTTCTTCATTTCGATAATATGAAAAATTTCATTTTTATCTATGCGATACCAAGTACATAAACACCCAAGACCACGATTAAATTTCTCAAACCCTATTATTTTTGCCGTGTCTAATGAATATTGACGTTGTTTATGCGATCCCTCCATATAGCTAAAAGATAGCAGCCGCCCCAATATGTAGGTATTTAGGACGTGATCCAAATGGTGAATATTAAACTGTGTATTCCCCATTTTGAATTGAAAAGACACCAGTTTCCTATTGTGATTTTATCTTTAATTTGTATGGGGTTCTTAGATCTAGCCGATTTTAGAAGAGCACTCTCGCAGAGTTTTATTTTGCTGTTAGAAATAAATCGTTTCTGCGGGTTGACCAAATAACCAACACAGATATTTTTATAACAATATGTTTAGTTCAACCATCACTGCAGCAAACAAACTGTTCTTGGATATATTTGATTTATCTTTCGAAAAATCTTTAAGGCAAAGTTCGTTTTTCAATGACGCAATTTCAGTCATGTCCAGAACATTATCGAGATCAATATATGTGTCACTCTCGGGGTAATTGCAGTTCTTCCTGTTTCCTCCAACATTTGTCGGTCTAAAACATTTCTTAATAGAACAACTTCGCTCTCGTGAGTTACTACATGGTCATCTTCCTAATTGTCTCCCAGGTTGTCTTCCTCTGTGTTTTCATCAAGTATTACAGGCAGGATTATCTTCTTCCACGAAACCTCGTCTACGAATATCCCAAGTTTGTGGGTCAAGTTTGGTACATCGGACATTGCAATATTTATTGATTATTGTCTTCTCAATATCTCTATTATTAACATCAATTCTTCGGGATCTTAATTGTAACGATTTTTTTTCTTGACGTGGAAAAAGAAACTCGTGATTGAGCTCATTAAGAACAACATTAATTATAGATATTCTACTTATTCGATCTATAATATCCTTGATACTAAAATTAACAATAGTTGAATATGTTGATCTAATAGCTCGAAAAATTTTTTCACATACTTGGCTGCTATATAGCCATGGCAAAAACATTGACTCGTTTAAATTTGAAAGGCTCTGTATTAATTTTATAATTTTTATTAAATTGTGAGCGTTATTTTCGATACACACACATGAATTTAATGATATGATGTTGTCCTTAAGGGTATATTCTGCATGATCAAGTATCCATTTCCTATAAACACGTAAAAAAATACAGCAAACCAAATAGGATAAATGGGAGTGTGAATATCTAAATCTTTTTCTAAATAGGAAGTAACTGCATAGTTCACTATTGTTAAATATGCCACAGTCGCTTCACTATCAGAAATTACCTTTAACATATCAATCACTTTTTTAAACACATTTTTTCGGCAGCTCGAAAATTCATTTTGTCTTCAGCTTTTAAATCGGATATCACCAATAGATTCTTTTCTTTGCAATATTCTTGAATGAGAATATGTAAATGGCTAGCAGATGCTATATGTTTTCCAATGGGTAGAACGATGGAAGGTTTTAGGAGTCGCGTTCGTAACTTTGTGCTGATGTGAACCGTATCCTGCACATAGCAGCATTTGCTATCAAATTTGCCCATTTGAAACCATGCCCAATCACTATTACTTTGATTTTCTGAAAGGGGCGACAAGACCTTTAATAGCCAATTATCTCCATCCGCGGAAAATACAATGATATGTGTTCCATACCTTTGAGCTTCTTTTTCCATGTATTTCCTTCTATCTACAACGTCTTTGGAAGTAAATTTATTATTGGTACCATAAATACACAGGCAATAAGAAGATGCCGTCATCGATAGAGGCTGGGCCATTATAACATAACCATAATTCGCTTTTTGCCCACTTGCCCAATTATCAATGGGCAAATCGTTTGTTGAACATGGATCAGTTGCCCCACTTCCCCCCCCCCTCCCCCCGTTAAAATCATAAATTAATTCATCATCTAACGATAGTTTTGTAATTTCGAGAATCTTAATTTTTTTATATGTCGTAGTTGACTAAGTGGTTGACGAATTAGACACCGTTTTTGATGACGTTGATGCCAATGAAGGTGGTATTGACGAAAAATAATGTTAATTGTCTGTGGTGTCTTGGAAACATCCTTTTCGTGATCAATATTCGACAAATTCTTCTGCCGTTGTCGTAAATGTTTGGCATTATACGACTACGACGCATGCGTACACTATAGAAGCTTTCATGCACTTCTACTAACTTCCACTAACTTCCTCTAACTTCTTCTAACTTCCACTTACTTCCACTAACTTCCTCCAACTTCCACTAACTTCCAAAAACTTCCGCAAACTTCCATGTTCTTGTACACTATTAATTTAATTAACTTATGTAATTAGCTACGAACGCAAACATTTTGACATATGCCTCCAGGAGCTCGCTGCACGTAAGTTAGAGTTTATACATTTTATACATTTTACCTCTATTTTGTTAATTTGGGGCCGTTTCGAACCCCGTGCGGCCGGCGCCAGTTGTAATAAAGTATTTTGGGCTATGGGCCGCTAGCTTTTACCCGCTTTCGGTATATTTAAGTAGCTAGAAAATTCCCTTTCGTACGTGGCACGTCAGTTGCTAGTAGGTGACAGCTCAAAACTGTTTTAATTAAATTTTCCTATTTAATCAACATTTTGGGGCCCGAGACTATGCTATTTAGTTGGCCCCGTTCATAAACTAACGACATGGAGCGAAAACCGCATGCAAGAAGTCCTAGTTAAGACGTTTTATGTACCGTAAATTTGCAATTTTCTAACTCGCAAGCTACGCGCTTCTCACGTGAACGTCATTCGATTTATCGAAAATTAACCAATTCGAAACAGTTTTCGACCCAGTTGGGGCTATCACGACCTTTTAAAAGGTTCAAAGTTAACATTTCGAAACATTTCGACAATTTTAAGCTCGGCCGAGCTACATGGTAGGCGGAATGGTGGGTGTCAGGATATTTCGTTAAGCTATTTCCGTTACGGTATTTGTGTTTTGTTTTTTTTTCTTGATTCGGTCGCCGCGCTCAAAGCCCGCGATAAAAGCTATATGCAATAGCTTAATACTAATGGAATATAATGTCCATTAAAATATCCATGTATCTAGAAAAATTGCTTTAAAAATGTAGTACGTAAGAGAACGTTCCATCTACATAAATTATTTTTGATTTACACGAGAAATCCAAATTACTTTTACATGAAAAAATTCAAGATTTCTTACGTTGTCATTAACTAACAAAAACTGTTCGTTCCTTGAAGATTTTGGATTTAGCTCATTTAAATCTTAGTAAATTTCCCAAATTGATAATGGCAAAGCTGGCACCAACTACCGACGGGCATAATATATGTTTTTCCTTATGCAATGTATGCCTTTTGACGTTACAGTCACCATATTTGTACCCTGCTAAGTTCTTTTCTGATCTCCTTTGCTGGTTTTTCTGCAATGTCGCTCTCAGCCTTTCTTCTGACTGAATAGGTCAAGATTTGACTTTCCTAAATATTTCTTTCCACCGGCTCGTGCGTATGGTTTGTATTCAAATTGTTATGACTCGATTGGACGATTCACCCATTAAAGTATGCATGAAGACTTTGCACTTGTCTTTGGCACATCTCCGTTTAGATTTTTCAGAAGCTAGTTTTCGATAATGTCGTATTTATTTAGCGCTAAAATATTTCTCCCCTTGGACTGTACATTTCCGACAAATCTCCAAAACTAGCCATGTCCCTGTTTCCTGTTTTTACACTTGTATGCACTCTTTGCTCAATAACTAACGGAAGTTAACTAATCCTAATACTAATAACCCAATAAGCAACAAATGAATTCTGGTACCCACATATAATTAGCTATAAACTTTTGAATCACAAGCGAAAAATTGTGTTAACAAAAGGAGGGTGAGTGAATTTAGTCATCCACGGATCAGTTAATTTTAATTAACAGTTGTTTATAAACAAAACCGGTTTTTCTAATGTAAATCTTTTTCTACGTATAAAATCACGTTGCTTCGGCCAATGCGTTGTTAATTGTTTATTATCAAATAATCAACATTTATAAACATATTTTATTAACGCAGTCATATTTCCCAAAGTTGTAAAACTTTGCGATTAGTTAGTAAATAGCAAAAAGAATTGAAATTATTTTTTGTTGCATAATAATTATTACTGTGCACGTTATTCAATTATAAAAAAACTACACATAATATAGAATCAATGATAATTACAGATAAAATAACGTATTTGGATAACCAAACTAATATTTTTGGTAGGTCTAAAAAAAAACTAAAAATGTATTAGCCTCTTGGTATTTTTCGGACCAGCGAAAGTGGAACCTCCATTTGGATCCATAATTTTGTGTTGGCCAAAGTCTTCGTAACCTATTAGCTAAAACTATTTAATATAATTTAGTTTACACTATCACACTTTTGAACTGCGATCTAGCCATTAACAAAACATATATAAACTGTATGAGTTTATCCTTGAATAAATATTGAAACATAACAATTTAAATTATCTAACTCATGAATTAATAAAAGGAACAAAAGGAAAACGTCTTCTACCATTTGACAAGTTCTTCACGTGATATCGTGGTAATGCTCTTGTGCAATAGACATTGTATTTTGTTTTTCACGACCATTCACCACTTCCTATAACTTGTGGATAGTTTTGACGTTTAATCTTCAAAATTGTTCATGACGCTTCATGCTGAGGAAGTGGGCTGGAATGAGACCATCACCGGATGGATTGACGGAAGACAAACGGGAGATATAAATCCGTTGTGTTTGTATACAGTACAGTGCATCACGAGGTAGGTAACATGGACTGGTAATTGCGAGAAGTCCGCTACGTCTTAATCGCCAAGAAGCTTTAATTCACATTTTCTTATTCTTCGCTTTAGAAAATGAAATTCCATTTTGATAACATGTAATCGTGAACTCTGCTCACTTTCCGGAATTTGTATCTTGTTTGGCGTATAACCTTTTTGTCTGAGACCACAAGATTTTCATCACTCGGTTTTCCACGAAGTGTCCGAAATGATTGTAATAAAAACATTTTGAAAATTTTGTCGGGTTCCAACATCGGGTGGATTCAATAGACTCCAATAGTCATGTCGTGACAGCACCACCACTCACAAAAATTTCTCTCTAATAGTGACTACTAAAATATAGTTTACTCTGATGATGGCTATTTGGTAGCTGGAAGGTCCTCAGTACTTTAACAGTACTGTTGATTCTTTCTTGTTATCATACTCTTCGCGATGAAGTCTGAAGAGTTTATGGCATAAGCTGTTTCTAAAATCGTTGAATAAGGTCCTAGAGCAAATATTCTTACACCATAGTTGTTCATTGAATTTAAAGAACTTTGAAAAAATTCGTCTGTCTGTATGTATGTCACGAAATTTGTTAACCCTATAACTCAAAAACGAAAGGTCCTTTGATATTCAAATTTTGACAAAGAATCATTTGCTGTTCGGTAACAACCCTATTGTTTTTCAGGGAACCGTGTAACCCTTTTCTGAAGGGTTGAAAATTAATAAAAATCATAACTACCAAAGTATACATTGAATCGATTCAAAACTTTTACAGTAAATTCAAGTTAATTTCAAACAGCTTTCACCCAAATTTCAACAAAATTGTTCAACAACAACAACAAAAAGAATTATGTCTAAGTAAACTTAAATATTGTATTTCAACAGTATATATTATATCTACTTTGTGGTCTTAGTGCTAGGATAAGTGCCTTACCCAATAGACTCGAGTTCGGTTCCCAAAAGCGGAACATTGTTTTTTGTACATTTTCTTGAGGACATTATTGATTTGAATATTATTTAGTTATGTAAATATAATGAATTAAATAATTTATTTCATTATCTTTACACAAATGCGAAGAGTATCTTATAGAATGTGAAACAATTATATGAAAATCAGTAACCAGATCAAATGATTTGCGAAGAGTAACTTTGCCATTCACACTATTTATCTATTCTCCAAACGGCAACACTTTTCTTGTTTATAATCTTGCCTTTATCGCGCAAATGAATAACTGTTAGAATCACCTAATTTTTTCTCTAATTAAGTTGTATCTAATTTCTCTGTTATATCAAATATTTATGAACTTTCAATGCGAGGGTTATAAAGTAAAACTTAACAATTCCTATGTCAAAATAAGAACAAATTCTTCAGCTCTAAGATTCAATTTACCTATATTTCACAGTACCTAATAGATTATGATCCTTATGTACATAGAAATGGAGAAAATCATATAAAGCTTTGAATATTTGAATAGTAAAAATTAAATATTAATATTTTTTTATATTTTGACTACCCGAGGAGGATAGCCTATAATCGTCGAAGAACATCGTGTGAACTTTAGATGGAGTGTTGGAGGAGGAGGTAGGCTTTGGAAATTTGAAGATTTGACGTTATAGGCATCAGGAAAGACCTAAAGTCTAGTCTCCCTAACTGAATCGCCCGTGGTGGAATAACAGACGAGATTCTCGAATAGCAACGACCATGGAAATATCTACAGAAAAGGGAGAGGTCTCCCAGCTTTATATGATGAATTCGTATTATTAAGAGTGGCATCACCACCAGACGGATATCTCTCTTCTAAAAAGAATCTAAGAGCTTTAAGTATGTTTGGAAGCTTAACTCCAGGACATGTCGAATCTGTGCTTTGTTCCTGTGAAGTTTTCCTGATGAACCTCATATAATCGTTCCATGGGAGACTGCTGTTGATACCGAACATGGATATTGAGGTGAGCACTTCATAGGAACAATTGTACCTGACATCATATTATGTTGAAAGAACATTGTGTGAGCCAGCAGTGAAATGTAAGGAGAGGAGATAGGAATTCGTATTTTTATTGGAGGCTTGGAGGTTATAGGCATAGGGAAACCTCACTTGGTAAACAATTCCACAACTTCGCCTTCTGGTAGGAAGAACTTCGGCAGGTCTCGAACTTGACAGTGAAGGGGTGACTAGTTTGAGCTCGTCTAGTCCGCTCATCTGGAATCTCTCGTGGTGGAACAACAGACGAGATTTCTGATGAACACCGACCATGGAAATATCTATAAAAAAAGGAGAGATCTCCCACCATTCTACGATGTTCTAGAGAGGTCAATGAACTCGTATAAGTGTGACATCATCAATCAAATGAATAGCTTTTTTGGATAAAATCCAAAAGCTTCAGCGTATGTTTGGGAACCGAACTCCAAACATGTAAAGGTAAACAGTATTCCAGGACAGGTCGAATCAGTGCTTTGTAGATTATGAGAAGCTGCTGGGATGTAAAGTATCTTTTGGTACGGAATATGTTCAAGCTTAACTTCATTCATATATTTTTATACATATTAAAAAGTATCATTTTCAGTATATTATCTATTATAGCCTCTGTGGATGTATTTACGACACATCTGTAAGTCAGTTAAAATGGGATTCTTGTGTAAATTTGTCATCAGCCGACGAAGTGTTATTGATGATTTGACTTGGCTTATTTATATGGGTACTTCTAAGAATGATTGTGTGGCCTGGGATTACTGGTCAATACATATGTAGCCAACGATAGGAGCTATGTACCCTTCTTTACAGACCTTTTCAGTCTTAAACGTACCTGAAGTAAACGACTTTGGAAAATATAACATTCACAAAAAGCTCATTCATCGAGCAACATCATTATATTACTAAACATTCAAATCAAATTCATTCAACGAGCAAAATCATTACATTGCTATAACAATCACATCAATATCACTTCTGGAGGCAACATTAATACTTGCAATAACTTTTACATATCATCAATCTTATAATCAAACGTTAACCTAGAGACTTACAACTTTAGGGAAACTAGCCTTCATATATATGTTTCTTAAAAATCACCCCTCCGTTCATCTGTGGGTTGTGAAATTAATGTTCTAGAAGGCGAAACCTTCCTAAAAAACCACTGTATGCTGCTCAAAATTTTTACACAAAAAAGGCAATTCCAATGGACTATATGGCCAGAAGTGGAGCGAACTGATGGTAAACATTTATCAGATGTTTGTACACCTGGTCTGATCCAGCGCTAGTTGTAATCAAAACCTCTGGGAGAGGGACAGTTCGAAAGTGGTTTGTTATATAATCAAATTGAGCAGACCAGAAAGAAAATGGTAAATAGACTGCTATAACCGACCATAGCTTATGAGGAAACATCTAACTACTTCAATTCACTTCTTTTGGAAAAGTGAATAGGAAAATAATTGATTGATTGTTTGATCGTGTAAACGCAATACATTGTGCATCAAGAAT
Source organism: Endomychus coccineus (assembly GCA_958510875.1). Lineage (NCBI taxonomy): Eukaryota > Metazoa > Arthropoda > Insecta > Coleoptera > Endomychidae > Endomychus > Endomychus coccineus. The sequence continues at coordinate 102,951,553 of OY294067.1, forward strand.
AATTCCCAGTTATTTCTTTTAGAAATATATATTTATAGATACTAGCGTATTTAACGACTTTCAGATTACAGAATATGGTAAAGTTTCGAAAATTTACATAAACAAATAATTATTTTGAATGTCATCATAAAGAACAAGATGAATTTGATGTAAATTATTCACTTTCAAACTCAAAACTCATTTTTATCAACTCCTACTGAAATATGTCGATGTCATTTTGTTTGTATATGCAAATGCAAAGAAACGGGGAAGTGATATTTGAAAATATCAAACTGTTCACAAATATGTAAATTACCATAATCAGTATCGTTAAATTTGCATGTAAAATGCATCATTTTGCAAAATACTAAATATGACTGAGTAACAAAACCCAGGAAGTGAATAATAAATGATAATAAATTCGAAATACATACAATAAACATGATTTAGAATCATTATAGTTGAACGGAGAGGAGATAAACTGTTAAGAATAGCATTCCTATGGTTCGCTTCAAAATAGCAACACTTCCACAAAGTTCGAGATCAAGCTAATAATTTTTGAACATCTTGAATGTAGATCCAACATGTGTAACTGACATTCGAACTAACTTTCGCTGACAAACGGTACGTGAGGTATGAAATTGACGAGAAATTGAATAATAACACGAATTGATATTAATATCAAAAATTTCAAATCTGTCTATAATCTTATGTACCTACTTAACTGTTTTTGTATCCTTGAAAAAGAAAACCTTCGGGTGTTAGGAATTGCAGATGCGAAACAAAACCAGCGAGGGCAAGGTGAAAAGTCCCTGAAAAATTAAACAAGAAATGATTTATTTGGTCAAACCTTATTTTATTTCTCAACATGACCTCCTTGTAGCCCGATACACTTCGTCCAACGTTTTTCTTATTTTTCGATCCCTTGCAAATAATACAATTTCGACAATCTTTCAAAATAGGCGTTTGTTTCAGATGGTGGATGACAAACCAATTCGTAGCGCAATTCATACAATTTTGCCATTGCGACTGCGGACCTTATGCGCTTCATATTGGCGTCGATTCGATCCAACACCTCTGCATAATATACGCCATTGATCGTTTTGTTCTTTTCAAGGTAATCGATATGGACGATACCGTGTGCATCCCAAAAAACTGTCGCCATGACTTTGTTGGCCGATAAGCTCACTTTGGCATTTTTCGGCATCGATTCGCCAGGACACTGGACAGTTCCACTGTTTCGTCTTTTCTTTAGTCTCTGGTGTGTTGTGAGGGATCCATGTTTCGTCCGGCGCAAAAAGTCCTTCTTATCGCGCTTGAACATCGCCAAACACTCCTTTGAAGATGTCACACGGTCGCGCTTGTCGGCAACGGAGAGCAAATGCGGCACCCATCTGGCAGGCAGCTTTCCCGTATTCTAAAATCCGTACCCGTTCGGTGGAGATGCCCATATCCTCAGCAATCTCGTGCACATTAACACGCCGATCGTCCAATATCGCAACATGGATTTTATCGACGATTTCGGGCGTTTTAACCTCATTTGGAAGACCAGAACGTTCGGCGTCCTTTGGGGTCATACTACCACAACGAAAATCAGTAAACCACTCGTTCCAATCGATGGCGAGGAGTTCCTATAATGTTTAACAAGCGATGGTTTGGTTTGCCTAATGCTTTTTCCACACAAGAAATAATGTTTAAGTAAGAAGTGAAATTCACGTTTTTCCATGTTTGCAAAAATCTTCTAGGTTGCTTGCTTTCGATGGGTGTCAAAACAGAACAGAATGACATATCAGTTTGAAAATTTTAATGCGTTCTAGTTAAAGATGGTACCTCACAAATGTCACATGGGATTTTCGATTGTGGTGCCATCTTTTTATTTTTCAAGAACTTTTCACCTTGCCCTCGTAAATCTAATATCACTGTAGCAAAAATTCTTTTTCTGTTGGTTTGTTCTTCTCACTAGAATAACAGTTCAAAACCAATATGCTGAATGACGACGCGAGGTAGTAAGTAGATATCTCTGATCTAGGGAAAACAAAAAGTTCGAAATGCTTAGTCATACATGTATAGTGATTTAAGTATTAACGCTGTTATTGGGATATACTCCAGGCAAATAAGACGAAAAAAGCTCATTTTACAGATCTCTCTGTACGGCTGGATCTTTTGATAGAAAAGGGTGGGTATTGACATCTATAAACCAATGTCACTGACGCGAAGGCTGGCGCGGGGGTGCGTTGTGATATATAGATATATATTTGTATGTTTTCTTGGTATATTGGTTCATATATATACTGATAATGAAATAAAGATTCTGTTTTGACGTTTCGACAATATTTATTGTAACAATTTTGATAAAGGCAATAAATATTGTCGAAACGTCAAAACAGAATTTTTATTTCATTATCAGTATATATATGAACCAATATACCAAGAAAACATACAAATATTACAAATGGTTCAAGAATATCAACAAAAGAATATAGATATATATGTATATATTTGATTTATAGCCAATATCTCAAAAACCAATCAATGTATCGAAAAAAGTTTCGAGCAAAAGTTGTAGAAAGTAAAAATTGCCACATAAAATCATCCATAACATTTTTTGATTTTCCGCGCAGTTTCCGCGTAAAATGCGTTAAACCGCGTTTCATATACAGGGTGTAAATAAATAATTGCGAAAAAATTCAGGGGGTGATTCCTTGTTGAAAAATAAGGTGGGTCTTTCATATAAAAAAAATCATTTGACCCCCTCATGTTAATGAGGCGCCAAAAAAGTAGTTTTTTATTTTTATCTTCTAAATCCAGAAAGTTACAAAAATAAAATTAAGCACACATTATTTGCTATTAAGAAGGCATCCAATAACTGAGTTGCTGGTTTTCCACTATGTTTGTAAGGGGTAGAAATAACCACCCCTAAAACTTGTTTTTCACTTAATTTTTTATCTTATGTGTATATTGCCAATTAAAAATTTATTTTAGGTAGCTTGTTTCATTCTGAACAAAAAAGGTCTCTTGTAATTTTTTCGAATAATTGAAGATTTCTGAGAAAAAAAAAATTACTTACAAGTACATGGCACGATTTTCATAGTGTGGAATTTTAATTAAACTTTGATTTACCTAGTAGGCGGCTGTCATGTTGACATACTTTGTTAAGACAACTAAATTATTTTTAGTATGTGCAATAATAAGTTAAAATCATTGTTAATTGTCTTGCACTGTTATCATTTTGAGGCCCTTTTGTAAAGAATTTGTGTCCTTATAGCAACCGTGATGTCGTTTACATGTCCAACTAGTCTGTTATTTAATTCGAAAAATTCAGAATTTTCAAGCAAAAACAAAATTTTGACATTTGCGGTTGATTCATAAATCTATATCCCCTTAGAGGAACCTCCGGTTCTGGTAAACCTGTGATCAATTTTGGTAATTTTTTCTATATTTATTAAATAAAAGTACTGGGTACGTACATACATGAATAAATATTTTAAACTGCAATAAAATGTTATTTCTGATGAGGCCACTGTGTTGGTCAAACAATAAATTGTTAAAATACAAAAGTAAAATTGTAAATTGTGTTTTTCTGAATTTACTCGTTATTAAAACATAAACTATAAAATAAATAATACAATAAAACGCTTTAGCATTTCAAATTCTATGATTTATCAGAATCAGTAAAATGGAAAGTGATTGCTGATTGGTTCTTTTTCAGTTCACATCAGACTATGGCTATAAATCTACACTCTATGTAAATACATCACTAGTCGTTTTCTAATCGTATGTCATTCACCTTCATGTCAATCATTAAATTATTTAAATTTATGATATTAATAACTGGAAAAATACGTAATATATGCACAACGAACAACATACGACTCAAAATATGATAATTACTTGATTGGTAAAAGTTAATAGATGGTAATAGTAGGTGAAAATTATTTACATTCTTCGTTCCAAGCTACATTGCGAAATAATTTAGGAAATTTGCCATAGCGTGCTACATAATGTATATATTACATAAGCAGGTTTACTATTCATAAATTATAATTTAATTACGAGCTCAATTCTAAATTAATTATTTATAATACCCTAGCATTATATACCATTGGGGAATTTTATAACAGCTTTCTAAAGAATAAAGTTTGCTGAACATAGTAACCCTTATAGTCTAGGAGCCAGAGCGATATTGATGGTCTGAACATTAACCCGATGGCATTATGGTTTATCGTTAGAGGACGGTTCAATGAACAATTCATCTCACAGACCGAATTTTCCCCGTCTGCTAGATCTCGAGATATAGCATCCGCTTTGTTTTTTTTTTTGACTGGAGGTTAACGCTTTCCTTTGCGGCTACTTGAAAAGCATGCCATTCTTATACACTTCCACCAGGTGCCATAATTTTTTATCGTGTCCGTTTATCAGGCCGACCAGTTAAAATTGAACCGAAAATGGACTGCAAGTTAACCCCCCCAAACCTGGTGGAAAATGTTCATTGGTGTTGGCAATTGTTAATATACCTCATGCCATCAAAAGTTATCGATCCATTTCCGAGTATTTGGACCAAAACTGTTTCTTTTTTTAATTTTGTGGATAAAACTTGCGGGTTACATGTAACATGATGGCACCATGTTAAATAACTTTATAGGAGGTCAAATAATGATTTAAAATTATTGCCATCACTCCTTGCATATTTCAACCCCCAAAACTCCCTAGAATCATCCGGTAGAATGACAAAAAAATAGAGCCGTTCCGATTTTAAACCCAGCCAGAGTCTCAATAATTGACTAATTTATCATAAAATTGGTCATATTATCATATGATCCATATTTTTTTGGGGGGTGGTTTTAGAGAGTTTTGGGGGGTTGAAATAGGCAAGGAGTGATGGCAATAATTTAGAATCTTTATTTGACCTCCAATAAAGTTATTTAACATGGTGCCATCATTTTACCTTGTAACCCGCAAGTTTTATTCACAAAATAAAAAAAAGAAACACTTTTGGTCCAAATAATGGCCAATTACTCGGAAATGGACCGATAACTTTTGATGTCATAGGGTATGTTAACAATTGCCAATATCAATGAACTTTTTCTACCAGGTTTGGGGGGGTTAACTTGCAGTCCATTTTCGGTTCAATTTTAACTGGTCGGTCTGAAAAAATGATGGCACATAGTGGCAGTGTATAAGAATGGCATGCTTCTCAAGTAACCGCAACTTGGAAAGGGTTAACCTCCAGTCAAAAAAAAGAAAAAATGCGGATGCTGTATCTCGAGATCTAGCAGCCGGGGAAAATTCGGTCTGTGAGATGAATTGATCATTGAACCGTCCTCTAACGATAAACCATAGTGCCATCGGGTTAATGTTCAGACCATCAATATCGCTCTGGCTCCTAGACTATTATATTTCTCTTACTAATCACGTGCTCTACTATTTGGCAGGAACAGCTTAGTTCATAAATTATTCTATTTTCTATATCATTGAATGATTTTCAGTTATTTATCATAAACGTATTCCGATAAAGCTGTCCATGGTGATTCTTTCAATGTACTTGTGGTTTTCCTACCTTCTAACAAGTGGTTAACGAGATATGTTCAATTTTATTACGAAAGACTCAAAATTAACGCCCCCTATCTATCAATCAATTAATGGACTCCTTTTTTTTATTTATTTATTTTCAGTATTCTGTATTTGAATTCAATTTTCAATTTCTGGGATATAGTGATTCAAAAGCATATGTGAAAATTCCTACATTGTTTTCAAATGTCACTGTATATTATAACGCAGTTAGAGAAATCTTCTACTATTCTTATGAGTTTTATCAACCATTCCAAACACCTTAACCGTACTTTGAAAACTGAAGACTTCAAGAATTTTTTTATTCAAAATGAGAAAGGTGGAGTATAACTGGATGTGGCGGGATACTCTAAATATTTTAGATCAACTGCGCATAATCACAAATTTAAGATTTTAATTAAATCTAGTTTGTTTGAAACGTCTAAATGCTGATTTTCACAGGTAGCAGCGTCCAGCGACTGTGTACCTTGCTTGTCGTGAAAATTCATGGCTTCCGGACGATTACCGCGTTACAATAGCACGACTTGATGGCCACGTTTCGCCAACCATTACAGGTGACATCTTCAGGGCAGGCTTGAGGGTTGAACTGAAACTTCCGTGTCGTTTTGTTGTAATTTGAAAAACTGTACGTGCCATAAGGAATGCATTGAAGAGGTGTTTTTAATTTACACATAGGGAACTGTTCTTAAATTAAGTAACGCTTCAAGGGGGTGAGGGTCCAGAGTATTTATTCAGCGTTACAATGGGCAAGGTGGGTTAATGTGTGTCTTACGTCACGATAAAATATAATGTCTACTCCGTGGGTAGTTATAAGCGTAACAGTTCAGAAGAGTAAACCTTTATTGAAAACATATACCTATAATAATTGTGTGTTTATTGATTGAAAACACATATTACTTTCAGAATTATAACATAAAAAAATTAGGGGGTCAAGTACTGCGTTACGTAATATTATGGTGGTCATGTTTGCGTCATAGGGGGGAGGGGCATAACATTTATTACTGTTATTACACAGGATTGGAAAAAATACTGAGAAATACTAAAGAAACTCCAATCCTAATTTTTACTTTTTTACAAAAATTCAAAATTGTTTTCATTAAAATAATACTAATTAACCTCAACATTTCTTCTTGACTTTTGTATCTTTTCTAATTCATACATTCAATACATTATGGGCTGCAATCCAACTGAGCTGATATTTCGATCTATAAAACTTCAAGAACATTCTAAATTTGTTTTCTACAGGTTCATTCTTTCTTTTCAAGGTTGGAGAAAGCGGAATCATTCTCTTGCCCGGTGCGTCCATAGATGAATCGTTCACGGATGAAGATGAGGAGTTTATGCGATTTCTGGAAGAACCACCAAGTCCATGTGACGTCACCTTTATCAACGATAACATTATTATAGATGGAAAATCGAGTTTTAGTCAGAAATCGAAAAAACATCGGGTGAGTCAATTACTATTTATTCATTTTTTATTAAATTCCATGATAACCTTCAACTGATGTGCTAACAGTTGACTAAAGCCAATTAATCATATTTATTCTAATAAATAAATAATACTCCAAAAAACTATGAGAACTAGGAATAGCAAAGTCAGCAGAATAAAAACTGACAGGGGAATTGAAGGCTGAATGAGTGAACTAATTAGAAATTAAATGCTCTGAGCATTTTCCCAAAATTGATCGTTTTGCTTCCTCAAACTTGAGTTAGCAGAACATAAGAGAAAAATTTGTTCTTTTTTTTAGTTTTGAGGTGTCAACTCAGTTTCTCAAGTGAACTTTCGATTTTGAAACAGATGAAAGAATATAGATATTCAAATTCAGTGCTTATGTATTTATTTATTTCACATGAAGACTGTGATTTTTAGTCGCACTTGTAGAAGATTTTATGAAATATATCCAGATTTAACACCAATAAATAGTAGGCAATTTAAACGAATTCAAAATAATTTCGTCAATAATAACTCTTATAACAGTTGTTCCCATAGCAGACTCGAAAAATCAAATTAATTGTTCTTATTATTATTTTTTCCAAATAAACGTTCATAAGTCAATAACTATTAGGTATAGGAACACTATACATCTAGAAATAGCAAATGTAGCAAAAAAAATTCAAATATTACATTCAATATAGGGGTATTCCATTTAAAATTTCTTTTTGAAACTCCCACTTTGCCGTTCTTTCCCAAACTTGAATTGGTACGCTAAAACATGATTAATCAAATGTACTTATAATGATTTATAAAAGTGGATGGTTCGATGTTTATTAACAAAAATTTCCAGCCATACAACTTTCAATAGATAGTAGGTAAAGATGTACAGTGTGTGTTCAATCTATTCTACTTCGTTTTCGCGAAACCCTAAAAATTATTATGATAATTAGTATAACAGCTTTCTGGCCACGTTCGATTCGAATTTGCAAAAATGCCTTATAGCAGAAAAGGTCGGAAAAAATCGGATAAATCGATTTTGATAAAACAAATTTAATTAATTCTAGAGGTCATTTAGGAAAAATCTTACCATTTTTTTCCAATGTGCATTTTAGCATTTATACAGAGGAAAATGCATCTTTTTGAATGCATTTTCAAAAGCTATAATAAAAAAAATTAAAGTCAGAAAAAATGTCCAACTATAGCCAAAATTTCTCACTCGGGAGTTTTTGGGGTCGCTGATTTTTTTAAATTTTGTCCTTTTTTCTGTTTTATTTCCTCGACTATTACTAGTCAAGATCGTCTTCTCACACTTGATAACCAGTCAAAAGAGGCCATATTAACTTTATCTTAAATTATCTATGTATAGTTACGAAGAGCGGTATGTACATTCTTGGGAAATAGGTCACATTTACACTTATGTCTACCATATTTTCACCTTTACGTACGTTTCGGTTTCACGACCATCATCTGAAGACGTTTGAAAACTAATTTACAACAACTAAAGCGCGGGGTTTATTAAACAAACTCTAGTAAGTTCTAGTCGTTCTACAATATGTATTCTTTCAAGGTATACTGTTGATTTAATTAAATTCCTATCAATGTTTGACATGAAATTTATGTTCTGACAATGAATGTATACAATAAAGTTTATATCTGCTATAGAGATTTTTTTATTCCAGAAACAACATATTACGTTGGTATTATTACAAATGTTCTGTTGTGCATAGTATTTTCTCATAATCAAGAAAATTTCATCTCAATAAAATTCATATTGTAATGTGTTTACAGATAGAAGTAGGAACTCCTGTTAATTATGCAAGGAAATATTTCTAAGTGCATTTTTCAAACGTGTACAAATGAACGATGCCACTAAAGCATTATATTTCTTACCTCGATTAAAACTAATAAGTCCCGGTTTTTTCTCTCCAACAGGACGACGTTATTCACTTTAATCTTTTCATCTGATATAAAAAGGTGGCTCTTCGTTGTTGCAATTATCCTATATACGAAGGCAAGTTCCTGAAAAATGGAACAAGAAGTGGTTTATTTGGTCAGAACTTATTTTATTTCTCAACATAATCTTCTTGTAGCCCAATACACTTCGTCCAACGTTCTTCTAATTTTTCGATCCTTTCCAAATAATACGATAATCGTTCTAATCGATGGTGAGGAGTCCCCATAATGTTTAACAAGCGATGCTTTGGTTGTGTACAGTTTTTCCACGCAAGAAGTAATGTTTAATCAAGACGCGAAAGTCACTTTTTCTATGTTTACAAAAATCTTCAAGGTTCCTTGCTTTCGATGGTACATCACAAATGTCACATGGGATTTTCGATTGTGGCCATCTGTTTTACTTTTCAGGAACCTTTCACCTTGCCCTCGTAATAGTGGCATCATTTTGGAAATCGCTTGTGATTTCTTTCATTCTTCAAATAAATTGAATTGAATATCAATTTTCCCTTGATTATTTTTCACTAGTTTTCTAACTTTACTCAGTACCAAAAACTAATATATATTATTTCCTTTTATAGTTCCTAGTGGGCCTTAACACCTTGTATATACAAGAATGATCATAAAGTTCACTGTTTCTCTAATAATTCTTTTATCGTGCATTTGTTTTTATATCCTACTTGATAAGTTATCAACTGTAATGAAAGTTTCATTAATATGTTATTCCTTTAATTGTATTACCTAAACGAACCATAAAGAATTATTCAACATTGCCACTAAGTGCCTGAACGGATACATGAACTATTATATAGAAAGTATCGTATAAATGTATCATTAGAATTAAAATTTTATACCTAAAACGTGTAATCTTATAAATTAGTATACTTCCTGTTTTCGTTTTAAGAGCGGTAACAATGAACACACAACATCAATAATGATTCCGTTGTAATTTTGAAGATTCAATAATGGCGAGGGTACAATTATACGGCAATGTACCATCACAGCCTCTTATCGTTGTCGATTCGAAATAGTTGCTACAGTTGGTACACGAGGGTATTAAATTAATTTAATGGGAAGCACTTCATTTGCCATATTTTTCAGCTAATGACATATTATCTGATAAGTATACTTGTCGCTTATTCATTTTTATCACGATCAACAACAGAGGTTTCAAGGTGTTATCATCATAATGTTGGCAATTTATCCACAACGATGTGGAGGGTTCTTCTAACTTCACTAAAAGTTGAAATTCAAACCAATTTAGGAAGTTATTTAAATACATTCCACCAGGATAATCGACATCCTTTGTTTTTGTAGATAATATTACTTCTGCACTAGGAATAAAAGCTGCTGTACTACCAGCATGAAGTACCATCTTCGAAAATCCATGTACAGATGTTAAAAAATGATACACTGTATTTCCGGGTTTTCTTCCTAGTAGATGTTAGGTCCCTGGTAGAACAACACTAGTCTTGACGACGGATGGGCAGAATCACATCTGCCATCTTCAGGTTTTGCTTGAAAATAGCTTCCTATGGCTCCTTGTTACTTGGACTGAACTGGAAATCTTCATATATATTTATATAATGTACATCAATGAAAGTTCATTCGATTTGACAACATACCATACAGATTTTCAATTACGCTGAAATCTTCCAAAATCGCTTATTATGAACCGATGCTTTTATCAATTATTTCACAGCCTACTTTTTGGCACGGCCAATACGTTTATCGAATTTTACTCGAAAACGTTTGAAAAAAGTTATTACTGTCAAATGTAGGTTACAGTATTCACGAGGCGCATACACAATTCAGTGGTAGTAAAACCGTATGTTTCTGACTCATAGTAGAGATACCATATGGCTATATTCAAAGCTCTGCAAACGTGGTAGTTCTCAATAATACAGTTGAATAACTCGAAGACGGTAGCTTTTAGACTCATGTAGAATCCCACAGCCCACAGGTCGAATTGAACGAGGTATTTTCCCAAATATATAGCTTGTTCCTTTTAATATTACGAAATTATATAACGTCCAAACCAAATGGAACAATCTGTATAAAAAAGTTTTTTTTGTATATACACCTGATTCGGTTGAACTTTGTATTTGAAATTTTTTGTAAAGCTTATAATAAGCGAGCTATGAAAGAAATATCCGCAGGGGAAACACCTTTTATGATTGTTTTACCACTATCCTTCATACCTATAATCAGTGGGGCAATACTTAATTTCTGGTTCATATCACCTCGATTTCTCTTTTTCAACATGTCGAACACAGTTATTCCAAAACTGAGGTGTAAAGCTAAGCGTCCACTTGAGACGGGTCGCATCGGGCGGGGCTACATTTCGAGGGCAAGATGAAAAGTCAACGAATAAACTGCTCTTCCACCAGAACAACGCACAGGTCCGCAGTCGCAATGGCAAAATCGCATGAATTGCGCTAATACGAATTGGTTCGTCATCCACCATATTCTCCAGATTTGGCCCCCTGCGATTTTTATCTATTTCCAAACTTGAAGAAATGATGGCTCGGCGGAAACAGATTTGACTCCAACGATGAGGTCATCGCTAAAACAAACGCCTATTTTGAAGGATTGCCGAAATCGTATTATTTGGAAGGGATCGAAAAATTAGAAAACGTTGAAAGTTTGTCGGGCTACAAGGAGATTATGTTGAGAAATAAAATAAGTTTTGACCAAATAAATCATTTCTTGTTTAATTTTCCGGGGACTTTTCACCTCCCCCTCATATTACAACCGCGTCCATTTAGTGCGAGGCGGAGTTGGTTAACATAACATGAATAGTTATGATGAAGGAATCTTACTGTTTCAAGAAAACAAGAACATGAATAACCAAATAAAAAAGCGAAAGCATGAAATCATACTTTATGTAATGTCTTGCCATATATTCGTTGTTCGTCGTGATACCTAGCATCTTCAGCTCAATGACCAATATCATACAATTCTTTATATTGTGATTTAGAGATATTAGTAACTCCTCTTTTATGGAACTTTATAATGATAATAATACAATCAGATCAGCACATTACACTTGCCCTGCATCCACTAGAGACGGATCAGACGGGTCTCATTTTTCCGATCCCTATACCGGTAGCGCTAATGACATAAAATACGCAAAATTATCAAATATTACATTTCCTATGGGATTAGCACACATTTTGCAAGATGCGCCTGCAAGCATTACGAAAAAGCGTAGTCTTTTATTTATTAATAATTGGGAGAATAAATTTGTTTATTTATAATTTATTAGATTAAAAGAAAAATTATAAATAAGATAATAACATATTTTTTAACGCTAAAATTATTTTTAATTATTACATGCACAATTAGTGTGAGTTTCCGTGACTTTTGTCATTTGGCTGATTAGAATTTATGTTTTGGAATAAATTTCATTTACGTTTTTGACATCTCTTTAAAGATTCGATTTTGGAAGACTTGCCAGCTGTTAGCGCTCTTTTTCCTGCATGTAAATCTTTCTTTGTACGGCGAAATATGGACGTGGGTTGGACTTTAAATTAGTGTGAAGTTACCCACATTTTTCCATCCACACTTTATGACGTGTGTACTGTCGAAGATGGGATAGAGGAGAATTTGCAAGCTATGTTGCCAGATTTATCAGACAATCTGCTACCAAGTCCGTTTTCAGAAATTATTCGTTCTACCTGATCGATGTAACTTATTATGATAACAAATTATTTATATTGATTATTAAGAACAAAAAAAAAATAATATCCCTTGAAATACTATACATGGGCTGCACCTACAGGGTGCCAATATTTCATTTCTTTACAAACGGTATGAATAAAGAAATTAATATCATTACTTTTTGAAAACTACGGCAAGCTTTTTGATGAAATTTGGATTGATGCATCTCTTTAGGTTGATCTTACGTGACAATACCATTACAATCCTTGACAAGCCGTATGAAAGGAGGAAATAGTTTTTTTACAGAATTTTTGAAAAGTCGATATCTCTGACACTACGGTCAGCTTGTTCATGAAATTTTGGAGCATGAATCTCCTCATGTTACTTTTACAACACAACTGTATTACATCTCTCGACAAACCGTACAAAATAAGGAAATAATTTTTTTGTGGAATTTTTGAAAAATCGATATCTCCGTAAGTACGATGAGCTTGTTCATGAAATTTTGGCTAATAAATCTAATCAATCTACACTTACTTGATATTAGCATTACAACCTGTGACAAACCGTACGAAAGGAGGAAACACTTTTTTTGTAGAATTTTTGAAAAATCGATATCTCCGTAAGTACGATGAGCTTGTTCATGAAATTTTGGCTGATAAATCTAATCAATCTACTCTTACATGATATAAGCATTACAACCTGTGACAAACCGTACGGAAGGAGGAAACACTTTTTTTGTAGAAATTTTGAAAAATCGATATCTCCGTAAGTACGATAAGCTTGTTCATAAAATTTTGGCTGATAAATCTAATCAATCTACTCTTACATGATATTATCATTACAACCTGTGACAAACCGTACGAAAGGAAGAAACGCTTTTCTTGTGGAATTTTTGAAAAATCGATATCTCCGTAAGTAGGATGAGCTTGTTCATGAACGTTTGGCTGATAAATCTAATCAATCTACTCTTACATGATATTATCATTACAACCTGTGACAAACCGTACGAAAGGAGGGAACACTTTTTTTGTAGAATTTTTGAAAAATCGATATCTCCGTAAGTACGATGAGCTTGTTCTTGAAATTTTGGCTCATAAATCTAATCAATCTACTCTTACATGATATTATCATTACAACCTGTGACAAACCGTACGAAAGGAGGAAACACTTTTTTTGTAGAATTTTTGAAAAATCGATATCTCCGTAAGTACGATGAGCTTGTTCATGAAATGTTGGCTAATAAATCTCATCAGGCTACTCTTACATAATAGTATCATCACAACGTGTGACAAACCGTACGAAAGGAGGAAACACTTTTCTTGTGGAATTTTTGAAAAATCGATATCTCCGTAAGTACGATGAGCTTGTTCATGAAATTTTGGCTGATAAATCTAATCAATCTACTCTTACATGATATTATCGTTACAACCTGTGACAAACCGTACGGAAGGAGGAAACACTTTTTTTGTAGAAATTTTGAAAAATCGATATCTCCGTAAGTACGATAAGCTTGTTCATAAAATTTTGGCTGATAAATCTAATCAATCTACTCTTACATGATATTATCATTACAACCTGTGACAAACCGTACGAAAGGAAGAAACGCTTTTCTTGTGGAATTTTTGAAAAATCGATATCTCCGTAAGTACGATGAGCTTGTTCATGAACGTTTGGCTGATAAATCTAATCAATCTACTCTTACATGATATTATCATTACAACCTGTGACAAACCGTACGAAAGGAGGGAACACTTTTTTTGTAGAATTTTTGAAAAATCGATATCTCCGTAAGTACGATGAGCTTGTTCTTGAAATTTTGGCTCATAAATCTAATCAATCTACTCTTACATGATATTATCATTACAACCTGTGACAAACCGTACGAAAGGAGGAAACACTTTTTTTGTAGAATTTTTGAAAAATCGATATCTCCGTAAGTACGATGAGCTTGTTCATGAAATGTTGGCTAATAAATCTCATCAGGCTACTCTTACATAATAGTATCATCACAACGTGTGACAAACCGTACGAAAGGAGGAAACACTTTTCTTGTGGAATTTTTGAAAAATCGATATCTCCGTAAGTACGATGAGCTTGTTCATGAAATTTTGGCTGATAAATCTAATCAATCTACTCTTACATGATATTATCGTTACAACCTGTGACAAACCGTACGAAAGGAGGAAACACTTTTTTTGTAGAATTTTTGAAAAATCGATATCTCCGTAAGTACGATGAGCTTGTTCATGAAATTTTGGCTGATAAATCTAATCAATCTATTCTTACATGATATTAGCATTACAACTTGTGACAAACCGTATAAGAGGAGGAAACACTTTTTCTGTGGAATTTTTGAAAAATCGATATCTCCGTAAGTACGATGAGCTTGTTCATGAAATTTTGGCTGATAAATCTAATCAATCTACTCTTACATGATATTAGCATTACAACCTGTGACAAACCGTACGAAAGGAGAAAACACTTTTTTTGTAGAATTTTTGAAAAATCGATATCTCCGTAAGTACGATGAGCTTGTTCATGAAATTTTGGCTGATAAATCTAATCAATCTACTCTTACATGATATTATCATTACAACCTGTGACAAACCGTACGAAAGGAGGAAACACTTTTTTTGAAGAAATTTTGAAAAATCGATATCTCCGTAAGTACGATGAGCTTGTTCATAAAATTTTGGCTGATAAATCTAATCAATCTACTCTTACATGATATTATCATTACAACCTATGACAAACCGTACGAAAGGAAGAAACACTTTTCTTGTGGAATTTTTGAAAAATCGATATCTCCGTAAGTACGATGAGCTTGTTCATGAACGTTTGGCTGATAAATCTAATCAATCTACTCTTACATGATACTATCATTACAACCTGTGACAAACCGTACGAAAGGAGGAAACACTTTTCTTGTGGAATTTTTGAAAAATCGATATCTCCGTAAGTACGATGAGCTTGTTCATGAAAGTTTGGCTGATAAATCTAATCAATCTACTCTTACATGATATTATCATTACAAGCTGTGAAAAACCGTACGAAATGAGGAAACACTTTTTTTGTAGAATTTTTGAAAAATCGATATCTCCGTAAGTACGATGAGCTTGTTCTTGAAATTTTGGCTGATAAATCTAATCAATCTACTCTTACATGATATTATCATTACAACCTGTGACAAACCGTACGAAAGGAGGAAACACTTTTTTGTAGAATTTTTGAAAAATCGATATCTCCGTAAGTACGATGAGCTTGTTCATGAAATTTTGGCTAATAAATCTAATCAATCTACTCTTACATGATATTAGCATTACAACCTGTGACAAACCGTACGAAAGGAGGAAACACTTTTTTTGTAGAATTTTTGAAAAATCGATATCTCCGTAAGTACGATGAGCTTGTTCATGAAATTTTGGCTGATAAATCTAATCAATCTACTCTTACATGATATAAGCATTACAACCTGTGACAAACCGTACGAAAGGAGGAAACACTTGTTTTGTAGAATTTTTGAAAAATCGATATCTCCGTAAGTACGATGAGCTTGTTCATGAAATATTGGCTGATAAATCTAATCAATCTACTCTTACATGATATTATCATTACAACCTGTGACAAACCGTACGAAAGGAGGAAACACTTTTTTTGTAGAAATTTTGAAAAATCGATATCTCCGTAAGTACGATAAGCTTGTTCATAAAATTTTGGCTGATAAATCTAATCAATCTACTCTTACATGATATTATCATTACAACCTGTGACAAACCGTACGAAAGGAAGAAACACTTTTCTTGTGGAATTTTTGAAAAATCGATATCTCCGTAAGTACGATGAGCTTGTTCATGAACGTTTGGCTGATAAATCTAATCAATCTACTCTTACATGATATTATCATTACAACCTGTGACAAACCGTACGAAAGGAGGGAACACTTTTTTTGTAGAATTTTTGAAAAATCGATATCTCCGTAAGTACGATGAGCTTGTTCTTGAAATTTTGGCTCATAAATCTAATCAATCTACTCTTACATGATATTATCATTACAACCTGTGACAAACCGTACGAAAGGAGGAAACACTTTTTTCGTAGAATTTTTGAAAAATCGATATCTCCGTAAGTACGATGAGCTTGTTCATGAAATGTTGGCTAATAAATCTCATCAGGCTACTCTTACATAATAGTATCATCACAACGTGTGACAAACCGTACGAAAGGAGGAAACACCTTTCTTGTGGAATTTTTGAAAAATCGATATCTCCGTAAGTACGATGAGTTGTTCATGAAATTTTGGCTGATAAATCTAATCAATCTACTCTTACATGATATTATCGTTAAAACCTGTGACAAACCGTACGAAAGGAGGAAACACTTTTTTTGTAGAATTTTTGAAAAATCGATATCTCCGTAAGTACGATGAGCTTGTTCATGAAATTTTGGCTGATAAATCTAATCAATCTATTCTTACATGATATTAGCATTACAACTTGTGACAAACCGTATAAGAGGAGGAAACACTTTTTCTGTGGAATTTTTGAAAAATCGATATCTCCGTAAGTACGATAAGCTTGTTCATAAAATTTTGGCTGATAAATCTAATCAATCTACTCTTACATGATATTATCATTACAACCTGTGACAAACCGTACGAAAGGAGGAAACACTTTTTTTGTAGAATTTTTGAAAAATCGATATCTCCGTAAGTACGATGAGCTTGTTCATGAAATGTTGGCTAATAAATCTCATCAGGCTACTCTTACATAATAGTATCATCACAACGTGTGACAAACCGTACGAAAGGAGGAAACACTTTTCTTGTGGAATTTTTGAAAAATCGATATCTCCGTAAGTACGATGAGCTTGTTCATGAAATTTTGGCTGATAAATCTAATCAATCTACTCTTACATGATATTATCGTTACAACCTGTGACAAACCGTACGAAAGGAGGAAACACTTTTTTTGTAGAATTTTTGAAAAATCGATATCTCCGTAAGTACGATGAGCTTGTTCATGAAATGTTGGCTAATAAATCTCATCAGGCTACTCTTACATGATAGTATCATCACAACGTGTGACAAACCGTACGAAAGGAGGAAACACTTTTCTTGTGGAATTTTTGAAAAATCGATATCTCCGTAAGTACAATGAGCTTGTTCATGAAATTTTGGCTGATAAATCTAATCAATCTACTCTTACATGATATTATCGTTAAAACCTGTGACAAACCGTACGAAAGGAGGAAACACTTTTTTTGTAGAATTTTTGAAAAATCGATATCTCCGTAAGTACGATGAGCTTGTTCATGAAATTTTGGCTGATAAATCTAATCAATCTATTCTTACATGATATTAGCATTACAACTTGTGACAAACCGTATAAGAGGAGGAAACACTTTTTCTGTGGAATTTTTGAAAAATCGATATCTCCGTAAGTACGATGAGCTTGTTCATGAAATTTTGGCTGATAAATCTAATCAATCTACTCTTACATGATATTAGCATCACAACCTGTGACAAACCGTACGAAAGGAGAAAACACTTTTTTTGTAGAATTTTTGAAAAATCGATATCTCCGTAAGTACGATGAGCTTGTTCATGAAATTTTGGCTGATAAATCTAATCAATCTACTCTTACATGATATTATCATTACAACCTGTGACAAACCGTACGAAAGGAGGAAACACTTTTTTTGAAGAAATTTTGAAAAATCGATATCTCCGTAAGTACGATGAGCTTGTTCATAAAATTTTGGCTGATAAATCTAATCAATCTACTCTTACATGATATTATCATTACAACCTATGACAAACCGTACGAAAGGAAGAAACACTTTTCTTGTGGAATTTTTGAAAAATCGATATCTCCATAAGTACGATGAGCTTGTTCATGAACGTTTGGCTGATAAATCTAATCAATCTACTCTTACATGATATTATCATTACAACCTGTGACAAACCGTACGAAAGGAGGAAACACTTTTCTTGTGGAATTTTTGAAAAATCGATATCTCCGTAAGTACGATGAGCTTGTTCATGAAATTTTGGCTGATAAATCTAATCAATCTACTCTTACATGATATTATCATTACAACCTGTGACAAACCGTACGAAAGGAGGAAACACTTTTTTTGTAGAAATTTTGAAAAATCGATATCTCCGTAAGTACGATAAGCTTGTTCATAAAATTTTGGCTGATAAATCTAATCAATCTACTCTTACATGATATTATCATTACAACCTGTGACAAACCGTACGAAAGGAAGAAACACTTTTCTTGTGGAATTTTTGAAAAATCGATATCTCCGTAAGTACGATGAGCTTGTTCATGAACGTTTGGCTGATAAATCTAATCAATCTACTCTTACATGATATTATCATTACAACCTGTGACAAACCGTACGAAAGGAGGGAACACTTTTTTTGTAGAATTTTTGAAAAATCGATATCTCCGTAAGTACGATGAGCTTGTTCTTGAAATTTTGGCTCATAAATCTAATCAATCTACTCTTACATGATATTATCATTACAACCTGTGACAAACCGTACGAAAGGAGGAAACACTTTTTTGTAGAATTTTTGAAAAATCGATATCTCCGTAAGTACGATGAGCTTGTTCATGAAATGTTGGCTAATAAATCTCATCAGGCTACTCTTACATAATAGTATCATCACAACGTGTGACAAACCGTACGAAAGGAGGAAACACTTTTCTTGTGGAATTTTTGAAAAATCGATATCTCCGTAAGTACGATGAGCTTGTTCATGAAATTTTGGCTGATAAATCTAATCAATCTACTCTTACATGATATTATCGTTAAAACCTGTGACAAACCGTACGAAAGGAGGAAACACTTTTTTTGTAGAATTTTTGAAAAATCGATATCTCCGTAAGTACGATGAGCTTGTTCATGAAATTTTGGCTGATAAATCTAATCAATCTACTCTTACATGATATTAGCATTACAACCTGTGACAAACCGTACGAAAGGAGAAAACACTTTTTTTGTAGAATTTTTGAAAAATCGATATCTCCGTAAGTACGATGAGCTTGTTCATGAAATTTTGGCTGATAAATCTAATCAATCTACTCTTACATGATATTATCATTACAACCTGTGACAAACCGTACGAAAGGAGGAAACACTTTTTTTGAAGAAATTTTGAAAAATCGATATCTCCGTAAGTACGATGAGCTTGTTCATAAAATTTTGGCTGATAAATCTAATCAATCTACTCTTACATGATATTATCATTACAACCTATGACAAACCGTACGAAAGGAAGAAACACTTTTCTTGTGGAATTTTTGAAAAATCGATATCTCCGTAAGTACGATGAGCTTGTTCATGAACGTTTGGCTGATAAATCTAATCAATCTACTCTTACATGATATTATCATTACAACCTGTGACAAACCGTACGAAAGGAGGAAACACTTTTCTTGTGGAATTTTTGAAAAATCGATATCTCCGTAAGTACGATGAGCTTGTTCATGAAAGTTTGGCTGATAAATCTAATCAATCTACTCTTACATGATATTATCATTACAAGCTGTGACAAACCGTACGAAATGAGGAAACACTTTTTTTGTAGAATTTTTGAAAAATCGATATCTCCGTAAGTACGATGAGTTTGTTCTTGAAATTCTGGCTGATAAATCTAATCAATCTACTCTTACATGATATTATCATTACAACCTGTGACAAACCGTACGAAAGGAGGAAACACTTTTTTGTAGAATTTTTGAAACATCGATATCTCCGTAAGTACGATGAGCTTGTTCATGAAATGTTGGCTAATAAATCTCATCAGGCTACTCTTACATAATAGTATCATCACAACCTGTGACAAACCGTACAAAAGGAGGAAACACTTTTCTTGTGGAATTTTTGAAAAATTGATATCTCCGTAAATACGATGAGCTTGTTCATGAAATTTTGGCTGATAAATCTAATCAATCTACTCTCACATGATATTATCGTTACAACCTGTGACAAACCGTACGAAAGGAGGAAACACTTTTTTTGTAGAATTTTTGAAAAATCGATATCTCCGTAAGTACGATGAGCTTGTTCATGAAATGTTGGCTAATAAATCTCATCAGGCTACTCTTACATGATAGTATCATCACAACGTGTGACAAACCGTACGAAAGGAGGAAACACTTTTCTTGTGGAATTTTTGAAAAATCGATATCTCCGTAAGTACGATGAGCTTGTTCATGAAATTTTGGCTGATAAATCTAATCAATCTACTCTTACATGATATTATCGTTAAAACCTGTGACAAACCGTACGAAAGGAGGAAACACTTTTTTTGTAGAATTTTTGAAAAATCGATATCTCCGTAAGTACGATGAGCTTGTTCATGAAATTTTGGCTGATAAATCTAATCAATCTATTCTTACATGATATTAGCATTACAACTTGTGACAAACCGTATAAGAGGAGGAAACACTTTTTCTGTGGAATTTTTGAAAAATCGATATCTCCGTAAGTACGATGAGCTTGTTCATGAAATTTTGGCTGATAAATCTAATCAATCTACTCTTACATGATATTAGCATCACAACCTGTGACAAACCGTACGAAAGGAGAAAACACTTTTTTTGTAGAATTTTTGAAAAATCGATATCTCCGTAAGTACGATGAGCTTGTTCATGAAATTTTGGCTGATAAATCTAATCAATCTACTCTTACATGATATTATCATTACAACCTGTGACAAACCGTACGAAAGGAGGAAACATTTTTTTTGAAGAAATTTTGAAAAATCGATATCTCCGTAAGTACGATGAGCTTGTTCATAAAATTTTGGCTGATAAATCTAATCAATCTACTCTTACATGATATTATCATTACAACCTATGACAAACCGTACGAAAGGAAGAAACACTTTTCTTGTGGAATTTTTGAAAAATCGATATCTCCATAAGTACGATGAGCTTGTTCATGAACGTTTGGCTGATAAATCTAATCAATCTACTCTTACATGATATTATCATTACAACCTGTGACAAACCGTACGAAAGGAGGAAACACTTTTCTTGTGGAATTTTTGAAAAATCGATATCTCCGTAAGTACGATGAGCTTGTTCATGAAATTTTGGCTGATAAATCTAATCAATCTACTCTTACATGATATTATCATTACAACCTGTGACAAACCGTACGAAAGGAGGAAACACTTTTTTTGTAGAAATTTTGAAAAATCGATATCTCCGTAAGTACGATAAGCTTGTTCATAAAATTTTGGCTGATAAATCTAATCAATCTACTCTTACATGATATTATCATTACAACCTGTGACAAACCGTACGAAAGGAAGAAACACTTTTCTTGTGGAATTTTTGAAAAATCGATATCTCCGTAAGTACGATGAGCTTGTTCATGAACGTTTGGCTGATAAATCTAATCAATCTACTCTTACATGATATTATCATTACAACCTGTGACAAACCGTACGAAAGGAGGGAACACTTTTTTTGTAGAATTTTTGAAAAATCGATATCTCCGTAAGTACGATGAGCTTGTTCTTGAAATTTTGGCTCATAAATCTAATCAATCTACTCTTACATGATATTATCATTACAACCTGTGACAAACCGTACGAAAGGAGGAAACACTTTTTTGTAGAATTTTTGAAAAATCGATATCTCCGTAAGTACGATGAGCTTGTTCATGAAATGTTGGCTAATAAATCTCATCAGGCTACTCTTACATAATAGTATCATCACAACGTGTGACAAACCGTACGAAAGGAGGAAACACTTTTCTTGTGGAATTTTTGAAAAATCGATATCTCCGTAAGTACGATGAGCTTGTTCATGAAATTTTGGCTGATAAATCTAATCAATCTACTCTTACATGATATTATCGTTAAAACCTGTGACAAACCGTACGAAAGGAGGAAACACTTTTTTTGTAGAATTTTTGAAAAATCGATATCTCCGTAAGTACGATGAGCTTGTTCATGAAATTTTGGCTGATAAATCTAATCAATCTACTCTTACATGATATTAGCATTACAACCTGTGACAAACCGTACGAAAGGAGAAAACACTTTTTTTGTAGAATTTTTGAAAAATCGATATCTCCGTAAGTACGATGAGCTTGTTCATGAAATTTTGGCTGATAAATCTAATCAATCTACTCTTACATGATATTATCATTACAACCTGTGACAAACCGTACGAAAGGAGGAAACACTTTTTTTGAAGAAATTTTGAAAAATCGATATCTCCGTAAGTACGATGAGCTTGTTCATAAAATTTTGGCTGATAAATCTAATCAATCTACTCTTACATGATATTATCATTACAACCTATGACAAACCGTACGAAAGGAAGAAACACTTTTCTTGTGGAATTTTTGAAAAATCGATATCTCCGTAAGTACGATGAGCTTGTTCATGAACGTTTGGCTGATAAATCTAATCAATCTACTCTTACATGATATTATCATTACAACCTGTGACAAACCGTACGAAAGGAGGAAACACTTTTCTTGTGGAATTTTTGAAAAATCGATATCTCCGTAAGTACGATGAGCTTGTTCATGAAAGTTTGGCTGATAAATCTAATCAATCTACTCTTACATGATATTATCATTACAAGCTGTGACAAACCGTACGAAATGAGGAAACACTTTTTTTGTAGAATTTTTGAAAAATCGATATCTCCGTAAGTACGATGAGTTTGTTCTTGAAATTCTGGCTGATAAATCTAATCAATCTACTCTTACATGATATTATCATTACAACCTGTGACAAACCGTACGAAAGGAGGAAACACTTTTTTGTAGAATTTTTGAAACATCGATATCTCCGTAAGTACGATGAGCTTGTTCATGAAATGTTGGCTAATAAATCTCATCAGGCTACTCTTACATAATAGTATCATCACAACCTGTGACAAACCGTACAAAAGGAGGAAACACTTTTCTTGTGGAATTTTTGAAAAATTGATATCTCCGTAAATACGATGAGCTTGTTCATGAAATTTTGGCTGATAAATCTAATCAATCTACTCTCACATGATATTATCGTTACAACCTGTGACAAACCGTACGAAAGGAGGAAACACTTTTTTTGTAGAATTTTTGAAAAATCGATATCTTCGTAAGTACGATGAGCTTGTTCATGAAATTTTGGCTGATAAATCTAATCAATCTACTCTTACATGATATTATCATTACAACCTATGACAAACCGTACGAAAGGAGGAAACACTTTTTTTGTAGAATTTTTGAAAAATCGATATCTCCGTAAGTACGATGAGCTTGTTCATAAAATTTTGGCTGATAAATCTAATCAATCTACTCTTACATGATATTAGCATTACAACTTGTGACAAACCGTATAAGAGGAGGAAACATTTTTTTTGTGGAATTTTTGAAAAATCGATATCTCCGTAAGTACGATGAGCTTGTTCATGAAATTTTGGCTCATGAATCTAATCGATCTACTCTTACATGATATTAGCATTACAACCTGTGACAAACCGTACATAAAAAAGTGTTTCCCCATTTTGTACGGTTTGTCACAGGTTGTAATGATAATACCATGTAAGAGTAGATTGATTAGATTCATCAGCCAAAATATCATGAACGAGCTCATCGTACTTACGAAGATATCGATGTTTCAAAAATTCTATAAAAAAATAATTATTCCTCCCTTTCGTACGGTTTGTCACAGGTTGTAATGATAATATTATGTAAGAGTAGATTGATTAGATTTATCAGCCAAAATTTCATGAACAAGCTCATCGTACTTGAGGAGATATCGACTTTTCAAAAATTCTATAAAAAAAATTATTTCCCCCTTTCGTACGATTTGTCACAGCTTGTAATGATAATATCATGTAAGAGTAGATCGATTAGATTTATCAGCCAAAATTTCATGAACAAGCTCATCGTACTTGAGGGAATATCGATTTTTCAAAAATTCTATAAAAAAAATTATTTCCCCCTTCCGTACGGTTTGTCACAGGTTGTTATGATAACATCATGTAATAGTAGATTGATTAGATTCTTCAGCCAAAATTTCATGAACAAGCTCATCGTACTTGAGGAGATATCGATTTTCCAAAAATTCTATAAAAAAATTCATTTCTACCTTTCGTACGGTTTGTCACAGGTTGTAATGATAATATCATGTAAGAGTAGATCGATTAGATTTATCAGCCAAAATTCCATGAACAAGCTCATCGTACTAGAGGAGATATCGATTTTTCAAGAATTCTGTAAAAAAAATTATTTCTCCCTTTTGTACGGTTTGTCACAGGTTGTGATGATGATATCATGTAAGAGTAGATTGATTAGATTTATCAGCCGAAATTTCATGAACAAGCTCATCGTACTTACGGAGATATCGATTTTTCAAAAATTCTAGAAAAAAATCATTTCTCCTCTTCGTACGGTTTGTCACAGGTTGTAATGATAATATCATGTAAGAGTAGATTGATTAGATTCATCAGCCAAAATTTCATGAACAAGTTCATCGTACTTACGGAGATATCGATTTTTCAAAAATTCTGTAAAAAAAATTATTTCTCCCTTTCGTACGGTTTGTCACAGGTTGTAATGATGATATCATGTAAGAATAGATTGTACTTGATATAGCATTACAACTTGTGACAAACCGTATAAGAGGAGGAAACATTTTTTTTGTGGAATTTTTGAAAAATCGATATCTCCGTAAGTACGATGAGCTTGTTCATGAAATTTTGGCTCATGAATCTAATCGATCTACTCTTACATGATATTAGCATTACAACCTGTGACAAACCGTACATAAAAAAGTGTTTCCCCATTTTGTACGGTTTGTCACAGGTTGTAATGATAATACCATGTAAGAGTAGATTGATTAGATTCATCAGCCAAAATATCATGAACGAGCTCATCGTACTTACGAAGATATCGATGTTTCAAAAATTCTATAAAAAAATAATTATTCCTCCCTTTCGTACGGTTTGTCACAGGTTGTAATGATAATATTATGTAAGAGTAGATTGATTAGATTTATCAGCCAAAATTTCATGAACAAGCTCATCGTACTTGAGGAGATATCGACTTTTCAAAAATTCTATAAAAAAAATTATTTCCCCCTTTCGTACGATTTGTCACAGGTTGTAATGATAATATCATGTAAGAGTAGATCGATTAGATTTATCAGCCAAAATTTCATGAACAAGCTCATCGTACTTGAGGGGATATCGATTTTTCAAAAATTCTATAAAAAAAATTATTTCCTCCTTCCGTACGGTTTGTCACAGGTTGTTATGATAACATCATGTAAGAGTAGATTGATTAGATTCTTCAGCCAAAATTTCATGAACAAGCTCATCGTACTTGAGGAGATATCGATTTTCCAAAAATTCTATAAAAAAATTCATTTCTACCTTTCGTACGGTTTGTCACAGGTTGTAATGATAATATCATGTAAGAGTAGATCGATTAGATTTATCAGCCAAAATTCCATGAACAAGCTCATCGTACTAGAGGAGATATCGATTTTTCAAAAATTCTGTAAAAAAAATTATTTCTCCCTTTTGTACGGTTTGTCACAGGTTGTAATGATGATATCATGTAAGAGTAGATTGATTAGATTCTTCAGCCAAAATTTCATGAACAAGCTCATCGTACTTGAGGAGATATCGATTTTCCAAAAATTCTATAAAAAAATTCATTTCTACTTTTCGTACGGTTTGTCACAGGTTGTAATGATAATATCATGTAAGAGTAGATCGATTAGATTTATCAGCCAAAATTCCATGAACAAGCTCATCGTACTTACGGAGATATCGATTTTTCAAAAATTCTGTAAAAAAAATTATTTCTCCCTTTCGTACGGTTTGTCACAGGTTGTAATGATGATATCATGTAAGAATAGATTGTACTTACGGAGATACCGATTTTTCAAAAATTCTAAAAAAAAAATATTCCCCCCTTTCGTACGGTTTGTCACAGGTTGTAATGATAATATCATGTAAGAATAGATTGATTAGATTTTTTCGCCAAAATTTCATGAACAAGCTCATCGTACTTACGGATACCGATTTTTCAAAAATTCTAAAAAAAAATTATTTCACCCTTTCGTACGGTTTGTCACAGGTTGTAATGATGATATCATGTGAGAATAGATTGATTAGATTTTTCAGCCAAAATTTCATGAACAAGCTCCATCGTACTTACGGAGATATCGATTTTTCAAAAATTCTACAAAAATTACACAGGTTGTAATGATAATATCATATAAGAGTAGATTGATTAAATTTATCTGCCAAAATTTCATGAACAAGCTCATCGTACTTACGGAGATATAGATTTTTCAAAAATTGTAAAAAAAAATTACTTCTTCCTTTCGTACGGTTTGTCACAGGTTGTAATGATAATATCATGTAAGAGTAGATTGATTGGATTTATCAGCCAAAATTTCATGAACAAGCTCATCGTACTTACGGAGATATCGATTTTTCAAATATTCTACAAAAAAATTATTTCCTTATTTTGTACGGTTTGTCGAGAGATGTGATTACAGTTGTGTTGTAAAAGTAACATGAGGAGATTCGTGCTCCGAAATTTCATGAACAAGCTGACCGTAGTGTCGGAGATATCATCGACTTTTCAAAAACTATTTCCTCCTTTCATACGGCTGGTCAAGGATTGTAATGGTATTGTCACGTAAGATCAACCTAAGGAGATGCATCAATCCAAATTTCATCAAAAAGCTTGCCGTAGTTTTCAAAAAGTAATGATATTAATTTCTTTATTCATACAGTTTCTAAAGAAATGAAATATTGGCACCCTGTAGGTGCAGCCCATGTGGAGTATTTAAAGGATATTATTTTATTTGTTCTTAATAATCAATATAAATAATTTGTTATCATAATAAGTTACATCAATCAGATAGAACATATAATTTCTGAAAACGGACTTGGTAGCAGATTGTCTGATAAATATGGCAACATAGCTTGCAAATTCTCCTCTATCCCATCTTCGACAGTACACACGTCATAAAGTGTGGATGGAAAAGTGTGGGTAACTTCACACTAATGGACTTTAATACGTCTACCTCGTTTCATATTCATCATAGATGAGCAGATATTATAAAATGCATCTTCATTTTCGATGATTCCTAATTTTGTGTTTAACTCTAAGACCCGTTTAAGCATCTGATGGATGAGATGCAGCAAACTGTGAAATATGTTTCAGATTGTCTTTAAGAAAGTCAAGTTTTTTTTCGTATTCTGCATCGAAATTATCAATTATATGGTACTAATAAAATTTTCTTTATTTTCGACGGCCTTTTTCTGTCAAATTTATAGTCTCGTTTGCAACTAAAGAATTATAAAAACACATTGGCTCATTAAACGAATCTACGTTTGATTGTTGACAGTCTTCTGCAAAATTCATAGAATGAAAAAACATTCATCAACATTATTACCAAGTGCCAAATTTGCAAGATCTACACGATCCTGAAATAACAAATTGATACCAGTATTGAAAACGGCACAAATATTGCCTCCTGCTCTTGCAGGACAATCACACTGTTCTATATGAGTATCAACGGTATATAGGTAGCATATTACTATCTTGTGATGAAGTGGCCATAAAAAGTGTATCGGGTTCTTTTGTCACTTTAAGAAGGCTGGCTTCGCAGTAAAATTTTTGTAATGAAGATACAATTTTTCACGACCATTTGCGTACAAGATACGCTTTTGCTTATAAAACCCCTTCAATGAATGTGTGATAAATCCTGTAAGAGACACCTCATAAAACGCTTTACATCTTTGTAAAACGAAATCTTTTAGTATACGAATTGACACTTTGATGATGTTGTTCGTATTGTGACCCCTAGTGACAAGATCTTTGCGAAAACGATGAGCCCATTTTGACTTTTATGTCTAGATATTTTCAAAATGAGCATAAAGATGTCAAATTTTTTAGCAATCTTATTTTCATAAAGGATATTTGTATATAGTTCACAGTTTACTGTATTTTGTGCGTACAGCACATCGCGAAACAATAGCATCAAGTCTTGTCTTGTTTTTTTTATTATGCTGACATACAAAGTCTTTATGATCAACTCTTTGTAATTTCGTATATCATTTAAAAACAATCCACAAGTGTACAAGTTTCCGTAGAAAATTGCTCAATAAAAGTATTGGCACTGTTCATTGTAATCACAGTTTAATTTGAACTTTCCTCTCATCAACCAGAGTGAACGCAGCCATGAGTTCCAGCCACGAATCTGCTGAAACATTATAGTCTAGGAGCTAGACCGATATTGATGGTCTGAACATTAACCCGATGGCACTATGGTTTATCGTTAGAGGACGGTTCAATGACCAATTCATCTCACAGACCGAATTTTCCCCGGCTGGTAGATCTCGAGATACGGCATCCGAATTTTTTTTTTTGACTGGAGGTTAACCCCTTCCAAGTTGCGGTTACTTGAAAAGCATGCCATTCTTATACACTTCCACCATGTGCTATCATTTTTATCGTGTCCGTTTATCATGCCGACCAGTTGAAATTTAACCAAAAATGGACTGCAAGTTAACCCCCCCAAACCTGGTGGAAATGTTCATTGGTGTTGGCAATTGTTAACATACCCTATGCCATCAAAGTTTTCGGCCCATTTCCGAGTAATTGGCCATTATTTAGACCAAAAATGTTTCTTTTTCCATTTTTTGGATAAAACTTGCGGGTTACAAGGTAACATGATGTTAAATAACTTTATTGGAGGTCAAATAAAGATTTAAAATTATTGCCATCACTCCTTGCCTATTTCAACCCCCCAAAACTCCATAAAATCATCCGGCAGAATGAAAAAAATAAATAAAAAAGAGCTGTTCCGATTTTAAACCCAGCCAGAGTCTCAATAATTGACTAATTTATCATAAAATTGGTTATATTATCTTATGATTCATATTTTTCTGGGGGGTGGTTTCAGAGGGTTTTGGGGGTTGAAATAGGCAAGGAGTGTTGGCAATAATTTTAAATCTTTATTTGACATCCAATAAAGTTATTTAACATAGTGCCATCATGACACTTTGTAACCCGCAAGTTTTATCCACAAAATGAAAAAAAGAAATATTTTTGGTCCAAATAATGGCCAATTACTCGGAAATGGACCTATAACTTTTGATGGCATAGGGTATGTTAACAATTGCCAACACCAATGAACATTCTCCACCAGGTTTGGAAGGGTTAACTTGCAGTCCATTTTCGGTTCAATTTTAACTGGTCGGCCTGATAAACGGACACGATAAAAAATGATGGCACATGGTGGAAGTGTATAAGAATGGCATGCTTTTCAAGTAACCGCAACTTGGTAAGGGTTAACCTCCAGTCGAATAAAAAAATGCGGATGCCGTATCTCGAGATCTAGCAGCTGGGGAAAATTCGGTCTGTGAGATGAATTGGTCATTGAACCGTCCTCTAACGATAAACCATAGTGCCATCGGGTTAATGTTCAGACCATCAATATCGGTCTAGCTTCTAAACTATTAAGCGTGCGTCCGGCCGGCATAGGTTGTAACAGCATAACTCGTGGCTGGCCACGACTTTAGAAGCTTATTTATTATTGTGGACGGATTTTTTCCCATCAAATATGATGAAGAGGATATGATTCTTTTCTAGATAATATATGGTCCTAAGGAAGCTCTATAAGGCTTATATACCACCTGATTTTGTCTGGTAATGATTCACCCTCCACAACCCCTTATACAGGGTGTCCTCGAACTGCGTGACTAAAATAAAACCGAAGATTCTTTGATTCGAAAAAAATTTGATGAGCCTTTTTACTTTTGCCTCAAGTGTCTTGTTTACCCGGTAGAGGGCTTCAAAGTTGCAAAAATAATTTTGTTTTTTCGGTATAACTTGAGAACGTGATGGAGGAGTTCTACAATATTTGACAGGTGAGTAACTGTCAATAATAGCCGTTTTTGAGACCGGAGCATAGAGCCTTAGAGACCATAGAAATGGCTCAAACTTGAGGATGTAACGGGAAAAGTGTCCAGAACTTTTCTGTGGTCAATGTAATTCACTCGATATTTTTTATTTAGATAGCTTATCTAATTTGAAAACTTTTCTTACTCTTAGAAAATTTTGATAAAATCAACGGATTAGCTTGAAAAAATTAATTTTCGAGTCTCTGCAATTTTGGCTTACTAATCTTACTTGATTAAAATACCTTGCTTTTCTAATGTCATTTTGGCATTTGAAAAATTTATTCTCAAAACTGTCATTTTTTACTTTGCTTTCCGTAAAAATTTTATAAAATTATGGCTCAAAATTTCACTAACACTGAAATGGTTGATATCTTATTGATTTATGGACTTTGTCGTTGCAATGGCCGGAGAAGGGAAAGATATCCGCATCGCAGAATTACAAATCGGCAAACCTTCGCGAAACTGGCAAATTTGAAGCAAATCGCAGAGAAACTGGACGCAGACGGACAAGAAGGACGTTAGAGCTCGAAGAAGCGATACTGGAAGCGGTTGAAACTGAACCTGGGATAAGCACACTACGTTTGGGACTTCGTATTGGAGCCTCAAAATCATTAGTTCATAATGTACTGAAAGAAGAACTGTTGTATCCCTATCATATTAAAACAGTTCAAGACTTATAGCCCATGGATCCAGGTCATCGGCTAGATTTCTGTCGGCTTATTGTCCAAAGACAAAACGCAAACCCCAATCTTTGTACAAGAATTCTGTTCACGGACGAAGATACTTTCACGAGATGTGGTCTTTTTAACCTCCATAATGAACATTTCTATGCTGATGAAAATCCTCATGAAACGGAAGTTACATATTTTCAGAATCAAACTAAAATCAATGTTTGGGTTGGAATTGTGGATAACTTTATTATTGGCCCTACCGTTATACCCGATCGATTGAACGGGGAGAACTACTTGAACTTTTTGGAACAAAGGCTACTTGAACTGTTGGAAGACTTGCCCTTACACATTCGTCGTGGCCTGGTTTATCCATGATGGTGCACCTCCTCATTTCACATTAGCTGTGAGGCGACATTTGAATGCGGAATATCCAGATCGCTGGATAGGTAGAGGACACGATGCACCAGTGAACTGGCCGGCCCGCTCCCCTGATTTGACGCCCTGCGACTTCTTTCTATGGGGCGCTTTGAAGTCGAAAGTTTATGCAGCTCCAGTGAACACACGAGAGGAATTGTTGCAACGAATTAATCATGAAGCGGATTTATTGAAGAATGATCCTGAAGTACTAGCCTGAGTTCAATCCAATTTCTTGAAACGAATTAATTTGTGTATTCAGGAAAATGGGCAACATTTCGAACAATTGATGCCTTAGCGATTTCCCAAAAAGTTTTGTTGTTTCTTTTAATTTAGCATTTGTTTTTCCTAAATAATTACATCGTTTCCCCATTTCTATTGTTTTTATTATTCGTGTTTTACCGAGATATTAACCATTTCAGTGTTAGTGAAATTTTGAGCCATAATTTTATAAAATTTTTATGGAAAGCAAAGTAAAAACTGACAGTTTTGAGAATAAATTCTCCAAATGCCAAAATGACAGTAGAAAAGCAAAGGCAACTAAGGTATTTTAATCAAGTAAAATTAGTAAGCCAAAATTGCAGAAACTTGAAAATTATTTTTTTCAAGCTAATCCGTTGATTTTATCAAAATTTTCTAAGAGTATGAAAAGTTTTCAAATCAGATAAGCTATCCACATAAAAAATATAGAGTGAATTACATCGACCACAAAAAAGTTCTGGACACTTTTCCCGTTACATCCTCAAGTTTGAGCCATTTCTATGGTCTCTAAGGCTCTATGCTCCGCTCTCAAAAACGGCTATTATTGACAGTAACTCACCTGCCAAATATTGTAAGTCCTCCATCACGTTCTCAAGTTATACCGAAAAAACAAAATTATTTTTGCTACTTTGAAGCCCTCTACCGGCTAAACAAGACACTTGAGGCAAAAGTAAAAAGGCTCATCAAATTTTTTTCGAATCAAAGAATCTTCGGTTTTATTTTGGCCACGCAGTTCGAGGACATCCTGTATATAAAATCCCATCCACGTTCATTTTAAGGAAGTTGTGGTACATTCTTCGAAATTTATATAAGGGGTTGTGTAGGGTGAATTATTGCCCTACAAAATCGGATGGTATATAAGTCTTATAGAGCTTTCTTCGTAGCATATATTCGACAGAAAAAATCCCATCCACGTACGTTTTTAGGAACTTGTGGTACATTTTTCGAAATTCATATAAGGGTGTGTTGTGTAGGGTGAATCATTGCCCGACAAAATCGGATGGTATATAGGTCTTATAGAGCTTCCTTTGAAGCATATATTCGACAGAAAAAAATCCCATCCACGTACATTTTAAGTAACTTCTGATACACTCTTCGAAATTCATAAAAAGGGTTGTGGAGGGTGAATTAATGCCGGACAAAATCAGGTGGTATATAAGTCTTATACAGCTTCCTTAGGAACATATATTATCTAGAAAATAATCCCATCCTCTTCATTATATTTGATGAGAAAAAATCCATCCACAATAATAAATAAGCTTCTAAATTCGTGGCCAGCCACGAGTTGAGAACACTGTTAAACAACCTATGCCGGCCGGACGCAAGCTTAATGTGTCAGCAGATTCGTGGGTGGAACTCATGGCTGCTTTCACTTTGGTCTCTTATCATAAGTTTTTTATCGGTATTATTGTCACAGTTCTCAACAATTTCATAATCTCCACTAATTTTTGAAAGGATTGTTTCCATAATTGAATGCAAAAATCTTCTAAAACAATCGCCGCGTGTAGTAATCAATCTTCGATAGCAGTTCCAGTTTGTTATAAACAACAAAGTTTTATATCTTAAAAAAATAAAACAATTAACAACAAATTATCAACAACTTGTATAATTTGTAAACATAATATAATACAGGGTTCATAAACAAATTTGAATATAAAAGTTTTAAAATTTTCAATAAGGTTTTATTTAATTCCATATAATATAATAATATCAATTCAATAAAATCAGATAATAAATTCAAAATTAAAATCAATAAAGAGCTAGCCGGAATAAAAGAATATCATATAACAAATATAATTTATTATTATTAAATAAACTCAGTAGAGAGTTCTTAACAATTGTCACCACAACGTGGGGCAATCAAAACTGATTAATAAGAGTTTAGTTATAATAATATATTTATAACCAGAAAAACACTTGTCATAATGGTTCAATACTAGTATTCAAAACAATATATTTCCTATTTTAACCATTTCAAAGCGATTGCAAATTTTGAAATCCATACGACCAATAATAACGGCACAATCGTCTCCACGGAGGTTTACATACTCACACTCTCACATCATCTAATAAATAGCCTAGATCGAGTCAAAACAGATTTTTTCTCAGACCGATTACAATCTTTCCTTATACTACTCTAATCGTGGGGGAAGTAAAAATATAATACTCTGAGCCAAAGAGATTTCAAACAGCATTCTTGTTTGCACGATGAAGATATTCAATATTTCATTAGTAGGAATACGAGTAGGAATATTATCTGAAACATCACATGAATGGGATCATGTCAACTGCACTTTTTTCGATCATTGCATCTTGATAGCTTTGTTCTTGAATTAATCATGAATTAAAAACCTTAATCAATGTTTGCATTGTTTTCTAATCCTATTCTGAATGAATATACATTTAATCGATATATCTCAGGAATTATAATTGTTTATCATGATACATTTAAACTTGAAATTCATACAACTACGAGGGTGGATTGATAAGTTTCCGGCCTGACCAAGAGATGGCGCCACTAGGCCTACGTTGTGGTGGCGTTCTATAGTACCATCCTTAGATAGCTTGTAGCTATAGTTTCAGTCCGATCACCATGTTAGTTTAGGTTTGAGAGCACGCTGAACAAGACGCCTCTGTGTTTTTCGTAAAAATGGAAAAGCTGGAAAATCGTGCTGTCATCAAATACTTTTATTTGAAGGGGTTAACGCCGAAGGACATTAAAGAAGTGATGGACTCAACACTGGGGACATCCTCCCCATCATAATCAACCGTTAAGCAGTGGGTTTCCGAGTTTAAAAAGGGTCGTGTGAGCACCTCTGATGAGCCTCGCTCAGGACGCCCCATTGAGGTCACAACTCAAGATGTGATCGAAAAAATCCATCAAATAGTGCTGAAAGACCGCAGATTAAAAGTGCGTGAGATAGCTGAGACCTGTAAGATGTCATATGAACGTGTACAAAATATTTTGCACCAACATTTGTGTATGGAAAAGCTCTGTGCAAGATGGGTGCCGCGTTTGCTAACAGTCGACCAAAAATTGATTCGAAAGAACATTTCTACCGCCAATTTGGCGTTGTATAAGCGTAATCCAAGCGAGTTTTTGCGTCGATTCGTAACCGTTGACGAAACTTGGGTCCACCACTACACTCCTGAAACCAAAGAACAGTCTAAACAGTGGATTGGGCCAGGGGAACCAACTCCAAAGAAGGCAAAAACATTTTTTTCGGCGAACAAGGTTATGGCTACTGTTTTTTGGGATGCAAGAGGTATTATATACATTGATTACCTTAAAAAGGGTAAAACTATCACTGGTCAATACTACGCAGACTTATTGCAACGTTTGAGCCACGAAGTGAAAATTAAACGACCTCATCTGGCGAAGAAAAAAATCTTGTTTCATCACGATAACGCACCAGCGCACACGTCCATCGTTGCGATGGCTAAAATCAACGATCTGAAGTTTGAATTGATGCCGCACCCTCCCTACTCTCCAGACCTAGCCCCGAGTGACTATTATCTGTTTCCTAACCTCAAAAAATGGATTGGCGGTAAGAGATTTGCGGACAATGAAGAAGTAATCGAAGCTGTAAATGGGTATTTTGAGGAGCTTGACGAATCAGTCTATAGAGATGGCATTACTAGACTAGAACACCGCTATGAGAAATGTATCAGCCTTGAAGGAGATTATGTTGAGAAATAAAAAAAAATAATTCTTAAAAACGTTGTTTTTCTTGGTCAATCCCTCGTATAAATGAATTCACACTGTGGATACACTAGTCCAGTCAATAAGCCGGAAAATATGGAAAAGTTGGGAAACAGCTCGGATTTGAAAAATTTTTGATGCGATGGGTTCTGTGAACCCTCAAGATCATTCGTTACCACTAAAATCACACCCCGAGGGCAATGGGCACTTTTGGGGGGTGTTTCCCCCCAAAAGCTGAATCAAATTCACAAAATGGTCCAGAGTGAAGGAATCGGCTCGAAAATATCTACTTGGGGGTTTTTGGGGTCGCTGATCACGAATATGACATCTAAAAAGTCACCACATGCACCCACATGGTCATAGAGGTCATCTCCAGGAATTCAACAAAATTTTCCATCTTAAAGTTCCCAAATGTCTCACTCGGGGGTTTTTGGGGTTGCTGAGCACGAATATGATGTCTAAGACTCTAGGATGTAAAATTTTGTTGAATTCCTGGAGATGGCCTCTATGACCAGGTTTTCTGTGCCCCAGGTGCATGTGAGGAATTCCTAGACATCATATTCGTGATCACCGACCCCGAAAACCCCCGAGTGACAAATTTGGAGACTCTAGGATGGAAAATTTCGTCGAATTCTTGGAGATGACCTTCACGACGTCGTCGTACTGTGCCTCAGGTGCATGTGAGGAATTTCTAGACATCAGCAACCCCAAAAACCCCCGAGTGAGACATTTGGAGACTTTAAGATGGAAAATTTTGTTGAATTCCTGGAGATGACCTCTATGACCATGTGGGTGCATGTGGTGACTTTTTAGATGTTATATTCGTGATCAGCGACCCCAAAAACCTCCCAGTAGATATTTTCGAGCCGATTCCTTCACTCTGGACCATTTTGTGAATTTGATTCATCTTTTGGGGGGAAAACACCCCCCAAAAGTGCCCATTGCCCTCGGGGTGTGATTTTAGTGGTAACGAATGATCTTGAGGGTTCACAGAACCCATTGCATCAACAATTTTTCAAATCCGAGCTGTTTCCCAACTTTTCCATATTACACCGTATTTCCCGGCATATTGACTGGACTACACTATAATACTGTATCAAAGCGATTTGCAAATTTTCAAATCGGTACGACCAATATGAACGGCGGAATCGTCTCCACAGTGGTTTACATACGAACACTTAGACATCATCTCAAAAATAGCCTAGATCAGTGGCAAACAGATTTTCCGCGAATTTTTTTAGATCCATCACAATCTACATATCGAAGAAAATAACTTATCATGATAAATTTAAACTTAAAATGCTTAAAACCATAAAATAGTCCACTCTGTGGATACATTATAAGACTATAAATAAGAATCAATCATTCTTATCTACTAAAAATACTATTAAAGTACTGAGGAGCTTTCAGCTACCAAGTAGCCATCACCAGACCAAACTAAATTAGAAATCAATATGTTCCTGTATAAATACTATTTGCATTATTAACTCCAAATAGTATTTAAACAGGTACATTTTGATTTCTAATTTAGTTTGCTCTGGTGATGGCTACTTGGTAACTGAAAGCTCCTCAGTAGTTTAATAGTATTTTTAGTAGATAAGGGTGATTGATTCTTATTTATAGTGTTATATTGTATTCACAGTGTGAACTCTTCTATGCCTGATTGTTAATGTTTTCAGTGTTTCTCATCTGTACAATCTTTTCCATTATTTTGATTCTGAATTATTCGGTATTGAAAACGATAAGGTATATACCATGAGACTAAAAGAACTCGTTATCCTCATATGAAAGTTGAAAGTATACTCATTATCAGAAGATGTTTTTCATCATTGTCATTACACAGGGTGTTTCAGAAAGACCTCCCGTAAATGCAGGGGACGGTAGATTTTGCAAAAATAATCAGATTTTTTCATATAAACTAGGGTTCCTATCTTCTTTCGTTTCGGAGATAAAGGGCTTTGAATTTAATTTTTTTTAACGATATTTTGATGTAGCTCCTGTGCAGCTATAGATATTTCGTTGAATCCTGGTATTCGGGGGTTTCAGAAGACGCAGAATAAGACCACTTAGTTAGTTTTTGAATATGCAGCTGGGTGCGCGACTTTTCGGCGATTCTTTTAGCCTTAACTTTTTCGAGAATAATTTTTATTTTTTTTTGCACATTTCCTGGTTCATAATTATATTGCAAACTGATAAAGTACTCTTGTTGAGGGTCTCGAAATTTCACCGCTTTCTAGAAATACGCGTTTAAATGAATATAACAATAAGATTCTTGACCCAGTATGAATTATATATAAAAATTCTCGGGAAATAGGTCACAATAACACTTTGTTTTAAATATTCGTCTTATTAAGACGAATATTTAAAACAAAGTGTCGTCTTATTAAGACGAATATTTAAAACAAAGTGTTATTGTGACCTATTTCCCGAGAATTTTTATATATAATGAATATAACAAAAACTCATTATCAAATTTACTTACTACCGAAATCGCATATGTTCATTTAAAGTCGTTTTTCTCGAAAACGGTGAGATTTAGAGAACCTCAACAAGAGTACATTATTCCTCTGAAACCCCCGAGTACCAGATCCAAGGAAAGATCTGTAAGTGCACACGAACTACACCAAAATTGCGTTTAAAAAAAATTAAATTCAACGGTATCTCTGAAACGAAAGAAGGTAGGATCATAGTTTATTTGAAAAATCTGATTATTTTTGTAAAATCTACCGTCCCTTGCATTTACGGGAGGTCTTTCTGAAACATCCTGTATACAATCATCCTCGTTTCTTGCAGAAAAGATAATCTATAAAAACATCATGTCACGGTCACATATACACGTTCACACGTCTACATACACTCACACATTCATAAAAAACGAGTATGCCTTCAGGTGCATTTTAAAATACACAAAAAACAATAATCTCGCGCGCGGAATCTATTGTACCGACCCTGGCTTATTGCCGCTGAATGAAATTCCGCGCTAGTTTTTTATTATGAAATTCATTATAACTTGGAATTAAGAACGAATCTCCGTACGCTGTTTCAAACTTAAATGGCCGATGTATTTCTCTGTAATTTGCTCTAAGGTTTACTTCGATAGGCCCAAAATTGCCCTCTAGAGGCCTCAACATTTATTAGTATAGCTTCATTTCTACTGAACCCAAATCAATCTGCTTAGACTTAAAATACTCGTTATAAAAACCTCTAATAGAACCTACAATTTGGATTCCGTAAAACATTTCTACCCCCGAAAAATTTGAATCTTTCGGTATTCCAAAATTTTCAAAATGGCCCCAAAACTATGTCTTTGAACCAAAATGCTTGAATTTTAGATATTAGGTGCAGAATAATGAAATCTTTCGAATGAAGATGAGTTTAGATCGTATTTCGTCTGAAATTCGTAAAATACGAATTTTTCAAAATGACCGATTTTTGCGCCAAAGAATAAGGTAGGTCAAAACACCAGGAACCGAAAGAAGAGAATTAAAAATACTGTTTTTTCACCGAAACATAATCAAAAAACTATTTAACATATGCTCAATTTTTCAATGTGCTGATAAACTTACTAAATACCAGAGCCAAAAATCGCGTAATTATTTTTTCAACAACTTTTGTGTAAACAATTTTTCTTACAACCTATAGTTTTGTCTCAAAACGCAAAAAATCGAAAAATTGCCATTTTTAGTGCAAAAAATTGCCATAGTTTTGCGAGCACAACAGGGTTAATCCAAATTTAAAATACACCGTCGTATTCAGCGTGTCAAAATACATAAGGATAGACTAAAATTAGACCTCTCGGAAATTCCTTAAATGACTGGACTACACTTCAAAGTGATCT
Source organism: Endomychus coccineus (assembly GCA_958510875.1). Classification (NCBI taxonomy): domain Eukaryota; kingdom Metazoa; phylum Arthropoda; class Insecta; order Coleoptera; family Endomychidae; genus Endomychus; species Endomychus coccineus. The sequence continues at coordinate 102,991,001 of OY294067.1, forward strand.
CCATAATTTCAAATCCATACGACCAATAGGAACGGCGCAATCGTCTTCACAGTGGGTTCGGCACGCACGCACATACGTACAAACGCACAGACATCATGTCAAAAACAGTCCAGATGTTCAAAATGCATATATCCGCGTAAACCGCATAAATACAATACTTCCCTTACGCTATATATATAGTCCAGTCGCTGTGCAATTCAGTTACACATAAAAATTTATTTTTTCCACATCTCTATTTTATGATTGATTTCTAAGACGCTGATCACGAGAAATGGCAATTTTTGAGAATGTTTGCCATTTTTTGTGTTTTCAACGAAAATAACGCATTTTATCGAATAAACGGCAAAGTTGTAGAAGAAGTCAAAACGCTTCGAATGGCGCTAATTAGAAATTTATAAGTCAAGAGGCGCCCGATCAAAGACCCATTTTAGGGAGTTTTTTTGGTTAAAATTTAAATAATTTAATTAAATTAAAATTTAATTTCCTATTACAGATTTTGATTACGAACTTTATTTTCTGTTCAAATGTAGCATTTCATATTTACTTTCGACTCAATTTTTTTCTCTCTCTTATTTTGCGCCAAAATCCGCCATCTTGGAAAAATTGTATTTTTACGATTGCGGCGTCAAAAATGGGGTCTTTTGATCCAAAGCAAAATGCAAATTGAAGAGTTTGATGCCCTCTATAACATATCCAAACCACTTTGCTTTGCAAACAAGAGAAACTAGGCTATTTTAAAATATTTGTATCCGATTAAAATTCAAAAATTTTCAGGTTAGAGAACTGGTATAAATTTCAAATTAGGTAAATATGAAATGCTACCTCTCAGCAGAAAATAAAGTTCCTAAAGCAAAATCTGTAATAGGAAATTAAATTTTAATTTTACCAAAAAAAAATCCAAATATGGACCTTTGATCGGGCCCCTCTTGAATTATAGAATTCTAATTAGCTTAAAACGCCAAAAACGGCGAATATTCCCAAAAATTGCCGTTTTTTGACTTAAAATGGCCAATATCTTAAAACGCATCAAGTTTTCGAATTTTTAACTAACATATTCGTGATCAGCACTCCAAAGAACATAAAAATCAATCATAAAATGGAGATGTGGAAAAAATAAGAATCCCAATTGGATTACTGGACTAATACCTCGACTAATACTGCATACAGTGAGCGAAGTAAAAACTACGTAATGCATATATCTCAATGGTAAAGAAGAATATAGGGTATTCGTTTTCAACCTACCACCTAGACGTATTTCCAGACTTGAAAGGAACATCGTTTTGAATTTTGAAAGAATTTCTAAATTTCCCTTCACTTTCGGTTATACCGGAAGTTCTTATCAACTTTATTATTTCAAATAGACCCATAACACCCCAACTTTTTTGCATTTTTGGTTTCTTCTCTCGATTCTTATCATATAGGCGAATTCAAATACTAATTCTACGCTTGGCAGTATTGTTTGAGCAATTTCATCAAAAGGAAAAGTTGAAAACAAAACACCTGTGGACTAACCTCGACTTTCACTATTAATTTTATTTATTTGCATAAGTGATACAAAACGCGTTTTATTGAAATGGAAATCAATCATTATTCAAATTCAAATCAACTTAGCCTAGGGTGAAGGATTATAAAAATAAACATTACTATTACGAAAGTACAAACAGACCGCGGTCTTCTCTAATCGGAATGTTGCGACGCATCATGAAAGGAAATTACAAAACATATTAGGATGTGGCGAGTTATCTGATGTGCGCGTATCAGGTTCGTTAGCATAATAAATTGTTCGATGTACGAGTCTGTTTGAATTCCTCAAATGAAATTGCAAGTGACCCACCTCCCACATCCATAACTCATGATGATTGTGTGGTATACTTGTAATAAATTGAAGTATAATATACATACAATAGAATTACGAAATCAATTTTACTCTCATTCCAAGTTTTTTTGCGTCAACGATGACGCATAACACAAGCTCAGTGTAAATTAATTTTGTACTCGGGAAATTGCAGCAAGAGAATCTATAATTGCGTAAAGTGTTTCATTCTTAACAATAATATTAATTTTCATCAGATTTGGAAAAATATTTTAAGCTTCTGGTCGCATATTTAGTTAATTGGTTTAAAAAAATCCAATTAGGCAGATCATTCAAATAGTATCACATTTACAACATACTTACTATAAAACTTACCATGATGTAGAATTGATTGCATCGATTGATACAATGTGAAAGTAAAGTAATGTAAAGTATTAAAAACAACTCTTGAAGTTCTTTGGTACAATTTGTATAAAAAGTACTAAAGTAGGGCAATAATTATTTTCAAGTTTATTTGAATATTCAGATAGAATGTCTTATTCAAACTGATATCTGCGTGCAACCATAATCTCTAATGAGTTCAAAGAGAAAATGTTCATTTTCTAATCGATAGAAGTAACTTCCTAGCCCTACATTCCTATTTAAACCTATCGCTTGAAATATAAGACCAACCCAAAAACCGTACATTTAAAATTAATAATCTATGCCAGGACCAATCACTGTTCTGTACATTATGTGCTATCAATCGGTGTTGCCAAACATAATTCCAGGTACAGCGCCACCACACTGACGAATATACGAAACTAAAGTTTTATGTTATATATGTTATTTCTCACAACTTCTATACAGGGTGTATCTAAATAACACCGGAAAAATGTACGGGGTGATTCTCTGGCGAAAATTAAGGGTCTTTGGTATAAAGTTTTTTTGTAAAAACCCTCCCCTGAAAACTTTTTAGACATGTTTTATAAAAGGAAAAACCAGGGCAGGGTTTTTCCAAACAATTTTATACCAAAGACCCCCTTATTTTCATCAGAGAATTACTTCTTACATATTTTCGGTGCTATGATACACCATGTATATTTATATTTTACAACCCATATATGTAAAACATATTATATAATATAAAACTTTAGGTTCATGTATTCGCCACTGTGGTGGCGCTGTACCCCTACGGTCGGTAAGTGGCTTCAAGTTCCCAAATCGTGTGCCCCAAGTAGCCTGATTGAACCCAGAATAACTATGGCCTGCATCCGGCCTATCCAAATCTATGCAGAGTTCTTGCAGCCAGGAATGATCTTTAAGTTGGAACGCAGCGAAGACCGAATTCTGCCCAAAACACCGTTAATCAGAATCACTAATACGACAATAATACTGACCTGGGTATAGCGTGCGGAGCCCGAACGTCAGGCTTGTGTGAACCTGGGGGTTCCAATAGATCTGGAATTTTTCGTGTCCGACAACGACTCTATATCTCCTGACATGTAAGGTGCTACTTTAGTATATTCCGTACGAGTACCATAGATGGTAATACAGCACCCGTAGAGTCGCATTGTGGCGATGGGTGTACGCGGCTTCCACTTTTGTCGGACATGCCGACAGAAGGTGGAAAAGCGTCTCAGGCGCCTTTCGACAGGCCCTGCAACTGACATCAGGAACCTGTGTGTTGAATACGCGATCTTGGCAAGGTGCGGTAAATCCCTCTGTCTCTGATGTAAGCCCTGTTGACCTTAGGTAGCCGAATGTCAGCCTGGTTGATAAGCCGAGCGTTCCGATGTTTCTTTAGAAAACACCGTGTATTGGCTTGTCAACATGCCGCCTGAGCTCGCTCCGCTGCATTTATCTGGGCTTCCAGGCGAGAAGGTTGCAACTCGAAGACGTCCTCTAGTTGGCCTTCTCGACTGATGTGAAATTCGAGACCAAGTTCTTCCACAGTTTTTTGTGGTAACTTAACGATAAATGCCCCCACGCCGGCCAATTCGTGACTTTTGACAAGAACTTTACATGCTATACTCGGAAACACACTTCCATGCAGACTAAGGAGTTACCTACCTCCCGGGTGATGTGGGAGATAAATACGGGAAACTTGTTCCTGGTAAGGAATCTATTGCAGCTCATCGACCGTCCATTTCACCACTCCAAAAGAGTAGAGAAGGACTGGAGCGGCAAGCATATTTGTTTGAAATATAAATACTCTCCCATTTGTTGTATAGCGTTGTGTATGTGCCATACGCAAAATAATTTCAGTGTCAAATTCATCGTGATACAAACACGGTTTGTTGTATTTCTTCCTTAGATTTTGGTAGTATTGGTAAATAAGTGAATGATTGAACACAGTGGTGCAACTCAATACTGAATATTTTTAACTGTAATTTTTTTATTGGAAACTTTAATCATTCCTATGGTATTTCAAAGTACAGGGTGTCCCATTTTGGGTACTTTTGCGGGGTATCTCCTTTATTTTTAAAGATAGAGAGTTGCGGTTTTCGCGACACTGTGCTACTTTTTCGTAAAACTCAAGATGCCGTCAACAGAATTTTCATAGCCCTTTTAGTTTTTAAGATACAGGGCATTTCTGAAAATGTTGCATTTTGTGACCCCCCTCGTATCTCCGTTATCCTTCAACTTATCGAAAAGGTAAAATAACATTCTAATAGGTTTTTTTTCCGTAGAATGCAGTGGTGTAGATAACTTTTGTTACATATTTACTGTTTTTGAGTTATATAGCAAACTTATGTTTTTTTAAATGGAACACCCTGTATATTTATAGACTATAAAATTTGTCTTTTTTTTACCTTTTCAAAAATATATGATAGTATAAACTTTTTTTCAGAAACACGCAAATAATTGACAATTTTTAGAAATTAAATACATATTTTAATAGTAGGCCATTGATATTGTTTATGACAAGAAACAGAAATAAACGTCAAATCTCTATCGCATTTAAGCTGTTTATTTTCGTTCTTTTGGTATCATTATTCGATAGATATTTATCAATTTTTTCGAATAATGGCAGTTTACGAAAATTATGAGAAATATGATATGATGGTATGTTTTATACAGAGTAATGAAAATTCTGAAGAAGCTTCGGAATTATATTTCCAAAGGTGAGTAAGCTATTATGGCTATGAAAATCTCTATTATCATTTTAATTTTTGCTTGTTAGATATCCAGAAAGAAGGCAACCGTTTTTTGGGATATTTGTCCGTTTAAAAGCAAATTTAGTTGAGCACGGATCATTTGTTCACCCGCGCCCTAAAACATACAACAAAGAGAACAGGGAAAGAAAAGAGATAGATACTTTAGGATATATAGAAGCAACATCTTCGTCCTCATGTAGAAAAATTTAGAAGGAAATTGGTGTGCCAAAAACTAACGCTCAGAGGATCTTGAAGAAATATAAGTATCATCCATACAAATTTAATATACTACAACATTTGCATCCTGGCGATGCCGAGCGCCGGGCACTGTTTTGCCAGTGGTATTTGCAACAAATCGATGCTAACGATTTATTTGGCAGACTTGTTTTTTGGTCAGACGAATGCTTTATTTCAAGTGCTGGCATTTTCAATCGTCACAATGCCAGGAACTGGCGTAGTGAAAATCTGCATTTAATGTTTGAAAGGGCACAACAAGGACGCTTTGGAGTTGAGGTTTCATGTTTTATTTTGGGTAGACATATAGTTTATAAGATTTTTGAAGGAGGTCTTACAGCACGTAGATACCTAGAAATTCTTGAGGAAGTTATTCCAGAACTGCTCGAAAACATTCCATTAGCCCAGTATAATGCTGTTTACCTACAGCAAGATGGTGCCCCAAGTCATAACTCTAGGCTCTTAAGGGCCTTTCTAAATAATAACTTTCCTCAAAGATGGATAGGTACCAACGGACCTGTTAGATGGCCTCCACGATCACCAGATCTCTCAATTTTAGATTTTTTTTTATGGGGTTATATACAAAATGAAGTATATAAAACTCGATATGACGGCATTGCAAAACTTCGAGAGGCAATTCATTTAGCTTTTCGAAATCTGCGAATGAGAACAATGGTTCTTTTGAACGCTATTCAAAGAATCTCAAAGATGTGCCAATTTTGCATTAGAGAAAATGGTGGTCAATTTGAACATCACATTTAATTTTTTTTAATAATGTTATTTTTTTGTGTTTTTGTTATATTGTCACTTTACGCCACAAAACTGTCGTTACAAACTTACTGTTAGAAAAAGATCTATGGGAATTTTTTTTAATAGATACCTATATACAAGGTATCCAATTATTTGTTAGTAATATGTAAGTTGCACTTGTTTATTATTGTTATCCATAGCCTACTATTAAAATATGTATTTAATTTTCTGAAAATTGTCAATTATTTGCGTGTTTCTGAAAAAAAGTTTATACTATCATATATTTTTGAAAAGGTAAAAAAAAGACAAATTTTATAGTCTATAAATATACAGGATGTTCCATTTAAAAAAACATAAGTTTACTTTATAACTCAAAAACAGTAAATATGTAACAAAAGTTATCTACACCACTGCATTCTACGGAAAAAAATCTATTAGAATGTTATTTTACCTTTTCGATAAGTTGAAGGATAACGGAGATACGAGGGGGGTCACAAAATGCAACATTTTCAGAAATGCCCTGTATCTTAAAAACTAAAAGGGCTATGAAAATTCTGTTGACGGCATCTTGAGTTTTATGAAAAAGTAGCACAGTGTCGCGAAAACCGCAACTCTCTATCTTTAAAAATAAAGGAGATACCCCGCAAAAGTACCCAAAATGGGACACCCTGTACATGTGAAAATTTCGAATAAATTGCATAACTAATACTGGGAATTTTTCATTCAAATCTGTATTTAACGTATATATGGAAATATATAAATAATTACACTAAGGTAATCTTCAAAAAGTTTCTCTTCATGGAATATACAACACTGTGGTGGAGTGGTTGTCAACATATATCCAAGTGAAAATGTTTGTTTAATACATAATTTTTCTAATCAATCCTAAACAGTAACGTTATTCATACCAAAATGTATACAGTTACCATATGTGAATACATAATTACCTTGAAGTAAAATAGAGCAGAGGAGATTGGAAATTTCTCAGACGGATTAGATTTGTTCTGGCTACTTACTTTTCGAAGGCGGAGATATAAATCAAGAAAGATTAATTGAAATTCAAATAGGTCACACTAACCCATATGTTTACTATTTTCGTCTTTACGTACGTTTCGGTCTCACCACCATCATTAGAAGACGTATAAAAACTAATCACTGTCTAAAACTATATAACTATATAAATCAAGAAAGATAAATCTAGGCACCAGATCTAACGCTATCAAAGATTAACTATTGCAATCGAATCTTAATATGAATACTAACTTACACTAGATGAATTTCCCAATATTTATTATTCCTGCAAGCAAAAGAATAGGGAAATAAAATATGTTGTTAACAAAAACAACAAAACTATATTCAATAATTTTAACAACTTTACTATAACAAATAGAATCAACCTCTTAACCAATCTGAACAACAATTTTGTTTATGACTATTATAACTTGAACTAGGAATCAAATAATCCCAGAATCAAAGATAAGAATTGAATGAATGGAGAAATATCAAAATTTGACAAGAACGAACAATCAAAAAATACTCATCTCATGATCCCTCTTATCCTGAATCTTGAACAGCAAGCAGAGACGCGATGGCCACCGGTCGGTCCAGAAGGTTTATGATCTGTGTAATCAAGAAGGGAAATATTATCTATTCGAAATGGAGTTCGTAATTGTCAGAAACAAATACAATGTCTCCTTTGAGTGTGATTCTGAAATTATCGTATTTTTCTAGAAATTAACTACTGGAACATGGCTCTCTCTCTCTATGAAACTTTACTTAAGGAATATAATATATTATTCCTAATCCTCAATCTATTTATTTATTGACAGTGTGGCCATTTAATTTAGAGAACCATGACACGTTAGAGTTCGATCCCAATCATTGATAACTCAGAATAAACGTGAAAAATACCATTGACACCCTTTTATTTCACAAGACACTTAAGATTTAACACACTCGAAGCGTTGTGGAATGGTACATGCTAATATTCATCAGATGAACTCGTACTCAACAACAACAATAAAATTTAATAATAAAAATCGTAATTAAATTAATAATGATAACACAATGATTATGACAATTGATAATGAAAGAATAATATAACAACTATATTATCAATAAGAATAAAAAATAAGATCAAAATCTAAACTCAAATAAAACAAACTCAGATAATCTAAGTTAACTAAAAGAAAGAAATAGAACTATGATTATTATTAAATTGATACTCAACCAGGGTGAACTTAGAGGATCGAAACTAAATGAACTGACGTATTTTTGAACTAGAACTTGGATAAAAACAGAGAAAGTGTTTTAAAATTCTTATTATAAAAGTTTTGTCTGTTCAGAGATATGTCCGTTGTTGTTCAATAATTTGATTATAGCTACAAATAATTTAACTTTAAATATTTTAATATTTAAGTCTGCAACATATATCAAGCACGTTAATCCCATAAAGCTTCGATCTTTTAGACATAATCCGTAACAATAGTCTATCATTTTACTGGTGTAGCAACCAACACATCTCCGTCTCGGAATTAACATTTAACAAAATATTTTACCTGTGCTCGTCTAGCAACTTACATACACACGATGACAATGGGTTGAAAAACAGGTAAAATTCTGGAAAACCGGTCGCTTGCAACTGTCTTGACATACAAATGCTTATCGCGCCTTCTATGCAAGGCAGGATATTCTTATTAGCAATTAGTACATTCAAACCTCGTAGCACACAAGGGGTTGTTCACTGCTTGTTCCATAAAACCTGTAATTTATAATTTACAGGATAATTGAAAAAGCCTGAACAGAAGTTACGTCTACTTGCAAAGGCATGACTTTCATTGTATTGTGCCCAGCAATTGTTTTGAAATTTCCCATTTATTGCAGAAGGGTGTGGGACATAATTATGATGATGAACAGCCATGAGAAAGATAATGAAGAGGTGTTTTTCAATGGCTATCTCTTTCAATTTTTTTAGGTATGTATGATAAATTTTCAGTATCATAATGAAATCAAAAATGAATGTATATACATACCTAAAAAAATCAAAAGACTTAAATTATGTATTTGTACCTTTTTAAATTTCATGTTCACGAAAAATGTTTCTTTTCTGGTTAGTTTTGACTCTTAAAATATCTTTACCAAGCCTCTTGTTATTTTGATGTTACTCAGAGTGGAGTCCCACCCATCTACTGAAACAATTGTATAGATTCATCAATATTCATTGAATCTATGTGTGTTATGTTCTAGAAATAATTGAACTAAATAGCTTTTAGCGATCAGCAGATATAAAAGATTTGGAATATTGTAACGCCACTGTATAGTAATGTATAGATTATTATAATAGTCTAGGAGCTGGAGTGATATGGCAGGACTGAGTGACAACATGATATCACTATGGTTTATTGTTTGAGGACGGTTCAATGATCAATTCATCTCACAGGCCGAATCTTCCATCCTAAGGCATTTTCGAGATACAGCCCCAGCAAATTTTCAATTTTTTTTTATTGCGCGACAACACACAACTTTTTGAAGTTGAGACATGTTATTCTTACACTCATCAACTATGCCATATTTTTTTATCGAGATTATTTTTTTTTGGATGGCCAGGTTAAATGGGAGCAAAAATGGATTGCGTGACAATGCCTTCAGACATGGTGGGAAATGTTTATTGGTATTGCCAATTGTCGAAATACGACATACCATCAAAAGTTACCGGGGCGTTCCCAAGTAATTGGCCATTATATGTCCAGAAAATGGATCTGTTCGCCATTTTATTGCAAGAGTACATGATAGCATCGTGTCCTATACTTTAATTTGAGGTGAAAGACTATTCAACTCCTGTGGGTGGAAATAAAGCATAGATATCAAACAAGTGAATAATTGGACAAATATTTTTTGAAATTATACAATTATTTAGCCTCCTAAAGAGCTTAATCATCTAAATTTCTGTTTTTTTTTGGGGGTGGTTTTTGGGATTTTGGAAGGGGTTGAATTGGAAAAAAGACATGGCACTCTTATATAATATCATTCGACACGGTGCCAGCATGTTATCTTGCAATCCGCCCGTTTTAGAAATAAAATGGCGAACAGGTTCATTTTCTGGGCAAATAATGCCAATTACTCGGAAACGCTCTGGTAACTTTTGATGGCATGTCGTATTTCGTCAATTGGCCATACCAATAAACATTTTCCAACATGTCTGGAAATGTTGTCACGTAATTAATTTTTGCTCCCATTTAACCTGGCCATCCAAAAAAAAATTATTGCATATGGTGGAAGAGTATAAGAATAACATGCTTTTCAACTAACCGCAACTTCAAAAGGCTTGTCAGATAATCAATTGATCGAAAATTTGCGGAGGCTGTATCTCGAAAACGCCTTAGGATGAAAGATTCGACCTGTGAGACGAATTCATCATTGAACCGTCCTCTAACAATAAACCATAGGGACATCATGATGTCACCCAGTCCTGCCATATCGCTATAAGCACAAGTCCAAGTGGTGATTTATGGCGTCAACTAGAGGGGGTTATGAATGACGACGCGAATCAGAATAACCTTGCGCCTTATTGTTAAAGACGGTCCATCATGATAATTTTTCGTATTTTGTTTTTAACGAATTATGTACAGTGTGTTCTATTAAAATCTTACTACAATTTATTATTCAGGGTGTCCCGCATAAGAACCGACACAGAGCAGGAGCATGTAGAGGGCCCCAAAATATGATGATTTAACGCAACTTACCTCTACAACAAGTTGCACCCCTGAGAAGTTATAGGCCCTCAAAGTGGGACTTCAAATTTTGAAAAACATTAATATCTCAATTATACTTCAACTTAGAAAAACCAAATTTGGTACACGTTGTATGCGTTCCAAGAGTATTAATCGACAGTAAGTAGAGTTCAGTTGGATCATGTTAAAGGGTTGATAAGGGATGGTGCACCCTTAAAATTCGACAGAATTTTTTAACCCAATCGCAATTTCGAAAAAATATTACTTTTTTTCATGGGAAATTTTGTTTTAAAACTTTTTTAATTCTTGTAATTTTTCAATAAACTTTGTAAACTTGACAATCAGAAAACTAAGTAATTTATTTTAAATAATAGTTTGTTAAGTGTGTTAAAAATGACCGGAAAATTTTTATTTAGTGAGCAAGTTGACATGTTATTGGTATTATGTTTCTGTGGAGGAAATTTCAGCAAAAGTGTTGGAAAGTATCGCAGAAGATTTCCTAATTGTGTGATTCCCCATAGAGAAACCTTTTCCAATGTTGAGTGACGGGCTCGAAAAACAGGCAATTTTTTCAGCAACTCGAGAACATGCAATAACAGGACAAGACGAAGAAATACTTTTGAATAGAATTGAAGATGACCCACATATCAGCACAAGAATTCTAAATGAAAATTTTCCGGTCAAGTTTGACGTTTAATTTCATAGGCAACTTTTGAAAATTCGATGATTTTAAACAACATAGCTACATCTATGCTTTTATTTATTCGCGTTTTCCTCGAAAATGACAAAGTTTATTGAAAATTTACAAGAGCAAAAAAAGTTTTAAAACAAAATTTTTTAGAAAAAAAGTGATATTTTTCTGACGTTGCGATTGGGTTAAAAAATTCTGTCAAATTTTAGGGGTGCACCATCCCTTATCAACCCTTTAATATGATCCAACTGAACTCTACTTACTGTCGATTAATATTCTTGGAACGCATACAACGTGTACCAAATTTGGTTTTTCTAAGTTGAAGTATAATTGAGATATTAATTTTTTTCAAAATTTAAAGTTCCACTTTGAGGGCCTATAACTTCTCAGGGGTGCAACTTGTTGTAGAGGTAAGTTGCGTTAAATCATCATATTTTGGGGCCCTCTACATGCTCCTGCTCTGTGTCGGTTCTTATGCGGGACACCCTGAATAATAAATTGTAGTAAGATTTTAATAGAACACACTGTACATAATTCGTTAAAAACAAAATACGAAAAATTATCATGATGGACCGTCTTTAACAATAAGGCGCAAGGTTATTCTGATTCGCGTCGTCATTCATAACCCCCTCTAGTTGACGCCATAAATCACCACTTGGACTTGTGCTTATAGCGATATGGCAGGACTGGGTGACATCATGATGTCCCTATGGTTTATTGTTAGAGGACGGTTCAATGATGAATTCGTCTCACAGGTCGAATCTTTCATCCTAAGGCGTTTTCGAGATACAGCCTCCGCAAATTTTCGATCAATTGATTATCTGACAAGCCTTTTGAAGTTGCGGTTAGTTGAAAAGCATGTTATTCTTATACTCTTCCACCAGTTGCGTTAAGACATCATATTTTGGGGCCCCTTACATACTCCTGCTCTGTGTCGGTTCTTATGCGGGACAACCTGTATATTAGCTGTACAGATTCGCAAGTTATGAAACAGCTGCAAAATTTCATGAATTATGTTTTTGGACGGCAGAGGTACAGGAGGGGGGATGTCGCCATTAATGTTTTTGACTCATCCCTTAACCCCAAACCCCTCTGCTTAAGGAATTATTTGAAGGAAGAGTTTTTGAAAGTTGGAAATACCAGTTTACTCTACTACCATATTCTTTGCTCCTCAAACAGTCAAATAAATCAGATCGGGCATTAGATTATCTTTTACTTTGATAATGACTTTAATTCGCCTCTGAGCTATAGAAAGTGAGATGTTCGTAGAAAACCTCTTTTTTTGTCCTGAATATTTTCTAATTCACGACTTCTCTCACTCGAGTTAATATGTCGAAAGCAAGAGACCATTACTTTTTTATGAACATATTTTCGCCTGATTTGACTGAAATATGATAAAATTTAGCTTACATCCTCCCAATATTGTTCTATCTGTGTCAACAACTAATGCACGAATATTATTTAGAAGATCCTAAACAATGAGATAATAAGTTGCAAGAACATTAAATACAAGATAACCGTTTGACTGCCAGAATTAGTTAATTATTGTTAACTAACCGGAGCTAAATAGATCGGAATGGAAATGTAATAATATTGGCACTAGTTGCAGATACCGACGCGGCGACATGAACTTCTAAACTACTGTTAGTTACTTCATTTTAATTAACCGTTTGTGTGATCTTATGAGGTCGAGCAGTAAAAACAAAGTGGAAACAATTCGTAGTAAATAAAATAAGGTTTCAATTACGTGTGATATATTATCGGTCGACAGATGCTGACTAATTGATTCCACCAGCCTAATAATCATTCAACTGTAAATAAACTGAATTATGAACAATAATAAACATTTTATCATGGTATGTACCTAAATGCTTGCGGAATAATCCAGCCAATGGAGGGTTTCTCCTCTTATTTGAGCTCTACAAAATGAATAAAAAAACATTTGTTTCGGTATAATGAATAAAAAATTGAGTACTTTTGTCATCGCGAGAAACTTTCTGTAACTAGGAAACTATGCATGACAAAAAAATTCCAGGAACCAAAAATTGTTAAGAAGGCGTCAATGTATACGTCTGGATTTTTCAATTAAATATTTTTAAAGCGTTATATCGTTTTTCCGGCAAAAACTAGAACAAAACGCCCTTAACAAAAAAGTTGGAATTAAAAAAGAATTGTATTTCGATCATACATTCACCTGCATTTTTTCAGATTTTTTCTTTACTTTTAAATTTCCCCATCCCCACTTTTTGGAATTTTCGTATCTCGGGAAATTATTTTCAGACAAATTCGCATATAAACACCTCATTTTGGACCAAAAAAGGTAAGTATATTATTTATTATCATTTCTGCCCAAATTTATTTTTTCTACCTTTTCTATTGACATCATCACATTGCACAAGGTTTAATCAAAATTCATTTTGTAGAACTCAAATAAGAGATTTTGGTCATTTTATCGCTTCCGTGATACTCTTCTCCAATCAGTTCATTGTGAAACAATATTCTTGGGATTCTTATAGCTCCAAAAATTGTTCGATTTTGGTATGAGCAAGTTTGACAAAATTTAATTCACAAAATGAGTTTGTAATTAAATTGAACCAATGTGGGCTAAAATAATGAGGTTAATTTTATTTTCTTTTCAAATTTCAACATTAGCTACAAGTCACGTACGTCGTAGGTGACTTTTGGCCTAATTTAATCGCAATTCAACATTGTTAAGGTTTGGATCTAGGTTCTAAAACCGATCAAATCTGTTTTAAGGGTGTCTAAGTTTTCTTCATTAGCTACCTTTAAAAAATTGTAGCGATTCCTATAACCAACTATATCTTATCGTTAAATTAATATACAATCACCAACGTTAGAATTAATCCATTAGTGATTAATGTATTTATATCAGAAATTAAATGTTCAATTGTGAAGGCCGTTACTTTGTTATAGTTTATCATTTTAACGAAATAATAAATAAAACTACTTTGTTATACTATCACTGATATTTAATATAGTAGTTACTATGGTTTCAACACTAAACGTGTCGTCTTCAGACGAAAACGAAGGTATGAATTTAACAAATATTATAATCTACTATTATAGGTTAAACAAGGAATACAAACAGTCCTCACGGAATTACCTAATCACCTTACCCCTCTGGTTTTTCCTAGAACTATTTCCTATAGTCATAAAATTAGTTTGTATTCCTTCTTTAACCTATATATAGTAGATATAATATTTGTTAAATTCATTTTTCGGCTGAAGATGACACGTTTAGTGTTGAAACGACTATATTAAATATCAGTGATAGTATAACAAATTAGTTTTATTTATTATTTCGTTAAAAAGAAATTAAATGATTATTTTCAATTTCCTAAATAATTGACGCAGTTAAACAGTGATTTCCTTCAATCAATTTGTCAATTTCAAGATTGGAGCACCATCATGCATAAACCATAATTGATGCCTAACCTGAAGGTTAGAGGATCGAGAACAAATAACTCTTCCTGAAGTAGGTGGCAGTATGCATCCGCATTTAACCTTAATGGAAGGAAACATGCGCCAATTAAATAATCATCAATCATACCAATCCACATCATATTTAACGAAAATTGTTGGAACGAAGCTACACTAGCCAGGAACAATGTTGAAGCTGATGACATATTACTGGCATGGTAAAATTATGTTAATTGAACGGCATATTTTATCCGTTTGGCACAATATTTGTAATGCGACAATTTGAATTTCTGTCAAGTGTATTAAAAAAAGTAGTGCGTGAATTTGCATAGAATTGGGGTATTGTGATAGTTAAATCTTTTGTTTTCTTAACTAGGGTTATATTATAATCATACTTAGATGTTGTGTTTCAGAATGTAAATCAAATTATCAATCTACTTTAGAGGGAGAGGAATCAAAGATTTTACCTTTCTAAGAAGGTTGAGTTGAAAAGACAATGGCTGAGAGCAATTTTTACAAAACACTGAACCGACCCAATATTTGCAGTAGGCAACGGTCATTTCAAACATGTTATTATTACATAGATTCTGTTATAGATTATATTATAATATATATAAATTCTCGGAAAATAGGTCACACTAACACATATGCTTATTACTTTTGTCTTTTCGTACGTTTCGGTCTCAGAACCATCATCAGAAGACGTATTATATCTTAAACAGGCTTTCTTACAACTAATTATATCAGCACAAAGCGTCCTTATCGCATCAATTTCAATTAAAAATGCCAACGTCGCCGAAACGAACAGAAACACGAATAATCGAAACTGTTACACATTAATGTTTTAAGTTTTGTTTAGAATGCACTTATTTTCAATACGTTGAGCAATATTTTGGGCAAATATTCGGCACAGAAATGGAATCTCCTATTTCAATTATTATTGATAACCTACTTATGGAATGCCTAAAGAACTCTCTAATAAATTCATTACATTTTCAAGCCGTATTCTTTAAACGGTATGTAGATGATTGCCCAATCTACTTTCCCAATGATAAAATTCAATACGTGATTAATAAATTTTACAATTTCCACTGTAAACATCAATTTACTTGTGAAATAGAAGTGAATAAGAACATAAATTTCCTAGATATGAACATTAGGCATGATGCAGATGGAAAAATAAAAACTTCGTGATTCACTAAAGAAGTTTGGTCTCAACCTTATCTTCACTTCAATTTCGTTGCACCAACAAGCTATAAAAAAAAGTGTTATAAACAGCCTTACAGGTCGCGCGGTAAAATTGTCCCACCCAGAGGACCGTCCCAAAGATCTAACAATTAATGGCTACCCAAAAACATTTTTCAATCCCATCATTGAAGAAACAATAAACAAAATCTATAATTGAATGTCATATAAATAACATAAACAGTAATACAGATAATTTTATAACGTTACCATACATTCCGGAGCCCTCAGAGGAAATTTAAAAATGTTTAAAAAAGTATGATATAAATGTTGCGCATAAACTGTGTTGGAAAATATTTTTCAAATCTAAAACCTTTAATACTTAAAGATAAACAAACACATACAGTATACTAATTAAATTGTTTAGATGGCGATGGGACTTATACAGAAATCTCTGAACAATATTTACAAAAAAAATGTATGTTCATACGTATAGTACAAGAAACAAAAACTTTGAAAATTCCACCGCCCTTGCTAAACACTGTTTGATTATAATCATCAATGCGATTCAAAAAAGTCAATATTTTAACTAAGGAAACCAATTATTATAAAAGATCTATTCTAGAGATGATTCACATAAAACGTGCGTGACTCCAACTCTGTAAATTATAGAACAGATATTCAGTCATTGAGTCAGATTTGTACTAAATTAATTAATTAACACCCTTGCAAATTTCCACATGCGTCTTTATAATGTCAAAAGTGTATTTTAAGTACAATGCTCAAATAGCAATATTCCTAATAAGGTTTGACAACCTTTTTCTATTACCTCATAAATCTTTAACATCTGGTTCGAAAGTGAATACTTGAGCTTTATATTTTTTTGTTCTGATAATGGTCGTGAGGCCGAAACGCACGTAAAGACGTAAATAATAAGCATATGTGTTAGTGTGATCTATTTCCTTAGAATTTATATATATACATGATTCTTGACCCAGGTATGAATTATATATATATATATATATATATTCTCGGGAAATAGGTCACACCAACACATATGTTTATTATTTTCGTCTTTACTTACGTTTCGGTCTCACCACCATCATCAGAAAACGTATCAATGTCTAAAACAGGATTTCTTAAAACTTAAAATGGCGACGTGGGCATTTTCAATTGAAATTGGTGCGATAACGACGTTTTGTGCTGATACAATTAGTTTTAAGAAATCCTGTTTTAGAAGTCTTCTTCTGATGAAACGTACGTAAAGGCGAAAATAATAAACATATCTGTTAGTGTGACCTATTTCACTCAATAACTATACCTACTGTTTTCTTGGAGACATTGTTATTTTGGGAATGATTTTTTTTATTCATTGTCTTTGTTTTAATATTTAAACACTTGTCCTTAACTGCCAGAAACATTTTTCATCAAAACTTCTCTCGTTTATTCCTTCCATCCTGGCAAAAATACCCGCTCTAATTTGATATGAAAGTTACATTTTATTAGTACCAGACCTACATGGTCTGTGATGCCTACTTATTTTCAAACACCAAACTATTCAAAATTTTACATATTAAGTTAGGTAGGTAGACCAAATGAAAATAAGAAATATAATATTGACTTTCATATTATTAAATTAGGGTAGCGTTAACTCTGCACCTTCTCGTTGGTTTTGCTGAACAATTACATATGATTTTAATGTGTAGAAACTGGCTTACATATATTTACTAATCTCACATCATTTCAGGATATTTGATTGACTAGGCAGGGTATTCTATCCTTCGTTAAATCCATGATGTAACATGTATTAGAGAAGCAGTCGTTCATAACTTTCATAGAGCATATGACTACGGTTGAAGATATGCGGTGCTGCATGTTTTACTTCCCGGTTGTGGTACTGCTTCATCATTTTCAACGTCTCCCCGGTTTTTTGCGAAGAACTGATGTTTTTCGCTAACATTGACAAAATTCCACGGAACTGAACGATTAGGGCATTGATCTTTGACCTTTAAGGATCTTGATATTTTCCTTCCAACGTTAAATGGCGGGCAAAATATATTTATTCACAGGATATCTTCGTCCCTATTCAACCTATTGCTTTACAAGCTGATCAAATCTTATTTATTTTTATAACTGAACGTGAATTCGGTAAACCATATCGGAAACATCATTTATATACCCACATAAAGAGCATCATAAGTTGGTAATAATGATGTAAAGCAAGTCCTTTGTGTCCGGAATTCACTCACTAGTCTGTAACATTTGTGAAGCTCTAAAAATAACTATAAACACTACAATTACAAATATGTATCCAGGTCAACAATGAATTTTCGTTATTAAGGTCAAGATATAACTGAAGGGTTAGTACGTAAGTCATAAACTCGAATTCCCTGTTAATGTCAGTTATTTACTAATTGCCACTAGACTAACGCCTTACCATAATCAACAACTGATACTTTCAAATAGTTCTATATAGTTCGTGGCTTCGAGCTGTGTACTTTGAAAATAGAATGTAATAAATATTGCCCTAGAATGTATTTCTAATTATCTATGTACTTAGTAGTAAAATTACCATTACGAATGAACTGACTAATATAACTCATCATTGCGTTAAGTATCGAGTTCATGTTAATTCCAACGTCATAATGATTAGAGAGCTTATCACACAGCCATTTTGTAGGGGTACAAATTCACTTTACGTGTAGATAAACTAATATTGATTATAGATAGATTATTGAACGTCCCTTTGAGCAAGCAAAATTATAACAATGACGTTGAGAAACTTCAGCAAATTGCGTTGGACAATGGTTACCAAAAATCTATGAATAATTTAATTTCGAAACAAAAAGGAAATTGGAACGTAGCCAACTAACCAAATTAGAGCCATTACCTTCAAATACTTCAATAAAATTCAAAAGTTTCACTTATGATTCTTCAGTAATTAATAAATTCCATAGTTTGTTTTCTAAATTTGCAATACATCCAGCTTATAGATGTAAGAACAAGTTAAAACACCGTTTAGGCAACACCTTTGATAAAGTTTCCGATTTCGACAAATCGGGGATTTACAAAATCAATTGTGAGTCGTGTTCAAAATGCTATGTGGGTCTAACTAGAAGGAACATTTTAACTCGTTGTAAGGAACATTTTGCTCATATAAAGAAAAATAATGGTGAAAAGTCAGTGGTAATCGAACACATTTTGAATACAGATCACACCATTTCTCAAGAAAGATTATCACTTCTAAAACATAGTACAGACAAATATCTAGGTAATTTAGGAGGGATGGAAATGTATAAACGAAAAAAGCAATTTATTAAATTTCGATTTATCTGCAGCTCAGGGTAATCCTTTGTTTACATTATTATCCCCAAATAGTATTTAAACAGGAACATTTTGATTTATAAGTTTTAGTTTACTCTGATGATGACTTGGTAGCCGAAAGGTCCTCAGTACTTTAATAGTATTTTTAGTGGATAAGGGTGATTATTTCTTATCAATAGTGTTATAATATATCCACAGTGTGAACTCTTTATAGTTTATTAATATATTTTATTCCTTAACTTGTAATTCAATCATACAAAATCCCCAGGTTTAGTTACCCTGAAGAAAAGCGTTGATTGAAAGATTTCTTTCAATCAACGATAAGTCTTATACCATGATTGATTGAAATTTACTCGTTGCCAAAAGACAAATTTAAATTCACACTGGAAATATAGTAACAAATTGATGAATATAAAATAATAATGAAATAATGTGAGGGGATATAGATGAGATAGATATAATAGGCGATACAAAGTTTCAAGGTTAAGAACATTCCCATAGTAATCTCATTGATTAATATATTATCAATGGTAATATGCGCACTTTAAGTCTCAAAAATCTCCTCGGTAGAACAATAAACCTGTACAATAAACACTTTCTTTAAAGTATAAGTGCATATTTTGAAATATTTAATATATTCTAATACTAATCTTTAATATTTATTATTATCACAAATAGTGTTTTAATTTAATTAATAATGAGCGTTAACTCATGAATAAATCAACAGTGAAATTGAAAATATTGACTTTCTTCAAGGTATTCACAACATTTAAAGTTTACAGTTTATTCATCAATTGAACTAATATATTTTATTTAAAAAATGTTCTTAAACAAAGAGTTTGAATAAATAAAATTTGGTTTCAGCCAATTTCACAATTTATCAGTAAAAACTGATATAGTCCAGTATAAAATCAATATTAACAAGCTTAACAAAAATTCAAATTCATCAATATACAAAGTAAGGCATTTGTCTTTTTCTATAAAGGAAAATGCTAATATGGTTCATTCCCGTTAAGAATGATATGACATCATGTATCAAGGTCAGCCATTGTTGTCGGGTTGAGTAGGTTTTCAATGTTTTTGAAACTAACTAACGATTTGATTCAATGAACTGTTCACAAACAAAATTAGGAGTTCTTTACCCAGTATTTCAAATAGGACAAATTATTCATAATCTTAAATGTAATTAACACTGTTGGTATTTACGAAATGTTTGAAGAGAAAATAAAGTACCTAACCTATATACTATTTCTATTTTCATCTGAAAGATTTAGATAAAGATTTGGAAAATTTACTTTCAGTCAATATTATTAATATTTACTACGACGTTAAAGTAACTATTATTATTTATGAAAACAAACATTCAAAATACCCCGAGTATCAAAATATCAAATCATTCCACGAATTCCAAATCTACTTTCGATTATCTCAATATTCAAATTACAATCCATTTTTGGAGCCATATAAGTTGGAGGATTATCTTTCATATTACTTATCTTGATCATGTGGTTGTGTATTTTATTTTCTGTTGCATAGTATATATTATAGATATTGATATGGTTAAACATACTATGAAATGAAGAGCTTACTTACTTTGGTACATCCATCACTCATTAGTTGAACGGAAACCGAGTGGAAGTGAAAAGACAAGTTTAATTTCGGTTATACTTTGCATACATAAGAGATTCATACACGATATAAGAAATAGAATTTCTGATAACTAATAGTTTCAACTACATGTATAAAAATCAAACTTAAGAACATTTATTTGTATTAAAGTTGCTGTTTTAACTTGAGGTTATTGCACTATCACATCAAAAGAATGAATATGATTCCACTGCCTTAAATCCTATAGCTCCTTTAAACAATGCACATTAACAATGACACAGAATTATTCACTATATCAGTATGTCGAATAGTATTCGCCCATATTTCTGGTGTTCGTTTTCCCAGCCTCTTTCCACATAGCTACTAATTTTTCCGCCGAACTACCTTCTGTGCCAACTTGATCTCTGTAGTGGTTAGTTATACCTAAATGTGTTGAATGGGGTTTAAAATGTAATGGTAAGGGGGCAGACAAAGCTTCGTTGGTCATATTTTCCAACTAAAGAGTTTTCCATTAAGAGTTACCGGATGTTTGCGGGGTATTTATCATGGAGTGCCATGATTTGATGACAGCGTCATAATTCTGTCATTTCAAGGCTTGTAGAAGTGTAAACATGGAGCGATAGATAATAGAGCAGCGTGTTTACATCGCTAAAACCTACCTGTATTATGAAAGTGAATCTTCTGTAATTAATACATTTCGCAGAATTCGTGATTACTTCGGTCCACAAAATCGCCCCACCCACGGAAAAACTATTCGTAATATTGTGCGGAAATTTGAAAGTACAGGATCTGTTAAGGTCACTACTTACTCGGTCGAAACGTTCGGCTGAGAATAGTGCGGCAGTTCGGGAAAGTGTATCTGAAATTCCAAAAATGTTCATTCCGTGCCGTTACTCAGACCACTACATGGCGAAAATTAAGAAAAGATTTGGGTCTTCATGCGTATAAGATCCAACTAACACAATAATTGAAACCAACTGACCATAGGCTGTGGTATCAACAAGATGGTGCCACATGTCATACAGTTAGGGAAACGATGCTTATTGCGTACACAGTTCGAAGCAAGAATTCTTTTACGAAATGGCGATGTCAACTGGCCACCTAGATCGTGCGATCTTACTTCGCTCGATTATTTTCTGTGGGGCTACGTGAAAAGCAAGGTATACGTCAACAATCCACAAACACTCGCTAACTAAAGAACGAGACCCGACGCATAATTCGTGATGTTGAACCGCGAAAGTGCTAACTTAATCGAAAATTTCTCCAAAAGAATTTGGTCATGTCACAGGACCCGAGTGGACATTTGGCAGATATCGTTTTTCTAATCTTCTAAATTAGAAAAAAGGTATTGAGATTATCTCACAAAATCTGTATTTTATTTAATAAGAAAATCCGGTAACTCTTAATGGAAAACCCTTTATCAGCTACGTATAATGGCTGTAGCTTATTAATTTTCACCAAGATCAACAACAGTGGTTAAAGGTTTTATTGTATAGCACATTTCTTGGCGGTGCTTGTTGGCAGCTTATTCAATATCCACAATGTTGGTGGTGATTCTTCTAAATGTTGAAATTCAAACCAATTTAAGAAGTTATTTCCCTACACTTCACCATGATGATCCTCATCCTTTGTTTTTGAAGAACATTTTAGTTCCGCACTAGGAATAAAACCTGCTGTACAAATAGCATGAAGTACGACACACATTGCGTCACCAACATTCATCGTTTTCACAGTTTTAGTGCTAGAATCTTGCCAGGAATAACCGCCAGTGCCCTCTTCGAAGATCCATGTCGCATCGAGATAAACAAATAGCCGTATTTACACATTAATTTTTTAGTTTAATATACTTGATGTAAAAAAATGTAGGTACACGTTTCGCAATTTAAACAGCGTTAAATGTATGTAGAACGTAGAACTGCAGTCCTGGGAAGAATTGTTTCTGTACTTTTGAAGTTTAATTTTACTAAAATTCAGATTCACAATAAATAAATATGAACTGTCAAGTTAAATCAAAAAATGTCCAATTTATATCGGAACTCTGTAATGTGTTGTCAACTGTAAAAATGAAATATTTCGGTTAAACGAAGATAGCGCAGCACTTAGGGAAATTGTTGAAGTGACTTGTTGTAAAGGTAACCAAGTATGACGTCATATCATTCTTAACGTGAATGAACCTTAGGAAGGTGTTTTTGTGTCACTAGTTTTGAGCAAATAATTTAATTCATTTTTCAGAAATTTAAAACTAATGATTATTGCAATAAACTGAGAGATATAATCACTTCTAGGAAGAATAAATTATTCATAAAATTAATAATTTAAATAATTCCCCTAAATCTACCAATAATACAAATAAAAGAGAAATTCCCAATCCAATGAAATCTGATGATGCATTCGTATTACATTAAGGGATGTCTGAAATGTACAAATAATTTCAATCTTCAGTCTATTAAACACTAGTTATGTGCAAGTGTAGATACAAAATATCAGTCGTACCACAGTAATACTCATACCTACACTCCTTATTGTAAAGGTTAAACTCTGGATGAATGTACTTTCACTGGACCAGAGTAGTGTACTCGGTCAACATCTGAACCAAGCATCCAGGGATGTGGGTTCGAATCCCTTACGTTTCTTCATCTAAATACTAAAATAAATCTGAACCAAAGGGGGATTAGAACGGTTCAAGAATTCCGTTTCGAAAATAGGTAACGTAAAGTCGCCTAACCTAAAATAAATTATACTTTGCATTTAAACTGCTATCGATAAGGCTCTCAATTATCGGTACATTCATATTTTATTCCGAGTTTAAAGAATTAACAGTTGAATTTTATGGAATAATATTTACTCAAATGCAATTACGAACTAAATGATCGAATTAATATAACATACATTGCTTAATTTGAATCCATAATTAATAACCGCTCGTTCAAAGAACAATAATTATTGTATTACATCAAGAATAGACGATTTGGTTGTACAAATAAATGTGTTCATATATAGAAAAGGAGGTTAATAAATACCAGCGAGTAACCTACTTCTTCTTCGTTATATGTAGCAATAAAATCAACCGAGACTGTAATATAATTATTGTAGATTTTATTTACCGCTTTACAATATAAAAACAACGTTATTACAAGAATTTCATACTAAGATTGAATTAATGTTCGCCCTCTGTGAATAACAAATCTGCAGTTTGATTTTATTTTATAATGTGTGAAAGTAGTTAATATTTGTTTTATAACACTTATTTTGATTTATTATGTTTCACTTTAGCCATTATTGCTCACTTATTATGAATGTTTCTAGCATTTATATTTGTTTTGCAATTGCTGCTACTTTCTTGTAATTGAAATAAATATTATATGTTGAAGGCAATTTAAACAACTATCGGTCATGTTGCCCTGTTGCGCACACTTTATCAGTCCTGACTGAAGCTAAATCAATATTTCTCAAAGCATTTATATAAAAAGTTGGGAGTCTGTCAATTTTCATAAATGTGACCCTTCAAAAAGCTCCATTTAAATAATGGAGGCGTTTTCCTTATCTGCCCTTGTTAACAAAACCAATGGAGATGTTAACCCATGCATTTTTCAATCATTGGAATTCCAACTCTAGCTACGAATAGCGAAATTTGAAATTGAAATATTGATCACCAGTAAGTTGATATACGTATCACCAATTTTGATACAGCTTCCAAAAGAATGAATATCTTTCTGGTAAACCAAAATCGAAGCATCTATCGTGAAACCACGAGCAGATCAAAAATATATCGCGTGCATCAAGCTACACTATTGAACAATGGTGTGATCTATTACGAAAGAAAGGATAACTTACTCACCTATCTGGAGGTTGCCACTCAGTTAGGTTAAGTAAATGTATTAATAATTGATCCTAACACTGCAATGAACTTTATTCGTCATGATCAAATACGTAATAATAGAGAAAGCTTAGTCATCGGTTTTGATGTGTATATATAACAGCCGTTTTGAGGTTAATGTTGTACAAAGGGAGAAAATGGTGCAAAATAGTGCTTACTGACATCTTGAGGGGTTACGCAGTACCATATAGTGGTGAAAGGCCCAATAATAATATAATTTATCCAACATGGATGATTTCTTACATTTGGAGATACAAGCAAATCCCAGACAAATTGCAAGAATGAAATATGAGAATATGGGAAAAAACTTTTGATCATGTCAAATGCAGTGAATTCTTTTTTAAAATATCCATCATGAACGAATTTAAATCTGGCGGATTAAAGCCGATAGCACTACATGTCTGCCAAAATATCTAGTTATAAATAATATAAATGTACGTTATACATCAGTGAGGAGTGTATTTGAAATTAATCATCATTAGTCAGATAGAGAAATTGTATTTTCACAAAAGGGTTTAAGCGTAAACGTATAACTTTTGAAAATAAACGAATAATATCAGTTGTTAAATCAACAGAATTTCTGAAAAGCGTTTCATCTTCAATCTTATAACCAAGGCTGTATGTAGGTCTTAATTCGTCGTTTTGATCTAGAAAATTATGGAAAGCAAGTTTCGTTACACAAATTTCGAATGATAAGATATTATCCGTTATCATTTATTTCCTTAATCCCATACTTTAGATATATACGATAAAATAGTTAATAATAAATTGTAGATAATACAAATTTACACTTGAATTAATAATCCAGGCAATGAGCCGGAATTTCAGCTATAATAAAAAAAGACATATAGGGTAGAATCGAAAAATGTTTGTAGGATTCGTTACACAAATTTCGAATGATAAGATCTTATCCGTTATCATTTATTTCCTTAATCCCATACTTCAGATATATACGATAAAATAGTTAATAATAAATTGTAGATAATACAAATTTACACTTGAATTAATAATCCAGGCAATGAGCCGGAATTTCAGCTATAATAAAAAAAGACGTATAGGTCAGAATCGAAAAATGTTTGTGGGATTCGTTACACAAATTTCGAATGATAAGATCTTATCCGTTATCATTTATTTCCTTAATCCCATACTTTAGATATATACGATAAAATAGTTAATAATAAATTGTAGATAATACAAATTTACACTTGAATTAATAATCCAGGCAATGAGCCGGAATGTCAGCTATAATAAAAAAAAGACATATAGGTCAGAATCGAAAAATGTTTGTGGGATTCGATTCGTGGCGTTATCAGGGTCGTTCATAACACATAAAACCTCAACCCCCCCCCCCTTGGGGTAATTCCCAATTTAAAATGCACCAAGGGGGTTTTTGGGTCGCTGATCACTATTTTGACGTCAGGTTTACTTGAGATCAATTCTGGGGGTGGAAAATCGATCAAATTGGCCATTTTGGCACCCTTACAGATTATTTTGGCAATATATGTTATTTTTAGATTTTAAATCCACCAAGGGGGTTTTTTGGGTCGCTGATCATGATTTTGACGTCTCAGATTTACTTTTAATCAATTCTGAGGGTGGAAAATCGGCAAGTTTTGGCTATTTCTGGTCCCAAGGCGGGGGAGGGCCGGTGAGGTATTATGTGCTATGAATGATCCTGTTAACCCCAGGAATCGAATCCCACAAACATTTTTCGATTCTGACCTACATGTCTTTTTTTTTCGGTTCGTTGCCTGAATAAATATTGGCAAATATTTCACCAAATAGTGTTGATCATTCTAATAATTATTATTATTTTTAAATGTTCACATTACACTGAGAGCAAGATTTTCTATATTTTCTGTAATTATTTCTATAATATAGCTAAAAAACAATAAATGGACTAAATACTTTTCAGATAGTACTGTATGTCATTCCTGAATGGATTCTAGCACTAAAACACTGGGTTCAATACTTAGGTGACATGATTTGGGAACCTGAAGCTACTTACCGCCCGGGGGGGGGGGGTGGTTAAAAGCTTCAGTTTTGATTTTGTTCTGCTGCGACGTCATCGGAGCGCGCGGCAGCTCCGACCAGGTATTTATTCAAAAATCATAAATCAAATCCATATTTGAGTAATTATTTTCTGCCATAGTACTTTCACAGCTACGGAACTTGAATTCAAGATGACTGAAGGAATAATATCTCAGTCTCTATCTAAATCACTATCCAATAATTATTTTATTGAAGACGATTTCATAACATAAATGATCATAACTCACAAACTGTAAGCGATAGGTACAGGGAAAGTATACATAAATAAATAGGAAAATGTCATAGCTTAGAGTTACAGTCATTCTCATGAGTCTCCGGAAGGAACTTACTTCTGAGCCTTCCTGTATGCTGAAACTGAGATCCGGTTCATCGGCAAAATACTTAATGGTCTTTTGCAGCTATGGTTCAAATTGCATAATTTTGATCATTTGCATTGAGAAAAATTGTTATTTTTCAATGGTCAGGTTTTGCACATAAATTTGACAACAATGATATAATATACTGGGTGTTCTATTTGAAATAACTAAGTAGCTACTACTTTCTGATACAAGCGGCAACACTGTATTGATGAAAATATTTTAGACGGATAGAGCATGTTTGATTATCCGAGCCCACAAATTTTCAAAATGATCTGTCGTTCCGCTCTCCAGATACTTATAATGTTCCATTCACCGTGAAACACCCATTTTAGATTTAGCCCAACATGTGCCTCATGTCAATGTTGCTGATTTAGGAGATAGCGTCCGAATTTTATTTTGAAATTTTTTATTTTAATAGCATAAACATAAAATGTGGTAGTTTTATGTGAGAAATACGAATCTGAATTTTATTTTGTGGCTGCTCATGTAACGCTAGTTGCACCCTGTTATCTCTGAAAATTAGATCATATTTATTTGTCCGTTGAATGATAGGTAAAGCAAGTTGAAAATCTTGTTCAAAAAACATAGAACCAGACTACCTTAGTCATGTTTAATTTGTCTAACTATTGGTTTTTTAGTTATTTGTTCGGTTAGCCAAGGATGTTGCATTATTTATCATAGTGAATATGCTTTTTGTCAAATAAACTAAACGGAAACCAAAACTTTCTTGACATTATTATCTTTCCTGATGGACCTCACTAGGCAAGAGTTCCAGAATTTTGCCGTTCAATAGAAAAATGAAGTCTGTTAAAGGAAGTTCGGCAGGTTTCGAGCTTGACAATGACTAGCTCGAGCTCGTCCACTCAGCCTACCAGGAATCTTTCGTGGTGCAATAACAGACGATATTTCTGATGGACACCGACTATGGAAATGTCTATAGAAAAGAGAAAGATCGCCCACCTTTCTACGGTTTTCTAAAGAGGTCAATGAATTCCTAAGTGCGACATCACGAATCGGACGAATAGCTCTCTTCTGAATAGAACCTAAGAGCTTCAGTCTTATGTTTGGGAGCAGAACTCCAAACATATGAACACAGTATTCCAGGACAGGTCGAATCTGTGCTTTGTAGATTATAAGGAGCTGCTGCGATGTAAAGTAGCTCTTGGTACGGAATAGGAGACAAGGCTGTTGTGAAACGGTTATCGCAATGAACTTGACATGATCGTTCCACGAGAGTGCTATTGTGCTGTTGGTGCCTGATATGTTGTATCCATCATCATCATATTAGGGATTGTGGAATCCACTTTCATGGAGAAAATACAATTCAAAATCGCCAGATCTTCATTAATTGCGTCGACCTGTCTCTGTCTCGCTCCTCTGGGCTTATTGGATGGTATGGAAGCTCTAGATGAGAAAGCATTAAGAAATTACCATCTGCAAAGCTGTGGATGGGGCAGGAGGTCACTTCCAACAGATCGTTGGCATGGAGCGGAAACAAAATTGATACCAAGACAGATCCCTGTGGAACAAAAGCATTAATAGACTACGTCTACCACTACATGGAATGATCTATCTGAGAGAAAACTCGATGGTAAATGCAAAGTTGAGGCGGCAAACCATATGACAGAAGTTTCCTAAGATGGCTTTGGTGCCAGACTCGGTCAAATGCTTTGGAGATATCCAATGCTACGGCTAGAGATTCCCCATATATTTCAATGGATGTCTGCTATGTATGTGTTACATAGGCAAGAAGTTCTTCTGTTGACTTCTGCTAACGAAAGCCGAATTGCAGGTCATTCACGATTTTTGCTCTCTAGGTATTGGATGAGCTCGTTGTTGATTGCTTTCTCCATTACTTTAGAAATCACAGAAGTAATGCAATGGGTCTATAATTAGTAGGAAGCGTATTCTTTCCTTGTTTTGGAATTGCTGCTGTCTTTCAGGTAGAAAAAACACACCAACATTGTATGAAAGGATAAACAACCTGCAAAAAACTGTTGTTAACTCTGGGGCACATTCCTTGAAAACAACACGCGGAATTCCTTCTAGTCTCATAGCCGTTTTGGTATTGAGATCAAGCAGAATGGGTCAAATTGTGCGCTAACGAAAGACAATTTCGAGCACATGATTATCGATTGTAGCGATATTAGGAGGACCTTTACTTTGTAGATTCGTAGTAGAATTTGCTGCAAATAGTTATCCAGGATAGCTCTGGAAAGCTCTCATCATTATATGTTACTTAGTTTCTGTTGCTAAGATATTATCAATCTATTGATATCAACTTTTTAAGATTTGTGAGTTTGATAATTTCATAGAATATTCATTATATTTAAAGTTTCCCGCATTCAGTGGGAATGTTGTATGTGCGATACATGATGACAATAACTTGATATATCGAAACCAAATTTTGCACCGACATTTTCTCAACTAATCTTTAGGGTCTAGCTGTTCCTCAGAGCGGAGCCCTGTGATATATTATCTATGGATCAGAAATACAGAAAACTCATACAAGCGGAGAAACTATCAAAATACACAGAGACAACTTGATTTTGGCTCAACTTAATTCAATATTCGAAAGAAGGGTGCTACTAATGGCAGATATCTGAGTTTCAAAATTTAACAATTTGGATTAATCTTTATTTTCCGAATTAATGGTTAATCTGAATAACAGGTGACTCAGTCCTGGTAACAGGAATAATATAACTGTAATACAATTCATGAAAAAAGATTAGATAGTTTTAGTTGATTATTTTATCACACTCGAGAAATAATGTACATTATCAAACAATTTGTTGTACGCACGAGGCAATGTAAGCCAGTGAAAATATTTCGGATAAGGATTTGAATTAGGTGAGAAAATTCACATGCAAAGGTTCCTCCTATTCATGGAATTCCTGGTATAACAAGATTACTATGAACATTGTATTTAGAAATTAAAAGGAAACGGACAGTGCCTACAGTAAAATCAACCAAAAATTTATTTTTACAGAATTAAAAAGTATAAAATACGCTTCAAAAAATAACACATTGTGTGTATCCCATCCCATGTCAAGATTGGAGTAAAGTGTATCTTCCCAATATATTAATTAAATGAACACACACGAAGGACATAAAACATTATTTTGACTACAACCTGAAACAATTCAAATATACAAAAGAATAATAATAAACGTTTAATATTAGAAACAATTTCCTTAAGAATCTTGAGTCCATTTTGAAGGATATATTCTATTTTACAAAAATTTGAAATGGTATTCTATATGTTGATATAATCAAATGAGCGTTTGCTCTAGACATGTTTCAAGTTCATTCCCAATAAAATGAAGATTCAACATGGGCTCTGGAGGGAATGTTAGAAATACTTGAAACAAAAATGAAACCAATTGATTAGATATTTCTTACATAATATAATGAAATATTAATTTAAAAAACCAAACGTTTTCAGGTTAATATAAAAGAAAAAAATAAAACTATCTTCCACGCTAAATTTGGTGAAGTTGTACTTATGATCACGTTCAATAATGATTGGGTAAAATCGCGCTATTGCCACTCCTTAGTCGCAAATATCCCGCCCTACCCACTATCAGGGCCGTTTATAGTCGGGCCCAACATCCTTAAAGATAAAATTTTATCTAATCTCTCCAAAGTAAACAATAATTTAATACAATAAAGATCAAAATAATACCAAATTAAGATATTTTAAAGCATCTATTTCCCGTGTATTTCGTTCATTGAGAAATAATTTTGAGCGAGATCACTCTTTCTGTTAAATTGAAAACACTTGTCACATATAAAATCTACATTACTAGCAAACAAATTTGTAACAATACCTATGCTGAACAAAACGGCAGTTCTTAGACTCTTTACTAGCTAGATCGTCTTACCGAATGTGAATTAAGAATCTACTCATTACTACTTGGGATTACGGCTGGGGTAGTAGTCCCCGACAGCCTCTAGCATCATCATCTATACCTTCGGTACGATCGTACTTAACAACTTATCTATAACTTTTTTTTATTAACTCAACCCCAAAGGGAGACATTTTATTACGTACTATCTACAAGAATTTTAAGCTCAATGTCTTTGAGTTTTATCTGTTGTAGACTTATTTTATCTATGTTAGATATAGTTTTATTTTATATGTAGATATTTTTAAGTTACTGGAAACCTATTTTTGTAAACATTATTGTATAATTGAATCAGATCTTATATATTGTATATACAAGCAAATTTATTTTTTCCGAAATACTCTCGTAACTCTTGTATTTCTTAATTTAAGTAAAAAATTTAATTTTGAATTTTAAATTTAACGTCAAATTTGGAATTTAACTTCGAACTTGGAATTTAACTTTCTTTTTGAGACCACCTCAAAAATGTACATAAATATTCTAGATTCAGTAGCTTATGAACCTTATTAGTCTAGGAGCTAGAACGATATGGTGGGCCCGAATGAATACACCTTGGCACTACTGTATATCGGTGGAGGAAGATTCAATGTACAATAGCTCTCACAGGCCGAATCGTGTATTGTCATGCGTTTCCAAGCTACCTCAAATTTTGAACATTTTTATTGCACGAACCCTTTTTCGGAGTTGTTGTATATTGAAAAGCATGTAATTCTTATACATTTGCACCTAGTGCTAAGGTTTTTTATCGAGGCAATTTCTTGTAGCTGGCCAGTTAATTTAGTAGGCTAAATGGAATGCACGAACACATTTTCTAACCTGGTAAAATATGTTTATTATTGTTGCCAGTTGTTGAAAAACACATGCCAAGGTTTTTTATCTGGGCGTTTCCGAGTAATTGGCCATTACTTGGACCAAAAAGTTTTGACCACTTTAAGGCTAAGACGTGCATTGCTACTAAACATCTTGGCGTACGTTAATTTGCTGTTGAAGAATAACCATATGAATGCCAATGTTTTTTTCCCAATACAACTTCTCCCTCAACCCCGAAAGTCTCCTCCAAAAAAAAAATCAGTATTTTAATATCAATAAATTTGATTTGATAAATTGCACAATTATTTAGACTCCGACAGCGGTTAAATATCAAAATTACTGATTTTGGTTTTCGGGTTTAAGAGAGGGGTTATATTGGGAAAAAACATTGACACTCATATTGGTTATTCTTTAATACCAAATTAACGTATCTGACACGGTGCCAAGGTAATTTGTAGCAATGCACCCGTCTTAGCCGTAAAGTGGTCAAAAAGTCCATTTTTGGTCCAAATAATAGCTAATTACTCGGAAATGTCCAGATAAAAATGATTTTCCACCAGGTTAGAAACTGTGTTCGTGCATTCCATTTAGTCTACTAAATTAACTGGCCAGCTCCAAGAAACTGCCTCGATAAAAAAACCTTGCCACTAGGTGCAAATGTATAAGAATTACATGCTTTTCAATATACAACTCCAAAAAAGGGTTCGTGCAAAAAAATGTCCAAAATTTGAGGTAGCTGGAACCGCCTGACCATACATGATTCGGCCTGTGAGAGCTATTGTACATTGAAACTTCCTCCACCAATATACAATAGTGCCAAGGTGTATTCATTCAGGCTCGCGAGAGAACTATATGGTCCGGTTGAGTCCGGGAGTAGATTCAGCAAGCAACGTCCTTTGCGCGGGTTTCACCTTTTAGCTTTTAGGTGGAACTAATAGTTGCCACTGCAAAAGATCCGGTGAACTGTGCACCACATACAGTTTACCACTAATACCATAATACCGTGCCTACCTATCCCAGATCTCTGATGTTAGAGCTCTCTCGTCGAAACGGATTCACGGCCATGGTAGACATATGTGGCAGGCTATTTGAACAAAGCTGAACGGTGACTCGTTAAACGTTCCTGGTGAAACAGGTAACACGAGGAGGTGGAGTTGACTATAGCCCAGAAGGGTAGTGGGTCCGCCTAAAGTAACCCCGCCGGGGGCGAATAAAAATGCTGCCTCTGCGTGGGTAATTGTTGCACCACATGGCTTCACCCCTACAGTCCGGTGTCTGTGTCTTCCTACCCTATATGTTCTAGGCAATGGATTCGTAGCCGCCACGAAGATATGTTTTAGACCCATGATAAGAGTCTAACGAAAGCCTGAACGCTTAACACGAGTAGGCAGGGGGAGAGGGGTCCAGACGGTTCAAAATACTGTCTCCTCTTCAATTAAGGCGTTGGTCTCTGTCGGGTAGTGGTTGAAAGCCGCATGCTGGCTAGCGGGTGTTGGAGAGTAACTTGTTACAATCCTTCACTTTCGACGGGTGAGCTGCGTTCTCATCTCGGGCACTCACACAGCAGAGCCAGTAGGGACTTGGATAGGGTCCCGCTCCTACTAGTGAGGTTCTGGGAATTTATTTCCAGCACATACTGGCAGGTAGCTGTCATCCTACCGCGCTGATTCGGCGTGATCCCAATCCCTCGTCCATGGGGCAGTGCGGTTGAGCCCTCGGGGCAGGCACTTCACGATAAACGAATATCTGGACATCTGTATTCATTCAGGCCCACCACTATAATGAAAATTTGAATACTCTTTATTCTTTTCTAAGCGATCACTCTCCAAATATTATTTGCGAAAAATTACAATTGATGATAATTTAACTAACTTCTACGAAAGATTTATATTTGAACAAAAATATTCAAACCTCATTTTCCAATTTTTCTTAAAGCCGTGTGATTATTATTGAAACTAATATCTAGATCATTCGTAAGAAATGGATAGAAAATGAATATTTGCATTCTATGTAACGCCAACTGTAAATTCTGATGAGGAAGGCACAATTATATTAGCCTTGCCTAGATATGTAAGTGAATGATGTAAATTATAGATCATTGAGAATCTGTTACAGTTATTATACTGAACTTTGCTTTATTCTACTACATGGCAATCAGATTGAAATAGAACAGTTTGTTAAATTTTCTTCACTCTTCATTGAAACTTTAGAAATAGTATGACAAAAAATTTGATGTTAGCTTGCATTTTCCAATTAAATTTAGAGGAATCCTTCTCAAGTAATTATCTCTTATACATCTTGTAAGTCGCCCGAGGACATAAACATCAACCAATACCCGCGGTGGATACACAATTTCATGACATACTTGTTCATTATTGCATCCACAACATGGATATTGAGAAAAATTCTAAAATTCAATTTTTAATACAATTTAATTTTCATCGTAGCAAGTACTATCGTTGCTAGGAAAATGTTGTACTTTTTGGCGTAAAAATTTTTTTCCGCTGTCAACTTAAAAACTCTAAATGTAGGAAAAAACAACACAAAACTTGCTACCGAAGAAACCGAGAGACGTCTACGACAAAGACTAACAAATCACTAAACTGGATGGCAGTGTTATGTAGAATATGTACCGCAGAAACAATTTCTCCGAGTTCCTTATGGTCCAAAAAATCCATGATAAAGAGGACTTTAACGTTAAATAAGAATATTAACATTGCCAATTACCACAAGTTGAGCAAATATTTGAAGCAAGGGGTCAAAAGCATAGCAGCCGAAGAAGTCTAAAGTTCTGTCCAGAGATATTTTAAAATTTATTCATAAGGCACCCAATGAGACATTTTTGATGAACAAAGTGGCATTAATATTTTTGTATTTGATGAATGTCGATGACAAAAACGAATCTGCAATAAGATAGATAATCAGTTTTCGTGGTAAATGTACCGGACACAAAAACCGATAAAATGGGCGTATTTATCAATTTTGTCGAAGACAAAATGAACAGTTTGAAGCTGATAAGAGACTACTCTACGGCCACATTAAAGTTAAAAATTTTTTTTTTCTGAACTAACAAGGTCATTGTACAACCACTTAGGAAAATCTCATTTGAAAAAATCCCGCTCATCATTGTAAAATATCTGGGTTCGAAGGATCCAGAAAAGTCAGGCCGCACTATTTGCATCGAACATCGGCAACATCAGCGTCATGATGGATGGAAGAGCACGTCGGTGGAAGATAATTTAGGGAACAGTACATCTTCAAAAATAACATTTCAAGGATGTTGGCATATTTTTCAATTTTATTAACCAAAAAATGTTTGCCTCAAATCCCCGCGCGTGCCATAAAATGCACTGAATACCCACAATCTCCGCGCGTGCCATAAAATGCACTGAATACCCACAATCCCCGCGCGTGCCATAAAATGCACTGAATACCCACACATTAAGTACACTATTATGTAGTCGGTAACTAATCAATAAAAACAATAATGTTCAAGTACGACAAATTGAATTTAATTTCTTTTTTCAATTTGAAATGAAATGCTGTGTCGTAAATGCCTATAATGCCGACCCAATATCTATATTCTTGGAATGTATTCATTACAGCTACGATTGCATAGATAATTTATTCAGTTTATTAGTCGAAT
This sequence comes from Endomychus coccineus, assembly GCA_958510875.1. Taxonomy (NCBI): domain Eukaryota; kingdom Metazoa; phylum Arthropoda; class Insecta; order Coleoptera; family Endomychidae; genus Endomychus; species Endomychus coccineus. The sequence continues at coordinate 103,026,569 of OY294067.1, forward strand.
ATGTAATATTAGTATTTTACCTTTAATTCTGTGCACTAGCTGATTTTCCTTGAAACTTCGGGAATTGCTTGAAAATAGTACAAAAAATCTGTGATCAATTGATCACTTGACTTTCCTCACTTTTCTAAGCAAAATTGCTTTCATACACTTCGGCGGGTCAAATGTGTGATTGTAGGAACATAAAATATATTGGAAATGATCTAGAAATCTCAAATTAAAGACGTTAAGATATGCTCTGTGTTGAATTGAAATTTTATTCAAATAGTCTACATAATGTATTTTACTACTATGTGTTTTATACTGACACCTGCTGTCACATGTATTATGAAAATTTGCCACAGGGTAAACGCATAAAATAGGCGTGGCTTCACATTTTTTTGGGCCGATTACAATACTTTCCTTACACATACTACGTATAGTAAGGGAAATAAGAATATAGAAATGTATGTTGTTGCATTTTTTGGAAATAGCTGGTAATCAAATTAACCACAAAAAATGGTATGATACATGAGATATATTAAGTGATACCCGATTTATTTCAAAGGTGTTCTACCTCTACTTCAACTGATTTCAACTCTCACATATCATGCTAGTGGAAACATGCAAATTGTTGTTGCTAATTTTATTGGAGTTTTACCATCCTCTGCTTACAGAATAATCAACGGTCATATGCTATTGCTGATTTGAAGCATCGTTAAATTATAAATTGTGTTGCAAACAAAATTGAGTTCCTTAGTAAATTATTTGTAATCTTAAATGTAATTCCCAAACAATTGTAGCGTTTACGAAACGTTCGAAGAGAAAAAGTAACTGCATAATTATTAAAAAAAGAGAACATTAAATATCCAGCTTTTCCGATAGATACTCTACGAAGATGGAACTGAAGGTTATGTGAAGTCATTCACATTGTAACATGTGAAAATTTCATTTACACTTCTAAGTTCTACCGGTTAGTTTTTTGTGCAAATTTGTTATTATGTTTTTAACCGAAAAACACTTTTATTAATTTGCAGCGTGAATGCTTTATTAAAGCAATGTTTTATTTATTGAACAAAATGTACTTGAATTATTAAAAAAAAAATTCTGATAATATTCACTGAACCACAGAACAAAATAATTTTCACGTAAAACGAATGAGAAATTTTACTAATCTGAACAACAGCAGCATCCAACAGTAAGTGACACGTGGTGATCATTTATTATGTATCAACATTACAATAGCAGCGTGGTCCACGTATACGTTGCCGCGTCTTTATTCTGGGGGGATGGGAGGGAGGACCGGTTTAGATAAACAGCTGCTCTATGAAGCGGTGGATGCCATAGAGATCTTATTATATGATAGATGCTGTGTTATAGTATAGTGTAGACTCCATAGTTTAAGAAAAATACCTACCTGCTATTCCCGCCCGGTTTTTATTACGTATATGTCCATAGTATATGCAAAAGATGCTGTGTACAATATAAAAAGACTGAGTAGAGAAGATAGAAAAAAATTTTAGATGAGTGGGAATTTATTTCAAATTAAAAAATTAGAATTCGATTTCGTTTTTGATTTAAATTATTAACGACCCCCTTTTAACAAATTTTTAAACATTTAACATAAAAAAACAAACTCCACAACCCCTAACTGAGGATTTCTGGTTAATTTTGATGAAATTTTGGAAATTGGTCAATTTTTCGGTTAAAAAAATAATAACAAATTTGCACAAAAAACTAACCGGTAAGCTTTTTTCTAGACGTCATCCCGACTCCAATGCACTTTGTTTCATCAAAATCGGTCCATATCGTTCGATTTTCGTAATGAAATACCTATTTGACTCGACTATCAGCAGAATTGTGTTTTTGATAACCAACTAAGCACAGCATCAGGTTGTACCTAATTACAATGTTTCCAGACCATGACATCATAAATAATCATTGTTTGAAAAGTTATAACTACAAAAACGGCCAGCAGTAGTTGTAATAAAGTTTTCATTCACATTGTAACACGTAAAGAATTCATTTATACTTTTAAGTTGACAAAACATGTAGCTCCCGATTTTCATTGTGATTTCCGATAAATTATTATTGCAAACAAAATTGTGAAGCACTATTTTTCTTACATATCTTTTAAAGGATACAAATGATACAATGATCAATTGAAACTGAGATGTGATCATCAGGTGAAGGGGAAGTTCACGATACAGCAACTTTCGTTGCAGAATTGTGCTTTTGATGACCAACTAAGCACAGCATTAGGTTGTAGCTATTTGGCCCGATTACAATACTTACCCCCACACTATATACTACGTTATAGTGATGGAAGTAATAAAACAATCACTGGCACTTGATAATTAATTTTTAAATAGACCATTGTAATAAACAAGGCTCTTGGTCCTTGCTTTCTCTTTAGCATGACAGGAATCTCAAGAAGAATAATCTCCCAAACTAGCGTTGTTACGCATGAGGAATAAAAAATGTCAAATAACTAATGTGCGTCATAGATGCAGTTGGTTTTCAACTATTGTTTCCGTTGACGTTTTTCGAACATTTCATATTTCCTGTTTATTGTGCATCACAGCATTCCTACATTCCTAGCTCAAGCATCTGGTTAGAATAATTATTATTTTATATTTCATCTGCATGATGTTTATTGTACTTACATTTACCATAACCATGAAAATGGTAAGCGCTGGTCGTTTATTTTTATACTTCAATGTAATCTATCTAAATAGTTGTTGAAATTTCAAACAGCTCTTCATGTGAACTGTTAGAAATACCATATGGAAGTATTTCTGTTTCTGAACAGGAAATGTCACGACTGTCATGATGAGTTAACGGTGTAATGCTGAATATGTTCACTCTCTGGCACAAAATTCATTCCACCTATTTATTTCATTATATTTATATAATTTTTTTCTTTCTGTTCATCATAATTTATTTTAACTTCATTTATGAGTATAGCAAGTACTCAAAACACATTTACCGCAATTATTAATTTTCATAACAAAAATAATACAAAATTCTTCAATAACGTATAAGTTTAATAAAAATGTAACACAAAATGACAAGATATGATAGCGTATATTGTCCCCTAGCTCGCATACAGCTTTCACTCGGCATTGGCATCCCTCAATAAGATAGCGAATGGCACTTTCCTCTATTTTATTCCACTTTCGGTCTGCAGCTGCACTTAGTTCTCACAAGTTTGCAGGGGCAAGAATTCGGGCTCGAACTCGTTTTCTCATCATGTCCCATACATGCTCAACTGGATTAAGATCAGGACTTCTACCAGGCGAAATTTACGTTGGATGTTAATAACATTTAAGTACTCATGCACGATTTTGACAACGTGATGTCGAGCATGCATTAGCAGAACATCATTACATAACATGTGTTTCTTAGATCTCTCTTATATACCTGTATGCAGTCACCGATCCTCCTTTAATCATCATTAATCCCTCCTTGCAAGGTACGAGTCTCTAAGCTAATGCGTCCCCAAACTATAATCGAGCCACCATGAAAATTGATTTTACATTCTTAATGTAATAAAATGATCATTTTGAGTTGTGGACCTGCGTCTTTATGATCCAACTCTTCTGTACAGTCTCCAGTAGGCCTTTGATGGTCACTTCTAGAAATTACCAGAATACGAGTCCCGTTGTACTGCGAACGCCCTTTTTGAATTAGGGTATTAGTTCTGGCAGTTGTATTTAAAGCCATTATGCATTTTTATAAACGATTATTAAAAACGTGAACAATACCAAACCACACCAAACGTTAAAAAAAATTACAAAATCTGTTTTCATTTAATCGGACCCGATATATTCATAATTTCTTTTAACCTCATATTGATCAAAAATTATTTTTTAACTTTTGGAAGTTGGAGAATTAAACTCAAATTTACTCGAAACATTTAATTTAGAATTAATGCTGGGCACACTGAGGCATTCTCAAAGTTATCAACTAAAGCTAAATCTGAAAAATCTTGGCTTCCGGATGGATTCCGTTTCACCAACCATTACAGGTGGGATATTCAGGGCAGGCTTGAACTGAAACTGGTTCTACTGGTTTCTGTAGCCGTATTTATTGTAGGAAAAATTCTTCACGCTACACAGTTCACTGCCTTTGTTCCGGTGGTCAACTCCGTTCCGGCACCAGACCCTGCCGTTGTGTGATCCTGTGCGAAGTAGAATTTTCGAGGATGGGTTTCCAAATGTTGGGAAGGTAATATCCTGAGTCACGGTTCAGATTATTAGGATGTTTTAGGATTTCTATAGCTTCAAAGATTTTTCGCTGATAGAAGTTTGGGGCTCGGGCTAGGATTTTAGTATTTTCGAAAAGGATTTGATGATTAGTGTCAAACTTGTGTTCCGCAAGTGCAGATCTATTGGTGTCACGAAGTCTTGTACAGCGCTCATGTTCTTTCACACGAGTAGCTACTGTACGACCTGTTTCACCAATGTAGACTTTACCGCAAGAACAGGCAATCCTATGAACACCTTCTAAATTAAGAGGAGGAAGGGGATCTTTGATAGGTTTGTAAAACTGAAATAATTTTGGAAGTGTGGAAAATCGGGTAGAAATATTATGTTTTTTAAGGATTTTGGAAATTCGATTCGTTATATTTTCAATATATGGAAGAAAGGCAGTGAATAAAGCAGGCTGGGGGGGTTTGGCTCAGGTCGATCTGAAATTTTAGGCGAAGTGTATTTCTTTCTGACTCTTTGAATGTTGTAATGGGAGAAATTGTTTGATAATAAGGAAGATGGAAGATGTTTTAATTCTGATTTCAAGGATTGAGGTTGAGATAAGTTGGCAGCTCTGTGAACCAAGGAGTTTATGACAGATTGCTTTTGGGCAGGGTGATGGTGGGAAAGACCATTGAGGTATCTATCGGTATGAGTGGATTTTCGATATACAGAATGTCCTAAAGTACCGTCAGTCTGTCGACTAACCAATACATCTAGGAACGGGAGTGAACCTTGCGATTCGACTTCCATGGTGAAAAGGATATTGAGATGTAATGAATTAAAATGATTGAGGAAGGGAACAAGCTTTTCCCGACCATGTTGCCAAATAACAAAAGTGTCGTCGACATATCTAAACCAACATTTCGGCTTGAGAACAGATGAGTCAATGGCATCTTGTTCAAAAGTTTCCATGAATATATTAGCTATGATCGAAGAAAGTGGGGAACCCATGGCAGCTCCCGAGAACTGCTCGTAAAACTTGCCATCGTACAGAAAATATGTGGAGGATAGACAAAAATCAATTAACGGCAGCAAGTCCATTGAAATGTTTTTGGCAGGTAACAATTGAGAAATTATGGAAAGGGTGTCTGGAATGGGAACATTGGTAAAGAGTGATTCAACGTCGAAGCTGACGAGCAAATCGCCTGTGTCAAATTTTAGCGTTTAAAGTTTTTCAACGAAATGAACGTTTTCAACGTTGAAACACTTCAAACACTAAAAGCTGACCCAGGCGATTTGCTCGTCAGCTTCGTCGTCGAATCACTCTTTACCAATTTTCCCATTCCAGAAGCCTGTGATAAATTAATTGACTGAAGGGTACTTCGGATGAGTTGACAAATCTGCTGTGGTAATTAAATTTTTGGTTGTCTAGTAGAGAGTAAACACATCTGGGGTATAACTAGAAGCTAGTAGTACGGCAACACCAGAAATGTCACTATTTGACACTGACAAATTGAATAATTTGGTGTTATTGTTAATATGCAATATTTTGAGCAACTATAGTAGAGGAGTAATATTCAATATTTCGATGCGGTTGTGCAATAACCTCAAGTTACCACAGTATATTTAATACTGACATCGATTTAAAGATATAGCTTCCTAATAAACTATAGAAGAGTTAACACTGTGAATACACTATAACACTATTGATTAGAAACAATCAGCCTTATCTACTAAAATACTGTTGAAGTACTGAGAATCTTTCAGCTACCAGTAGACGTCATCAGAGTAAACTGTGCCTGTTTAAATACTATTTGGGGTTAATAATACAAATAGTATGTAAACAGGCACATATTGATTTCTAATTTAGTTTACTCTGACGATGGCTACTTGGTAGCTGATAAGTCCTCAGTACTTTAACAGTATTTTTAGTGGATAAGGTGATTGTTTTTTATTTAAAGTATTATAGTGTATCTACAGTGTGAACTCTTTTATAGTTTACTAGTGATATTAACTCCATTTTTAGTTTTGTTTTTGATCACATTGTTTAATTGTTTCTTCTGGTTCAAGAATTTATATGTACTATTGATTTATTCTCGAATATTATTATCAAGAATATCAAATTCTATATTGTGGAGTTTGAAGGCGAGTTGTGAATGTAGTACCTTTAAGTAGTGGTGAAGAACGTTTTTTTATTTTCCGGTAGAAGTCCTTGAGTTGTTCATTTAACCAAATCGAATCAGCTTTCTCAAGTGTTGTTCTTGCAGGGCGGCTATTGTATCTTGATTTGAGATGTATATAGATGTATGAATTAAAATTTTGTTTTCACTATTTATATGGTAATAAAAGCATTTTTATTCGGATGTACAACAAAGAAAAAACGTTTTGCTGCAAATTATAATATACTGGATCGAACTTTATGGCGGTGGGTATATCTGATAATTGCAGTTAGAATCCAAAGGAACATCTGAACGAAATGTGAACCTACATACATACATACGTAAACTTAAACACTCACAATTCCCACACAATAACTTCACTAGAATATAATCCGGAGCAGAGGGTTTGAATTTAGTCAATTATACATATGATATATATTCGAGAATGTGAAGCGAATCGAGTAGATAAAATAATGGTCTTAAATTATCACCTGGATGAGGATCCACTATACTTAACTTATGATATGTTTAGAAAAATTGTTCATGGCCTTGCTGTTGACTGCATTCTTGTCACTTGTAATACAAAATATGTTATATCCAATTTGTTCTGATTTCAAAATAATTGACAAAATTTACACTTACTGCTTTAACACTACGAGAATTTTTTTTATTGCTACCATGAAATATTTCACAGCGACAACCGATATCCATTGTTTCCATATTCATAAACTTAGGAAAACTTGAACATTTGAACTGTTGGCCAATTGTTGTAATTTCCTTTGCAACCAGGAGCACAACATTAAGTCGGCATTATTATCTAATAAACGTCAGTAAACTGTGAGTACGGCACAATGTGGGAAGATCCACATTCACTTAGGAATCCATTTTACAACGCACTTTATGAAGTTATAACACTTTAATACACCCTTATTTACTGTTATATAATGAAAATGTTTGTTTCTCTGTATTCTTTGAAAAGCTACAGTTTCATTTTGATCTTGATGATCTTTTGAATAATTGACCTTTAAAACAAGTGAAAAGTCACTGTCTACATGAGATATCGGAAAAACTACTACATCTCCATTTCCCACCGCTTAAAGTAGATAAGTACCGATCTTGATGAAATTTTGCACACTTGATCTTCAAACAAGACGAAAGTCATTACCTTTTTTGGTCCATGAGATTTCGAAAAAAACCCGGCCTTCAGTGTCCCGCCTCTTGAAACAGATCGATATGAGATTTCGAAAAAACAACCTCATCCCCCTTTCTCACCCTTTGAAACATGAGTACAGTAGCGGATCACGGGAAATTTTTGTAAATCGTTGAACTTTAAAATGGAAATATCGATGATAAAGAATTCTGAAAAACATTTATGGTCTTTCATATACGAAATACTTATTATCTGGAAAACATATTATAGGGTAAAAATATTTTTCGATTCTGTAACCAGCCAATGCTTAAGAGTATAAAATTTAATCCCCAGTCATTCTTAATTTAATGAATTTCTTTTGTTACAGCTGACGATATCTTTCGTAGAAGCGGGACCCGATGTCTACGAATATCCATCAGAGTCTTCACTCTTATTAGAGGAAATCACTCCATCGCCAACTACACCAACAAATGCACAAGTTGGTCACTCAGTTCCTACACTTGCTGGTAAGTATAAGAGAAAAATATCTGGATGGTACGCCGTTGATACCATACTATCTAAACAAAAGATTCTCAGTGGCAGTAATATTTGTACGAGGGCAAGGTGAAAAGTCCTTGAACCTTGAAGATTTTTGCAAGCATGGAAAAAAGTGAATTTTGCGTCTTGATTACACATTATTTCTTGCGTAGAAAAAACATTACGCAAACCAAAGCATCGCTTGTTAAACATTATGGGGACTCTTCACCATCGATTGGAACGATGCACAAGTGGTTTACTGAGTTTCGTTGTGGTAGCATAACCACAAAGTATGCTGAGAACGTTCTGATCGTCTGACTGAGGATACAACGCCAGTAATCGTGGTATGATATTGGACGATCGGCGAGTTAAAGTGCACGAGGCTTTAGGCATCTCAACGAATCATTTTGCCGAAATTTTTGAATATGAGAAAGCTATCTGCCAGAGGGGTGCCGCATTTGTTCTCTGTTCACAAGTGCGACCGTGTGACAACTTCAAAGAAGTGTTTGGCGATGTTCAAGCGCCATAAGAAGGACTTTTGCGCCGTTTCGTAACATTGGACGAAACATGGATCCATCATAACACAACAGAGACCAAAGAACAGTTGAAACGGTGGACTTGTCCTGGCGAATCGAAACCGTAAATGGCCAAACAACTTTATTAGTTGTGACATTTGGGAGGTATGTCTTTATTATTGAAGATGATAGGAACAAAATATGTTCTCAAGAAGAAATAGTATATGATAAAGTGCAAACAAGTTCGGACCTTTTAAAGACCAGAAAATTGCGGCAGCTGGCGGCCTCTACAAGCTACATCAAATCTCATCACGGATTTAAATTTCTCAAAATACTCCATATACTAAATATCCTATGGCTACCTTAATTTTTAGAATATATATTCAAAGTAATCGAAAACAGATTTTAACTTTGACGTGTTTATCTCAATAAATACTAACTTTTCGACTAAGGTAAGTTTCAATGAATCGCAATTTTTGATGTCATAAATCTCTGGTTACTCTATTTTCCATTACATTTGGACCATTCTTTATATTAAATATTTTTTTTATAATCTTAGACTATACGAGAGGAAAACGTGTGAGCCAGCAGTGGAATGTTGGGAGTTGGAATTGGCATTGGAATTTTTCTTCATAGTTTGAACGTCAAGGGCATCAGAAATGATCTCGATAGGCAGAGTTTCACAACTTCGCCGTGCGATAGTGAAATTAAGTCTGATAGGAAGATGTTCGGCAGGTCTCGAGCTTGACAATGAAGGGGTGACCAGCTTTAGTTCGTCTAATCCGCCAATCTGGAATCTCCTATGGTGGAATATCACCAATCAGACGAATATAAGCTTCAGTGTATGTTTGGAAGCTGAACTCCAAACATGTGTATAATACTCCAGGGAAGGTCGAATTTGTGCTTCGAAGATGACGAGCTGCTAGGATAATCTTCCCATGAGAAACTGCTGTTAGTGGTGATACCGAGTATGGATAGTTGTACCTGACATCACCATGTTAGGGATTATGAGCCTTCCTGGAGAAAATACTAGCTTATGTATTGGTTGCACTAAACATTACTAGATTATCAGATGAAAATCGTTGCCAGATCTTCATTATTATATTATAAATTTGATGCTGTGCTCAGACTTGACCTATGCCCAAGATTGTACCTGAACAGGTTGACTCAAAAACTATATTTCGCTTCATCCGGTTCCATTCCTAACCAAACCCTAAGGAAGCGGCTGTAACATAATAATATGAGGCTCGTACATTAATACATTAACCGATTTTCGAGATAATGAAAGTTATATATCGGATAAACAGAACTTGTAATCACAATCTCAAACATTCTTCGTATAATACAAATATCTAATACAGATCTTCTATAAAAACTACTAATGTTCTTAGTTCAAATTATGTGGCGCTGTAGACGAATGTGAAGCATTCAAAAGTGAACTTTCACTTCATATAACCCTATAACTTACAGTTCTGGATTCTAGCTTGAGTTAGATGGGTGACCTATATTGCTCAGTGTATGCCCTCTCCATAGTGGACATATCTCCAGTGTATTTCTAGCTGTACAGTCACTCTAGGTGCTGAACAAACACAGCACAGGGTTCCCCTAATGCTGATCATGGCGAGGGCTGGAAACGCTCCGCCGTCTCATCCTTTCTTAGAATGTACACAGCAGGCCATCCACTAGACCCATAGCGTGCATGTGTTTTCTCAATTAACAGTGTCCAGTAGAGATTGCTGTAAATAGTCCCAGGCAGGGCCGGATTAACACTATGAGGGGCCCTAAGCACAACAGATTTTGGGGGCCCCTCCCCCTCCCCTTTTTTTAAATTACTCTTTATTCATAGAATAAAATAATTTGTAGAGTCTAGAGTAATATAATGCTCTAAATCGTGGAGAAGGTTATTGCCAAAGTACATAAATGAATATTTACACTATTAGTACGTCTTCTTAATTTGACATAATATACAATGCGTAACTACATTAATCACTTGTACAATTGCACTTTTGGAAACTTATCCGCTGAATGATTCGCTTATATCTAACTGACTTAGAACAATCCTTTCCTGCACTTTCTAGCCGCATAATCTTTTATCAGGTCATGAAAGCTGATTCGACGCAATACATCAGCTTCCATGCATAGTAGTGCAAGCGAGTCTAACCTATCCTGTCGCATATTTGTCCTCAAAGGGTTTTTAATGCGTTTTAACTTGCCACTGCACTGCACTCCCAAGATGAAGAGTAGTTATAAGCGCGAATTATTCGCCTTTAATACAAAATCAACTAATTCTTGACTACTTTTAGATATTACCAGTCGTTAGGCATACGCAAACTTTTATATTCCAGTAATTTCTTTATTTCGTTATTTTTTCCCAGAAAAATTGTCATTATCAGTTTTTTAATTTTTACAATTTCCGCGGGACCCCCAAAATCTCGGGGCCCTAAGCTATAGCTTAGTCAAGCTTATGCTATAATCCAGCACTGGTCCCAGGTTCTTCAGAGACGGCTTCCAATAATATTTGCCTGTTTTTGGACAAGGTGCGTTTATCGCTTCCTTGGCTTGTCTGCACCCGGGTTTTTATCCCATCATAGCTTGAGCACTTTGAGGGTATTGCCTTTGAGCATAGTATCAAGGCATTTGCGTGATGGTGCGATTATTGATTCATCCACGGGATTTCCCTTGACGGATACCTCGCCAGACATGTTGTCTACCTTGGGATTTTCTTCTGTTACCCATTGCAGTTGTTGCTGCTTGACTTAGAGTGTGTGGTTTTCTAAAACAAGTTTGGGGGTGGTCTTATTCTTGGTTCTGGGTTACCAGATCAGTGCACCGTATATTATCATGGGTCTTATGACAGACGTGTATAGTCATAATAGTGCTATCTTTGAAATTAGTACCCATGTTTTTCCGATCCCTCTCCGGCACTGCCAGAGAGCTTGTTTTTTTGCTGTGAGATGAGATCCCCATGTAAGGTTGCTGTCGGAAGATTCATCTGCTAACAATTGTTCTACCGATAAAAAGAATATAGATGAAATACAATATTTACTTGAAGTTGGCCGAATCATCTATCATATGATAACTTAATAAAAAACCACTTTCACTCAAATAGGTACCTTTCTAGGTACTTAGATTAAATGAGAGGAATTGAGCTGTATGGTGGAATGTTGAAGACGAATTTGCAAGTAATAGTACATTTTTGTAGAAAGAAACGGAAAATGTAGTTCATGTATCTGTGGCAGGTTAGATATTATAAATATCTAACCTGCACTTCCAAATTTACCTTCATTGTACATTTGCTAAAGCAGATTTTCATTGGAAGTACGTCGAATAAATATTTCCGTGGATATAAGAGTTATAGATATTCAGAAATTGCAGCAGTTTAGTTAACAATAGAAAGGAACGTTCATAATCTGAAGACGAACGTTTTACAAATATAACCTTGACCCATAACGAAATTCATGGCGTTTATATTAATTATTATTAATTATACAGCCCATAGAGAAATTATAGAAGCATCGATAGAGTAACTAAGAAACCAACTGGTACAATAGGCAGGTATTTAACCTCCGACGTTATGGTGGTATTGAAAAGTTTAGATAGCCGACGCTCTGTTTTTGGTTTTACGTTCGAAGCGTGGTATTCACACCAACGTTAGATTATTTTGAGGACTCTCCGCATTAGATCGTATAGAACCGTCACACATCTTACTATTAGCAAGAAGGTTAGGTCAACTGCGCATCCTACGATAAAGAATTAAGATGTCGCGGGAGGTCGTCCACTACTATGTTCCATAGCAGGGGTAATCCAATGTGCATCATCTACTAACAATTCTCTTGATAGTAGAATTACTTACACTTACTAAGACTATTCTTTGTTCAAGCATGTTTTTAATACATCCACTTTATGTTGGTTCACACCATTTAGCCAGAGTTCAGTCTATTTGACCAAGTTTCGGTATAAATATTACTTTAACTATTACTTTGTTGCTAACAAGGTTAGAATAGAACAAAAGACTCCTACATATCATATCTGTTAGAGATGCCAATCGCAGGTTTCCACCAGAACTGTAACGCAAAAATATCATCTTTCAATCATCATATTAGTTAGCTTAGAAGTAACAGTCTACCTGCCTACCTAAGAAATAATTTCGAATATATGAGCCTGTTACTTATTACACAATATCGAAAAATTGTAACTAATAAATTTTATTTTCTCTTCAAGGATCATCATTGGCAAATTATACACCAAAATCCATGGAAGACTTCCAGCCAGGTATTACGCGCAGTATTTCAAACATTCCAAGTAAACCGGAAACCCCCACGGTTTCTGAAATGGAACAGCCAATTTTAGAAGAAATTACAGAACCTTTATTATTCAGTGCTGGGACCAACTCAGACATTCTCTTTTGAGTATTTACACGTGTTTCCTATTGGAAATTATTTATATATCACATTCCTATATTAATTTACATAATGGAAATCAATGATCACATTTTCTAAATATTTACATTTTATATAACGTTTATTATATTGTCAATATTATAGATAGTTCTCTAGTAATTTATTGTACACTAATAAACTACTAGTGAACTGACTATCTGAATATTTAATTCCTCATTAATCTGCAATTGATTATGATATATCTACTGTGGTTTAATGTTTGTTTTGGAATCATGTAACTGAACTGAATCACCAAAAGTGTTGAAAGAATTATAATAAAACCTCCAAAAAGTTATATCCAAATGAATCAGTTGGGATGTAAATTAGCTTTCGGCACGTAGTAGAAGACCAAGTTTTTGTGAATCGGTTTCCGCAATGGACCTTACATGATCGTCCCATGAGAGGGTGCTGTTGTTGGTGATACCGAGCATTAATATGGATATGGAGGACTTCATAGAAATGTACCTGACACATATTTTCATATTAATGATTGTGGGATCCGCCTTCCTGGAGAAAATACAAGCTTGAGTTTTGGTTGCATTAAAATCATTATTATCAAATCATCATTTCAACATTGTTGCCAGATCTTGCTCCTCTGGCTACATTGAATGAAATAGGGTTTCTAGATGAGAAAGCTGTAAGAAGTATACCATCTCCTGCAAAGCTGTGGACGGGACAGAGAGTCACTTCCAACAGATGGAGCAGAAACAAAGTTGTCGCAAAGAGAGATTCCTGTGGAACACCAGCGTTAACAGCCATTGTATCGGAGGAGACTCGGTCAACCACCACATGGAGTGATCTATCTGATAGAAAACTCGATAATAAATGACAAAGTTGAGGCGGCAAACCGTATCACGTAAGTTTTCCAAGAAGGCCTTCGTATCAGACTCGATCTCAAATGCTTTGGAGATATCCAATCCTATGGCTAGATTCCCCATATATTTCAATAGATGTCTGCCTTATGAGTGTTAGATAGCAAGCAGGAGTCCTGTTGGTCTATGCTGATGAAAGTCATATAACCGGTCATTCATAGTTGAGCTCGATATTGATTGACATCTCCATTACTTCAGAAATCACAGGTAAATGGGTCTTATTTCAGAATTGGTTGGACTCTAGCTGTCTTCCAGCTGGAAGGAAACACTAAGTTTGTATGAAAGAGTAAACAACCTGCAAAAAACTGGTGTTAATTCTGGGGCAGAATATGCCTAATTGTGAGCTATGGCTATCGATTTCAGCAATATTATGAAGGTCATTCCCTTGTGGACCCAAAGTGTAATAGGCTGCAAACATTTCAGCAAAAAAGCTGGCCTTTACTTGTTGTAGTAGTAGTCAGTCTGTCATCATCTCTAGTTAGGGGAGGGAATGAACTGGAAGTGAAATCTCTTCGAATTAAAAATGTTGTGGCTTTGGATTAGTTATGGAAAATGCTTGTTTGATACCAAATAACTGATATTTGGAATAGACGTTCATCAAATCAGAATAAAAACACAATTTTAGTTATTTCGAATATCTTTAGAAGTAATTCCTCTAATAGGCAATTGATTCAATGAATTCTCAACTTTAAATCTAGTCTTAATATCAGATGGACATCTGAAACAATTGTTCCATCGTATTTTTAATTTTGTTGGGTTTCTAAAGTTTTATTGCAAAATATCTACTTGGCACCTTTAGTTTTCATGTTTCTGAATGCTCTTGGACCCTAAATATTCCCATATTTCTTATTTTGCCCTAGACATTTCTGTCCTATTTGATTAAAGATAATCGAGTAATACAGGACCGACATCCTTAATTAATGCATCCGCTGTTCTTAAAGTTTGAATTTTAAAACCAGTGATCTAACGCCATTAATATATTTTGTCACAATTATTCATAATGATTCTCGTGATTCAGATGTAAGGTACGATTCCAAAACATGTACTGTATTTATTTACTTTGAACCGAAAAACGAATAATCAACATCATAAATAACCATTTTCCCTTTTATGGATTTCACATTCCTTTCAAATAGTTTGTATAACATTTAAGCTGTTTAATGTACTGATTCAAATATAATTTAAATTAATATTTTAAGAGTGGCTCCGCCTTATACGTTTTATTAGATTTAACATATTACTTTCTAGCTGTGATTTAATAATTTTTGAGGACCAATATTTTTAGGATCCATATAGTTTTTATTGTTCTGCCTGCATCTTCAATCATTAAATTCTTTATGTAATAAAATATGCTGAAATGATTGCTTTTGCAGATTCCATTTTTGTATCTAGTATTTTAATGTATTGTACATGTATAACTTGTTCTTTTTCGAAAATTAAATATTAATTGATTATTCGGATTTTATTGAAAAAATGTTCATCTTTTTCACGAATACGATACATACATATTTCATATGGAATTTATAAGCTAAGCTAGTCACGATTGACTAGCCATATACATAGGTCCGACTGGACGCAGTTTTAGTGTATGCTTCCAGAAAAATTTGAGAACTTACTAACAGGAAGGAATTTCAACATTAAAAAAAAATGATAGCTGTTAGTTTATGGTATCATGATTTCAGCCAAAGCCTAGATATTTTACATGTACACACAAAAAGGTCATAAATTGAATATCTTAGAATCGGTAGAAATTTTTATATTAAACGTATTAATAATGTAGTTTTTAAGAATCAAATAATTTGTAAATAAATTCTTCAAGACCATCCAGATCAAAGGCCACGACTAACCCATTAGGTTCTAATAATAATAATGATCTTTATTTCCAACAAAATATCCAATTACAGGGAAACCGTATACCTGAACAATAATATACATGAAATACATGCAAATTTAAAAAACAGATCAATTGATCACGTACTTTTGTAAGCGGCGGATCGAATGTATGATTGTAGAAACAGAAAATATATTGGAAATGAGTTAGAAATCTCTAATTGAAATTTTATTCAAATAGTCTACACAAGGTATTTGACTACTCTGTGTTAAAGTCAATATGCAATTTTATAAATGATATTAAAATTACTACACATTACATTGAGTGGTGATTATTTCTAGAGCAAATTAGTGCGTGCAAATGTAGTAATGTTTGTCTAATATCCATCTATAGTCGAGGAAATGAAGCACAAAAAATGCTAAAGTAAAAAAAAAATCGGGTGAACCGATTTTGATAAATTTTTTTTAATCAATTCAGGAATTCATTCAGAAGAAATGTTACCATTTTTTTTTCTAATGTGCATTTTAGCATTTGTACAGAGGAAAATGCACTTTCAGGAGATAATATTAAAAATGTTGAAAACATGTCCAAATATAGCCAAAATTTCTCAATCGGGGGTTTTTGGGGTCGCTGATGACGATTCCGGTGCCAGATTTCAACTACAACTCACCTGGGGCTCAGTACATCCGGGTAATATCGTCGTCTCCAGGGAATTCGGAAAAATGTCTTTTGCAATGGAGTGAAACTTAGTGGGGAGGTTCTCTTGAGCATACGGGTCATGACCATGACACTTAATAGTAACCTGGTGCTCAGGATACCCTCATTATCTAAATCATCTCCATGGATTGTTTTTTAATATGCACTGAAAAGCAACCAAATTCGTCTCTCGGGGGTTTTCGGGGTCGCTGAATGCCATTCCCTTGCCGGATTTGATCTACGGTGCACCTGGTGATCAGGACATCCTGGTACTATTGTCGTCTCCAGGGATTTCGCAGAAATACCTTCTGCAAAGTAATGGAACCTGTTAGGGAGGTTCTCTTGAGCATACGGGTCGTGACCAAGACTTTCAATAGTCACCTGATGCTCAGGATACCCTGATGACCTAGGTCTTTTCCATGGATTGTTTTTTAATACGCTCTGAAAAGCAACCAAATTCTTCCCTCGGGGGTTTTCGGGGTCGCTGAATGAGATTCCGGTGCCGGATTTGAACTACGGCGCACCTGGTGATCAGGACATCCTGGTACTATTGTAACGAAGCTCAAAAATATTGTAGATTGTCAAATGATGAACAGGAGCAATTGTTCGCGAAGTCAGAATAAATATTTCATAATATCATTTCAAGACTTGCAAAATGAAATATTATTGAATACATGTAAAAACCATCCCGTTCAATGAAGCAGGAAGAACTATATTCATCGAAAAGTTTGAGTCATCTACATACATGTATTGCAGAGAATATTCTGTTTCTGCATGCGATAACGGTCTGCGATACGGTTTCGGCAACGCACGGTATTTGAAAACCAACGGGATCTTATTTAACATATACAAAAGTTTTATGAAACTGGGTTGACTACGAATTGGAACATGGATTGCAAATATAATCATGGCGATGTACAACGGAAGGGAGACATTCAGGAAAGCCAATGTACCGAACAGGCTCAGCAACACTGAATTAGCTGAACTTCTTCGGTACAGAATGTATGCAATAGCAATACATATAAAGAAAAAAATGGAGTTGAGCAAAATAATGTGATCAACGCATGTGACGAACACCTCAGAAGAACGTATTCAAAATTGGCTACTTGGGGAAGAAAATAATCCAATGACGCCAACTGAGTGGGGTTGGCAATTGGTGGATGGGTCTCTGCTACCCATAGAAATGACCGAACCGCCTGCTCCAACAGACATTTTAAATTTAGTATTTTGTGGATGTAAGACTGACTGCAGCAGTTTGTGTGGTTGTCGGTGGCATGGACTCCCATGTACCATGGCTTGCACGGTATGTATAGTACCAATTGCACAAATATTCAAGTACGTCTAAATGTGGAAGAACTGTGTGAAGAAGAAACTATGGAGGAACTTGCTGAAAGTCTTATGCAAATTATTTAATCTTTTTATGTTGAGTTCTGTGAGTTCAAATGATAAAGGCAATGATGAAATTTCTTGGAAATTAATTTGAAATTCCTTTCCCGTTTCCGACTTCCTTTAATTGACCAATATAATCCTGAGCCCCAGGTGACTATTGAGTGTCATGGTCATGACCCGTATGCTCAAGAGAACCTCCCTAACAGGTTCCATTACTTTGCAGAAGGTATTTCTACGAATTCCCTGGAGACGACAATAGTACCAGGATGTCCTGATCACCAGGTGCGCCGTAGTTTAAATCCGGCACCGGAATCGTGATCAGCGACCCCAAAAACCCCCGAGAGACGAATTTGGTTGCATTTCAGAGCATATTAAAAATCAATCCATGGAGATGACCTAGATAATCAGGGTATCCTAAGCACCAGGTGACTATTGAAAGTCTTGGTCACAACCGGCAACCACAAGAGAACCCCCTACTAAGTTTCACTCCATTGCAAAAGAGATTTTTCCAAATTCTCTGGAGTCGACGATATTACCCGGATGTACTGAGCCCCATGTGAGTTGTAGTTGAAATCTGGCACCGGAATCGTCATCAGCGACCCCAAAAACCCCCGAGTGAGACATTTTGACTATAGTTGGATATGTTTTCAACATTTTTAATATTATCTCCTGAAAGTGCATTCAAAGAGATGCATTTTCCTCTGTAGAAATGCTAGAATGCACATTAGAAAAAAAAAATGGTAACATTTTTTCTAAATGAATTCCTGAATCGATTTAAAAAAATTTTCAAAATCGGATCATCCGATTTTTTTTTCGACCTTTTCTGCTTTATTTCCTCGCCTACTAGAGAAAGTTGTATATAAAGATTTCCATGTGGTTAAACTATTGAATTGCCTAAAATTTCTGATAATGAAACTTATAGTTTACTGCATCCTGGGAATGCGATATGATTGGTAAATAAGAGTTTCGAATCGAACCGTACACCATAATAGTTTACCAAAATTAGTAGGTACCTACGAGATAGTGGATTATCCAAAACTAGGTAATCCAATTTAATCCAATTGACTCTGCATTTGTAAGGTATTGAATTTATAAGCTTAGGCTTAAATACTAAAATGTATTGCACAAAATTCAGTAATGGGATTTATTTCAATTTGTTATAAATAGCAGTAATGAACTAATATAATATGCATGCATGTATGTCTTCTTATCAGTCATTAATGAAAAGTAGTAATAATGAAACACCTACATTCATCCTTGGGGAACCCCAGATTTAGGAACAAAATATTGAAATCTACCGAATATGTATGAATTTAAAAAAATCAACCCATCTATATCATTCTCTTTTCAGCGTTTCTAACAGAAGGTAATGGCCGATACGATCGAAAGCTTTAGTCATTGATTATATTATTCAATACTTCAGTGAAGTCAATAATAATCAATTTGACCACCTTATTTATCAACTATACTTGAAAGTATATCGGAAAAAACGAGCTAAATTTGTAATAGTTGATATGTTATTCAAAAAACCATGTTGATGTGGTCACATATAATTTCCAAGTATATGAAGTATAAATATGGTTATAAAGAAGTACAGTTGCAAAAATTTTTGTAAAGTTAGAAATCCTGTAGCAAGGTTATATTTTTAAGGAATTATATCTTAGTTGTTTGAAGTTTATAACATATTCTAATGATAAATTACTCAGGGTGGTGTAAATTTATGTTTTTCCTGCTTAAGCTAGGTGGCTCTCGAACCAAAAGTTTAGAACTAGTCTTAGACCCATCATTTGATTTTGGTCGAATTTTCCAAAATTGATAACCACGCAGCAATGATGAAATTTCAAATCTTAATTAACAGAGAAAACCCGTATGCTCTTCTCAGATGTATAGTTGATAAAGATAAAGAGATGATTTGAACTACTAATTTTTAACAAATAAATTTATTGTCAATGGGAATCCGCTTTCCTCCTTTCGGCACTCAACCCTGTGAGCATATGCGTAGCGTACAGACCAACCTCCTGGTTTCTATTGAATAACATAATATAAAGTATATTTATTGTATGGTACCATGACTGAATAAGTATTTTACAACGACTGCTATTATCTAAATTAATTCTGTTAAAATGTATGAAGGATAATGAAAGAATTAGGTATAGGTAAGAAATGGATGTTTCATTAATACAACAAATTTTGACTAGCAAATACGTGTTTTGTCTTTTGTTGACAAAAAAATTGAGCTGTCAAAGTTAAAAATTATGATTATAACAGAGCAAACGTTAAATGCAATTTCTTATACGGGGATGTTAAATTGAACCAATTGAATCTAATTTCCTGTATCAATAAGGCACCCATGAGTAGTAACGGCCTCCCAAAAATAAGACATTCATAAGACAAAGGAAAATAATGAAAACATATGTAGAAATTAATTTATTTATCTTATCATAGGTCAATGTGCGTCCTCAAATGATTATAATATTTTAACTAGTGTTAAAGGAATTCCTAAAATTACTAATAAAATAATATTCATAAACAGAAATTTTGAATTCAATAAAGTTTTACAAATAAATATAACCACATATCGAAAATGGAATTGTGATACGTTGGGTTACCGTCTAATTGATTCAGTCGGTTATCAAATAGTGTATATTAATGCTTCATGTCCAAAAGTTATTGAATCTGAAATACACTTCAAGACAGTCTGGTAATGCATAAAAAATGCACTAAAATTTATTACAAATTATTTAATAATAACAGATCTGAAACCTGCTAACACGATGAACAAAACGGAATGAAACTGTAAAAACAAATATTATATAAAAAAAGATTGACTAAAATTTAAAAAACCATAAGAAAATGTGGGAAACTTTATTGGGTAGTTCTAAAAATAGTTTTATTATAAACATTTTCGAAAACACTCTTTATCCAATTCAATTGTACGATTGTCACAGCAGACGGCATTGCATCATCAATAAGGCAGCCGAAGGGAAAATTCACGACTATAATAATCAACTAGGAAGATATTACCCAAAAATCAAAAAGAGTTCAATCTTGAGTAAAGTTCTGAACTTTCAAAGATGGTTTTAATGGAATTAATACGTACTATAATATAAAATTTAAAAAACAGTAAGTAAATGTGGGAAACTTAATTGGGTAGTTCTAAAAATATTGTATTATAAACATTTTCGAAAATACTTTTTATCCAATTCAATTGTACGATTGTCACATCAGACGGCATTGCATCAATAAGGCAGCCGAAGGGAAAAATCACGACTATAATAACCAACTAGGAAGATATTACCCAAAAATCAAAGAGTTCAATATTGAGTAAAATTCTGAACTTTCAAAGATAGTTTTAATAGAATTAATACTTACTATAATATTTATTTATTTTTTTATTTAATATTTAATATTACAAATATAAAGCAATATAATAATATTTCACATTCTAGTGATTTTTTCTCCCACACTCTAAGTGAGTACACACTTGTATTGTGTAGTGAGAAAAAAAGAACAGCATAAAATGAATACAAGACAATTAAGAAATAAGGAGAAGGAAAGGAACAGTAAAAATAATATAGGAGATGGAGGGTGAATGGTACAAAGCAACACATATTACAATATGCAGTAATTGTGTGAATCAAAATTCAACAGTGCAGTTAAGGCTGTAAGCTGGTAAATAATAAATATACTATGTATATGTTTCTATAATTCTCAAGAAGTCCCTGTAATTACTATAAATATAAAGTTTAATGGCTGAAATGTATTTCTTGAGGTTAGCACATTTTCGAATGGCAAGAGCTAATAGATTATAGGCTTTAGGTAGAATAAATGTTACAAAACGGTGACATATGTTCTTGTTGTTAAGTGGTGTAACAAGTAGCTGGTTCAACGTGCCGCGAGTATTGTAACCATGATTTAATGTTTGCTGACAATGACTACTCTTATAGGCCGATATTAAAATTGTTAGAAAATATAATGACCGAATTTTAAATATCTCTTGAGAATACAATGCATTTGTCGAGGAACGTTTTTTTCGTCTAAAAATCATTTTTAATATAAAATTCTGGATCACTTTGAGATTTTGTAATGAGTTCTCATACAGACCACCCCACACTAGTATACCATAGCGCAGGAGTGACTCCACGAGTGATTTGTATATTATAAGTAACAGTTTAGTCGACAGTATCTCTCTCAGTATATAAAATTTGTAAATCAGTTTTCTCAGTTTTGTTGTTAAGTAGTTGATGTGAGTTTCCCATCTGAGATTTTTGTCGATTATAATGCCTAAGTATTTGATTTGGTTAACTTCAGTGATGTTTTTATTTAGATTAGTGATGCTAATATTCTGGAACTCTGGTCTATTTGCATTATTGGCAGAAAAAGCTATATAGTGCGTTTTTTCGACATTCAGAGATAGTTAGAAAGCATTTAGCCAATTCGTTATTATGTTTAGTTCACTTTGGACATGTAATTTAACTTGTGACCAAGAATCACCCTCGAATAAGATCACAGTGTCATCAGCATAGGAAACAATTTTAGCATTTGATAGTGAAAGGATTGAATTGATGTAGAGCAGAAAGAGTACTGGTCCCAGTACCGTTCCTTGAGGTACTCCTATCTTGACGGTAGTCGGAACACTTAGCGAGTCATGGATTTTAACTTGTTGTTGTCTATTATCTAAATAATTGCTGAAAACATCCAACACAGTACCTCGAATCCCATTTGTTTCAAGAATAGAAAGGAGTTTCTGATGGTTCAATGTGTCGAATGCTTTCGCCAGGTCTAGAAAGACCCCTATACATTTACTACTCTTGTCCAGCATGCTTATAGTTTCGTTCACTACAGTGTACATGGCATCACTTGTTGATTTACCTGCTTGAAAGCCAAATTGATAATCATTCAAGATCTGATTAGCTTTGAGGAATTCCATTAAACTATTTTTGAGGCATTTTCAAAGATTTTACCGAAGTTGTTTAAAACACTTATCGGTCTGTAATTATTTATTTTTGTTTTATCACCTGCTTTGAATATAGGTGTTATTATGGATTGCTTGAACTGATACGGGACCACTCCTGTTGAGAAGATGAGATTGAAAATGTGTACAAGAGGGACCAGTATGTGAATGTGTATATTTTTGATCATCTTGGTGGTAATATTATCTATTCCGGGCGAACAATTGTTTTTTAGTGAAGATATTTGTTGTATTAATTCAGTATCAGTTAGGGGGGTTAAGAACATGAAATTTCGATTTGGAGTAAGTGGTGGCGGCATAAATTGTTGAATAGGGACATTTTTTAGCATATCACTACCTATATTGGTGAAATAGTTGACACAATAGTTTGCCCTTTCATTATCATCATCAAATCATTGCCATGTTCGTCAACAACCTGGAATTTGTTGGATAATTTATTATTTTTTTCATTGGTAGCCTCACTCATGATACGGTACATTTTCTTCATGTCATATTGATTATTTTGTATTTCGTTCAAGTAATATTTATTCTTTGTCTGCTTTAGAAGTTTATTCAAATGATTTCTATAACGTTTGTACTCTAATTCTAGAAGAGGTGAGTATCTACAATTGAGCATTTTTTTCATTTTGTCTCTATATTTTATTGATTGTATCAAACCTGCTGTTATCCAAGGCTTAATTTTTTTAGATTCATCAGTTTTTCTTGAATATCTTTTTACTTGCCTCTAAATGATTATTAAAGGTTGCATAGAGTATGTTAGTAGCATGTTGTGCATAGCCAGATTGTAAAACATTATGCCAATTTTCTAGTGATAAGACGATATTTAGTTTTGCAGTA
The DNA here is from genome assembly GCA_958510875.1 of Endomychus coccineus. Lineage (NCBI taxonomy): Eukaryota > Metazoa > Arthropoda > Insecta > Coleoptera > Endomychidae > Endomychus > Endomychus coccineus. The sequence continues at coordinate 103,050,117 of OY294067.1, forward strand.
TTATATCCGCTGAAGGTTGTTTTATTATTTTTGTTATGTTTATTACTATTGCCTTCCCTGTTAATATTAATCATTACAGGATAGTGATCTGTGATATTACATTCTATAATGAATGAGCTTGGTATATATTTTCCAGTTAGGTTGAATTCCATTTTTACAAATATATGATCTAAACATGTGGCATTATCTGTTGTTATACAATTGGGCCTTCGAATGTAAGGTTTAAAGCCATATTTAGCCATGACGGAAATATATTTATTTACATTTACATCATCTTCTTGCATAATATCTATATTAATGTCACCAATGAAAAAGTCACATTTGGGACTAACTTCGCTCATCATGAAAAAGTCGTCAATCTCTTCAATGAATGCAGTCAAATTGCTAGGACAGGGTCTGTATACGCCAATGATCCTATAAGATAAGCCATTGCAAGCAAGTTTCAAAATGGATAAGGTTACACCACTTACCGCAAGCTTGATGTTTTTAACATTATAATTTAAATTATATTTGATTAAAATCACTGTCCCATCATTTTTATTGGAGTCAGCACCATTGTATGTGGTATCATATCCAGGAATATGTAAGTTTTCAGTAGATTCCAGCCGAAAGCACTCACTCAAAATAAAAATGTCACAACTGTGAAATGCATATTTTTTTTTACATGGCCAAGAACTCATTGAAGTTCTTTCTTATACTTCTTATGTTAGAATGCATGATATTCAGCACTTTATTGGGCGTATTATTGAATAGAGTGGCATACTCTTCTGGGTTCCGGTAGTTTCCCTTATGTTCTTCGTGGACTAAACTTAAGTCTTGTAAAATAACTTCTTCGTCCAGTAGAACCATTATGTGTAATAGTCGGTTTTGTTTTGTAGTATCTTAAGCTGATGTTCCAGAGAGGGACATTCCCTATCCATTGCCTTATGACTCACATTATAATTCACCTTGTATATCTGATTACTTTTCACACAGTTCACGCAGCAAGTAGTAGCTTTTGTACACTCATTTTCTTGATGATTTCCACTGCATTTGGGACAAATAACGTGATCAATGGGGCAGTTTTCTTTTTTGTGGTAGAATCCATGACAGTTGTGGCATCGAGGTATATTTAGGTCTTCGTAGATTGCGTATCTTTCCCATCCGATGTACACTTTATTTGTGCCTGTCAGCTTTTTGAATACTGCAGCTGAACATTCACCAAATACTATATTCTTACCGGTACGACCATGTAAGTGATCTTCAAATCATCAGGCAAATCATTCTGATTGATAATAGACTTTTCAATTTCTTCCAAGGTCATTTCTTGGTCAAAATTCGGAATTTTAATTCTGGGTTTCCTTAATTTACTTCGTTCAATGTTATATTCATCCTGTAACTTATTACGTACAACATTTTCCAGGACTTCAATTCTGTATTACTCTGGCATTTTATAACAACTGAGCCTGTTTTTGTAGTTATACATTTCTTTACACCAATTTTCAATTCAGCTAATTTTATTTTGTTGGTTATTTTTGATTGCTGTTTGATTTTTGGTTTAATAATTAAGTCAGGTACATTTATTGGTTTGGAAATTAGTTTCTGATTACCATTTGTAATTAATACATTCGCATAAGAGTGATTATTCATCATTTCATTTTCATAGTTATGCAATTTTGCTTGAAGCAGTTTGATGATCTCAAATTTGTCGTTGATTAACGCTTCTTCATCTTCAATTTTACTTTGTAAAAGCTTCACATAATCGTTATTACGACAAGATTTGCAATGAAACATCAGTAAACGCCGTTGTAATGGTAAACATCTTATTTCTGACGAAGAAACTTCGCTGCATTCCAGGCATATTAGATGGCTGTTTCATCTCCTTGCACAGTGAACATTCCATTTTTATGCATTATTCTCTTCAGAAAAGTATTCTCACTCCTGCACTGGTTAAGGAATAACTACGATTTTACCTTGGGAGGCAAAAAAGAAGGTAAAGGAGACAAAAACAGTTGCTGATAAGCTACAAGCTGATCACTTTGGATTCAATTATTTCAAACTATCCACTTATTTTGAAGAATTGCGATGTTTCTTAATTGAAACACTGATTAAACTTTCCACAAAGTCTTTGCACTATTAGTGAAACAAAGTCTGATAATTTTTAATAAACTATTTCCACTAAAAAGGGGAACTTTATGAGCAGCCCATCTTATTGTATCATTCATAACACGTAATTTAAAAAACCGTAAGTAAATGTGGGAAACTTTATTGGGTAGTTCTTAAAATAGTTTTATTATAAACATTTTCGGAAACACTTTTTATCCAATTCAATTGTACGATTGTCACAACAGACGGCATTGCATCAATAAGGCAGCCGAAGGGGTAAAATCACGGCTATAATAAACAACTAGGAAGATATTACCCAGAAATCAAAGAGAGTTCACATTGAGTAAAATTCTGAACTTTCAAAGATAGTTTTAATGGAATTAAAACTTACTATAAGGATGCAATTATGTCACTAAATTCGTGAATGTCACTAATCAGAAGAATAGCTCTCTTCTAAATAGAATCTAAGAGCTTCAGTGTATGTTTGGTGACTGAACTCCAAACATGAGAACGGTACTCCAGGGCAAGCCGAATATGCGCTTTGTAGATTATGAGGAGCTAATAGAATTTTTGTGAAGCGGTTTTCGCAATGGACCTTGCATGATCGTCCCATGAGGGGGTGTTGTTGGTGGTGATAACGAGCATTGATATGGAGGACTCTTCATAGGAATGTTGTACCTGACACTGTCATCATCATATAAGTGATTGTGTGGGATCCGCCCTCCTGGAGAAAATACAAACTTGAGTTTTGGTTGCATTAAAATCATCTAAGATTATCAAATCCTCATTTCAACATCGTTGCTAGATCTACATTAATTGTCTCGCTCTTCTGGCTACATGAGATGATATAGGGTTTCTAGATGAGAAAGCAGTATCTTCTGCAAAGATGTGGACGGGACAGGGGGTCACTTCCAACAGACCGTTGATATGGAGCAGAATCAAAATTGGTGTAAAGATATACCCCTGTGGAACACCAGCGTTAACAGCCATTGTATCGGAGGAGACTCCGACAACCACCACATAGTGATCTATCTGATAGAAAACGACTCGGTCAAATGCTTTGGAGATATCCTAGTGCTACGGCTATATTCCCCATATATTTCAATAGATGTCTGCCATATAAGTATTAGATAGCAAGCAAGACTCCTGTTGGTCACTGCTGACGGAAGTCATATAACCGGTCATTCATAGTTGAGCTCGATATTGATTGATTTTTCCATTACTTTAGAAATCCAGGTATTAGTGAAATGGGTATATGATTAAGAAAGGTCTTCTTCCAGAATTGGCTGGACCTGTCTTCCAGCTGGAAGGAAACACTAAGTTTGTATGAAAGTGTAAACAACCTGCAAACTGGCATTAATTCTGGGGCACATTCCTTGAGAATAACATGCGGAATTCCGTCTAACGCCATACCCTTTTTCGTATCGAGATCAAGCAGAATGCGCCTAATTGTGAGCCGACGAAAGAGAATTCCGACATATGGCTGTCGATTCCAGCAATATTAGGAGGGTCCTTCCCTTATGGATCCAAAGTGAAATTTGCTGCAAACATTTCGGCAAAATTATTTAATATGTTGGATTAATTTCAATGTTGATGAAAATAAGCTTACTAGCCATGATAGAATAAATAGACTCATCGAAAGAGGCATATAACGCCAAAATAAGATCAAATCTTATCGAATGCCCAAATCGCTCACGTTCGTAAAGACCTTCACTTGTTGCAGTAGTCAGTGTCTCATCATTTCTGGTTAGGGGAGGGAATGAACTGGGAGTAAAATCTCTTCCAATAGTCTTGGCGAAAGTTCAAAAAGAACGTGAGCGATTTGCGCATTCGATAAGATTCGAACTTATTTTGGCGTTATATGCCTCTTTCGATGAGTCTATTATTTATTCTATCGTGGTTAATATGCTCATTTTCATCAACATTGAAATCAATCCAATATATTTTTTAAAAATTGCATTTATTTATCGCTTTTGGCCTTACGCAAGCACATTTTGATCATTATTTAGAAACGTATTATATACTTGAAGTACTCGTAGCTTTTCAAACTACGTATAGATTTAAAATGGTTTATCGAAAAATAACTGATACCAACTGTACTTCTGATTCTTTATTTCTTCGTAACCAATGTAACATAGTTCATTTCTCTCCAACTTAATATATATTCACATTTAACTAAATCAATATTGACATTATATCACATTTAAATCACATTAAAACTACCAGTCAGATATAATCTACAATAAAATAAATAAATACAGCTATTTATAATACTCTCACAATAATTGGTATGTCTCCTTTCTCATTAATTTTTACTTCTATAACATCGTCCAGAGCGTTCAGTTTGTTTTTGACAGATTCCAAAGCCTGAGAAAATACTTGTATAATGATACGTAAGAACATAAGGAACTAATACAAAATCAATATTGCCAATGTCATTGCTTATTACGCATTGTTTCATTTCACTAATAAAACAGAGGCTGTTAGAAATCAAAGGCAAGATAAATCAGATCTACCCATTTCTTTACAAAGAATATTTTCCAAAGTTTCCATTCAAATATTTTTAATGTCCGCAGACTTCACATTCGATTAGCTTTTGTCCTAATACGTACAGCTAATCGGAATGGTTCGAGAACGATTTTGTAATAGTAATAAAGATGGATGGTGGCTGGCGTCTTTTGAATTTGATAGATATATAGATATTATTGAATAACAAATCCCAATATACAATATTCTCTAGTAAAAAAGTGTATATTTTAAAAATAAATATAAGAGGTCATGATGCTTTCACATATTACCGCATCTGTCACAATTAACACTAAAGGTGCAAAAAATGTAGGTACATTATTGCTAAAAATTGGATTTATGCCCATTGATTATATTGTCAAATGGTGAAGAGTAGATTCGTGACATCACAGTACGGTCTGAATATTTCGGGCCTTTTCGCCGCGTTCCAATAAGATTACCATCAATAAACAAAGGTCCAATTACATTATTGTCTATCATCCCTGCCCACACGTGTATTTCCTCCGAATATTGAGTATGCACTTGTCGTATCCAACGTGGATTCTCTCTACACCAAATTCGTTAGTTGTCTATTGACTCGTAACAAATCCAAAAAAAAAAAATTGCTCCAAACACAAAGACTCCGGAAGTTACTTGCAAATCCAAATCAATTGATCTATATTATTTGAGTTGCTATTCCACACTAAAAAGAAAATAAACTAAGAGGTCAGTCAAGCGTACTGACACAGCGCATATGCCCGAAGGGTCAAGACTAGTATGTGAGTATGTGAGCCAAGCTGCAGTCTATCTTGTTGCACGAGCTCGATTCTTTAGCACTGCCAGGATATGGATGGGCATTTAATCAAATCTGTAACTCGAAAATGACTTAAGGTACAGTAAATCCGAGTCACCGATCGATCGCTATGTATAAACCAACAGCGTGCCGCAAAAGCCGATCGAGTGTGCTGTCTAGTTGCGTGAGCTCGATTCTTTAGCACTGCCAAAGGTATGAATGGGCATTTAATTTAATCAGGAACCGGTCTAGATAGACATGAAAAATCGCAGCAACATATTACATCGAGTATTAAGTTTAAATTAACCGGTAAACAAAATATTATTAATGTGGTTGATTCTGCTCGTACACGCGAAATAGAAAATCATAATAATACAGTTAATGACAACCGCGAAGTTTAAAAAAAATCATTGATTTCTTATTGTATTTATCATCCCAAGATTTGGCTTCTAGAGGGCATGATGAAACTGAAAATTCAGTTAATAAAGGTAATTTTAGAGAATTGGTAGATTTGTTTTGTAAATACGACAGTAAGCTTCGCGATTTTACGAGTTACGCGTCAGTAAATGCAGGCACCTCAAAAACAATACAAAACGAAATTCTTGATTCAATAAATTATGTCCTCCGAAATCATATAGAGGATGAATTATTGGACGTCCCTTTTTTTTCGTGGCAGGTTGACGAAACAACAGATATAACGTGTAAATCACAATTATCAAATTTTTAGATTTCAAAAAAATGGACAACTAGGGGAAAGATTTTTAGGGTTTTACAATGTTAGTTCGGGAAGGACAGCGGTCAATTTATTCAATTTTTTAATGGAACCATTTCAACGATTTGACTTTGCGAACAAATTAATTGCTCAGACTTACGACGGCGCATCTGTAATGGCGGGACATTTAAACGGTCCTCAAACAAAAATAAAATAAGTTTCGCCTCAGGCTATTTTCACTCATTGTTACGCTCACAACATGAATTTGGTTTTAAGTAATGCATGTAGTTCCATTAAGGAAGTTTTAAATAACATAGTAGGAAACACAATTCCCTGTAATGCTCCAACTCGATGGAATTTTACATCACGTGCAGTGTTTACCATCCATAAAAATAAAGACAAATTAATTGAAACATTTGATTTTATATTAAACAGTGATGACTTTTCAACAGATCAGGTTTCATTAAATGCTGCTGTTGGTTTAAAATCTTATTTAGAAAATGAAGAAATCTTATTTTTCAAATTTTACAACATAAATTGACTGATATAATTTATTCAAGAGATCGTTTGAAACATCTCATTGATAAAATTTCAAGTTTCCGTGATACAGAATTTCATTTTAATATTTTATTTGAAAATTTGTCAACTGACATGAATTGAAGTTTTTCGACTTGACGAATAGAAGATTTTTCGAATCTTTTTCAAAAGAGTTTCCCAATACACTTTTAGATAACTTAGTTCTAAAATATAAATTTTTTGATAAAATAGCACTGCACAATGAATTATGCGTTGTATTCTTGGATAAAGATATTTTAGGCCAGTACGACAGTCACGCCGATATGATAAAATATATGATAGACAATGGTTTGCAACAAGTTTCACCTCAGTTTTATAAACTACTTTGTTTGTCACCATTCCTGCCCCGTCGGCATCGATGGAGAGATCAATTTCTACTCTCAATTAAAACTTACATGCGAAATACAATGGGCCAAAATCGTTTATACAATGTTAGTTTAATATCTATTGAAAAAGATTTAGTAAAACACTTAAAACAAAATGATACATTTATGATAATATTATTGATCATTTTTCGCAAACTAAAGACAATTCCGTTAATATATAAAATAAAGTTAATAAAATGAATAAAAAAAAACAAAATATGAAAAATTCCAAAAAAAATAAAAAATTATTAAAAATCCAAAAAAAATTAAAAACAAAAAACGAACAAAAAAAATGTTTTGCCAAGAGAAACTCTATACCTCCACGTTGGTTCTTGCTGGGCAACAATTAATTTTGTCACTTGAGTAGCAGGTACGGTCGATGCGCAAAGGTTAAATTAATTGGCCGAATAGAGTATATTTTTACAAAAACGTTTTATGTCCGGCCTCCTCTCAAAAAGTTCACGAGCCGCCACTGCTTATAATCACGAACTATAACGCCAATCGCAACTGTTGTCCGTACCAATTGGAAGAGGTTGCCAATGGAATAAATAAGGTTATATTCCATAATTAGCAGTTTAAAATATTTCTAATTTAGATAATCTTACGATCGATAACCAATTTATTTGGCTACGCTATGAAAAATTTTCCTACTTTACAAAAGCTACATACCAACATGATTTCGGTAACAGATTTGTTCTCTTTCAATGTCTCCATTGCCGTTGGATCTACGCCCGCAAATCCCGAGACCACATCTGTATGAACTTGGCAAGTGATTTCTCCAGAATCATCCTCCACCTTAATGACCAATCTGAATTGACCCTCTCTTATAACAAGTCTTTCTGTGACAGTTTTGAATCGAGCTCTAATTTTGAATACTCCATTAACTCCAGATTTATCCTTCAAATCTATTATAGACAAAATTGTACTTTCTTCCAATAGTGCTGTTGAATTCTTATGATTCAAATCGCAGTCTATGGCTATTTTTTCAAAGATATCGTCATCTGGAAATAGATCAACACTAGCGTCTATGAGTTTTATGGAGCTTGTTGCCGACATGTTCGGGGGAGATAACATATTTCCATTATTGGCCAAACCTATCACATTTCCCTTCTTTTCAGCTTTATGTCCATCACGCATTTCAACGATATCGAAATCTATGTCATTGAAGTCATCTTCAAATAGATCAGGTGTATGAGATACCATTCGTTTAGAAGGCTTAGAAGTACCGGCATTCAAATCATTTTCTGCTTCTAATAATAATTCAATTTCTGCGGCATACCGTTCTTCGTCTTTATCGGCGATGTTAAAATTCTTTGGATTTTCGGGATTAGCACCCATGGCGATACTATCTGGAACTTGCCTTTTGATAGGAACATTCTGAGCATTCCTCGCAGTAGCAGGTCCTCTTGATGATTCTACAAAACAAAGGAACATCATGTATATACACTTACTGTTGAAAGATTATATGCGATATTATTCTATTTGAACGGAACAATGCAAGATAATTCAAATGATTCCTTTTTACGAATAATAACCAGTGCCATATACTCGAAGATAGTTGGTTAAACAATCGAATTTTAAAGAACTAGATTCACATTGTGCTCTAACTGCTATTTGTACAATAATTTGTGCAACGCTAAATTATATCAAACATCAAGATATAACCGGTTTATGCAGTAAGTATTCAACCAAATCAATATGGAATCGAGATGAATGTCTAGAAATCTCGCAATTCTAAACTATACAACATTATGTCAAAAAAACTTAATTGAGATCTTCAATAAGGAATAACTACATTGATAGATTACATACTATTTATTGACTTCTACTTGTGTCTGGTTAAGCACGGTAATCGTGTGTTCTGGTATATCTGGTGGGATCATCATCAGATGGGTAAAATTAGAATTAAGGTTGTTGACATACTGTTAGAAAGAGAACTGATCCCAAGGATGGCCCTTATGGCACACCTCGACTCATATTTGTGGCCCAGAAATTACACAACTCTAATGATTCAAGATAAAAAAGCTTACCTACGATGTAAATTAGAAAAGATTCAAAATTGTTGTATAAGGAACTGAAACTATTAAATATAAATATAAAACAATACCAATACATTTACAATATGTCAATAGATTGAATGATTTTTTTCTAAATGTTGACTCAATAATTTATGTATCTTCAGAAGTTTTGGAGAATTATAGTGCTGTTGTATAGGAGAAAGAAAGCTATGGTTTCAACATTGAAGTGTCTTTATCAAACATATACAAAAGAATGAAATAAACAATAGTATAAATAGGAACTTAAGTACAATAGGGTATAAGATAATGAGAGTTGTATAATTAAGAGTAAGCAATCATCCGAAATTCCAAAGCAAGTAGATCCTGGAAAAATAGTTTAAATTAAGAAACAATTTGTGCTATAAATAAGAATTAATCACCCTTATCAACTAAAAAATACTCTTAAATTAAAAGTACCAAGTAGCCATCATCAGAGTTAGTCAAATTATAAATCAAAATGTGCCTGTTTAAATTCTATTTAGAGATAACAATGCAAATAAGGGGTTACCCTCAGCTGGAGAAAAATCCGAATTTAATATATTGCCTTTTCGTTTATACATTTCCATCCTTTCTAAGTTACCTAGATATTAGTCCGTACTGTGTATTAAAAGTGATAAACTTTCTTGAGAAATAGTGTGACCTATATTCAAAATATGTTCGGCTAACGCTCATTTTTTATCATCATTTTTCCTTATATGGGCAAAATGTTCTTTAAACCGAATTAGAAAGTTCCTTTTAGTTTGACTCGCATAGAATTTTGAACTCGACTTACAATATATTTAGTAAGTCCCGGATTTGTCGAAGTTGAAAACTTTATTAAAGGTGTTTCCTAAGCGGTTTTTTAGCTTGTTCTTACATCTATAAACTGGTTGTAGTGCAAATTCAAAAAAAAACTAATTATGGAATTTATTAATTGCTAAGGATAAGTGAAACTTTTCAATTTTATTGAAGTATTTGAAGGTAATGGCTCTAGTTAGGTAAGTTGGCTGTCCAATTTCCTTTCTTTTATTTTATTAAATTGTCCTGTATATGTCAAAATCCAAGTGATTACCAGCTTTCATAATGTTAATGTTAAGTGACAGTGAATTACAATGAATCAAATCGGCTATTAAGCGTGTTCAAAAAGTCAAGTAAATCAAAATCTTTACTTATAATCGCAAAAGTATTGTTAACATATATTTACCAAACTTTTGGATACTTTTGAAGTTCACTTAGATATTGGCCAAAATAGGAGAGAGTGGATTGCACATCCGCTTGTTTGAATATAGTAGTTTTGGTTATATTAATATTGTTTGGTTCAACTTTTGTATGTTTGAAAATGACACTTCACTATAGTAACTTTTTAAACTATAATTAAAAATGATATAAAAATAATATATACGTTTTTTCATCTATTCATAATGATAAATTACCATAGAGTAATGGCTTCTACCATTGACTTCCTGTATACTCTGTAATTATTGAATTAAGTAATTTTCCTACATCATGGAAGCAACCAATTTCAATATCTGTTGCTGATATGCCACAAACTTATAATGATTTAAAACAATAAGTATATTATCAGTCATCCAAAAATTATGAAAAGGTTCTACATTCGTGATATCCATTCAGGGTATAGAAGTAAGACCAAGGACATTTTAAAATTACTAATGATGTAGTTGAACCAACTGACAAAAGACTTGTTACCAAACTAATTCTCCTCTATTTCTCTAAAGCGTTTGATACTAGCCATCATGGTATTATGATAACTATACTATTTAGGATAGACTTCATATCTCCAAATGCTTATCCATGGCTTATAGTAACCTTAAGATATCATTGTGTGAAACACAAGTGATTTTGTCCCATTCAACTACTGATGCCAAATTGTTTCAACTGTCCTTTATTCAAAGTTCTTTAATAAAATACAATTAAAAAATAGTTACCTAAGGTATATTTATCTTACATGATAAAATCAGCATATTTCGCATAAACTAAAAGATGCTAAATGGATCAGTATGACTGATAGATTTAAGCTTTTCTGATTGTTATTATCACAAAATGTTAACATTGAACAACACACCATTATATTTCTATAGAGAAATAAAATATTGCATGATTATGCACAATCTGAACATTAGGGGGAAAGATTCAATTACAATTCCCAAATCAAATCATATGACTTTATTAAAATGTTCCCTCCAATATGAGATATGTGAATTATATAAGAATGTTTCCCATGAGTACAAGTTTTAATCTCAAAAAGAATTTATTAAAATAAAGTTATAAGACATCAGTTACAGTTAGTTATTCTCACTTGAAATATGTTATTTTTTATTTCGTAATGGTTATGTTAATCTTTCATATCATTTTCAAGTAAGATTGAGTTGAAGAGTTATCTGGTCGGTAGTTACTTGCTGTATAGATTCACAACTGACTAAGACGTTTATTCATGCAAATTTTTTTCATGTTATTTGTAACTGAGATTATATAAGAAAATTACTATAAAACAAATCTGTACTTTTGGGAGAATAAAGAATATATAATTATTACAGCTTATGCGAATGCACGTGGGGATTTTCGAGTTTTATGTATATATGTATTACATATTATGCTTCTTTAAAACTTATGTCATATCTACATTTTATTCAAGTTACATTACAATACATTTAAATGTATAAATGAGTTAAATCAAGGTGTCTAAGTTTATAACATCTTGTCGTTTTAATAATACATATCCCATATGTTTATATAATGAGACATTAGACCAAGTAATGTGGACATTTCTGAATTTCAATTGTTGCTGGTGAGGAGAACTTTTTACATATGAATTGAATTGATGAAAGGTAGACTTCGCAGTAAATTCTTATGGTAGTTCTACTTTTTAGTGATTCTTTTGCACATTTTGACAAGGGAAACCTATGTTTGTAGATCATCTTGAGAGCCAGCGGTGGAAATTTGTGAAATGAAATATGAAGTGAGCTTTAGTCAAGTCACAAAATATTTTAATCGTGGATGAACATAATCAAAACCATGGAAATTTCAATTTAACATGCTGACTGCCCTGTTTAGCATGTTTACCTCACCAGTAATATTCTACTTCAAGCCTCTTGTTAGAATAGAAATAAGTTTCAGTTTGCTTCACACTTCAATATCATATTGGGTACAATTGTTGTTAAACAATCATATTTCTAATAGTCTTAAGCTAAAAAAGTCTGTCTTCACAGACTGCGAAAATTTGTATCATTGTGGCAGTCAACATGTTAAAAGTACCAAAATCTAAAGAATTTAAGAAAACTTCAAATCATTGAACATTGCTGAAAACACATCCACTAATTTAATGCATGCAGGTGCTTATAAATATAATTTTCAATGTTTATTTGTTTACCTGTATCTTTCTTGGTGATATCAAACAATGTTTCTTCAATCATACGAGGATGAGGATTCTCTGGTAATCCCAGAGCTCTGGCTAGTACATTCTCAGCAGCATGGGAGATTAATATCTCTTCTACCTTTCCACCTAGAAGTTGAACATTTTTGTCTTCCAACATTAATTTTCCACGCCTTATAGTTATAGGGCCAATTATTCGAATTTTACTTCCTGGGCTAATGTTGATATTTAAGGAAGGTATTGGCTTATATTCCATAGCTTCCACAAACTGAACACCATCTGTTAGTAGAAGTTGCAACATTCTCTGACTTGATATGAAAGTACCATCTTCCTGTTTATTTGCACGAGTGAGAATATTTTCTTTTCTGATTAGTTGGAGCTGCCAGTGTTTTGGTTTTGATATATCAAGTACTTGCATAATTTGCAAGGAATAGCTGTCTTTCAGAATAAACTTTCTGTGTTCTGATAAATTACGAGGCAGTATTGGCGCTTCTATCTCTCTTAGATCAAAAGAAAGCCAGTGCTCATGTACATTTCCTTTCAATTCATCCAGTGAATAATTTGGTCCTAAAATTTCTTCTTTACACCATTGTATACAAGCTTCCACCCAGTTATCAGATACAGGAACATTCAGTGAAGAGAAAAATGCTAATAAAGAATTTATTTCACCTTGCATGTTACAAGAAAATGTATTATTTCCACAATTATCCGGTATCCGGCAACTATAATGAAAACAAAATATATTTTAGCAATTAGCACTACGCTCCTCTCTCAATCAAGCATAAAAAAAGTTAATTTACAATATAGAATATATCTAATAATATCAATTTACGAATGAGAATCTAATTTCAAATCATAACCATAATATTTATGTGTAAGAAAAGAAGTGAAAGTGAGCCTGGCCAACTAAAACACAGCCTCCTTTAGATTTGGCAACACTGCGCATTTCTAACTTGAAGCTTCTCACACGTGTTACATGTATAGGAAACGTCATCCTGATGAAACCATATGTTTATACGGCACAAACGAATTAACACACTCAAAAGAATAAGAATTGAACAATACCAGTAGATTTTAACTTTTTTTCATTACGTTGTTGCAATGATAAAACTTTTACTCCGATGATGTGAGCTTTATTTGGATACTATGAACTATATATACAAATTCTCGGGAAATAGGTCATACTAACACATATGCTTATTATTTTCGTCTTTACGTACGTTTCGGTCTCACGATCATCATCAGAAGACATAACTGTATAAAACATGATTTCTTAAGACTAATTGTATCACCACAAGTCCTTATCGCACTAATTTCAATTAAAAATTCCCTCGTCGCCGAAACCAACAGAAACACGAACAATCGAAATTGTTGATTTCCAAAAAACGAAATGTCGGATTTCATATTTGGCAACGTCATCTTGTAGGAGGGAAAAATTGGCGACAATAAAGTTTCATGTATTTTGAGATATCATTTCAAGTAAAGTCAAGAAAAGAAAAAAGAATTTTGCATTATTTCGATTATTTCCGAATATTTTCGGATTCTTCTAAATTTCCAAGAAACATTTTGTTAAGCATCAAAATGCACAACTTTGCCCCAATTTAACCATCTTCGTTACTCTCATAGTTTCCGAAATCCCAACCATGTGGCTCGAATTTGAAATACAATCCTTAATGTATCATTTTATATGTCCTTTGAACCAAAAATAAAACTTGTTTGCTTATGAATTTTTTATATTTGCACAAAAAACTAACTTGGACTTGTAATATTCTTAATCTCAATCTAAGTATGGCTAAAATCTTTAACCAAAATTTAAAAAAAAAGCAGCATATGACAATAGTTATTTCTTTAACTAGTGCAAAAGTGTATATTTGTTGCACGATGTGTGAAGTTTTCAGACCAAATCGAGAGCTGCAATCATGCAAGTGCAACAAATATGTCTTTTGCACACAACATTTTTTCGAATTAAACTTGTTTTTATTTCAAATTTTATTGAAGAGTATTTTACAACACAAGAAACATTCAAATTTTTAACTGACAACTTAAAATTAATTACGGAAAATGTCCCTGTCAGAAGTCGTTCATAGGTAATTATGAAAATGCTTTCGTTTGTAGCAAGATTAGGGTAAATCAAAATTAGAGTAAAACTTTTTTTTTTAATACCAAACAATAACGTAGTTACCACGTTCATACGTATACTCAAAAATACAAGAAAAAATGTAATTTTTAGATTAAATTCGTAATCAATAAAGTATGGAAGAATTTTTTGCGCTAGTGCAAAAAGTAAGTTACTTTTTACAAAAAGTGATTTTTTTGCACTATAGCAGAAAAAAACTTTTATTCAATAGAAACAACAAATACTCAGTCTTATCATTCATTTTCTTAATGTTAATTGCTAATGGTCCAGTGTAAGCTCTATTAGTAGGATCTCTGAATTTTGATTTTGTTTAAGTAACTTCAAACAGGATATAGCTCCTTCAGTAAACTCTATGCATTTAACGTAACCTGGATGTGATGCATTATACACAAACTGTATGTATTTCGATATCCTTGTATTATTTCTATCAGATCTGAAGGTTTTTTAATAAAATGATGACAACCAGTTTTTAAAATCTAGTAGGTACATCCTTGTAAGAAACAATGTTTATCGAAAAAGGCGTGTTCTTTCTGCAATTTTGTATCATTGTCTCATATTCCTCAAGAACGTATATAGTATACACGATCACATCTTCCGATCAATCTTTTTGCACTTCCAAAATCCCTGTCGCAGGCAGGAAAGGGGTGACAACGAATTTGGAAATGGTGGTAGATCGTTTTGAAACGTTTACCTATTGGTAAAGTATTCAAAATCTTAGAATGATGTCTTGGACAAGCCTCCAATTCTAGAACTTCTTCAGCTAGATTCATTATCGTTCAAGAAGGTACACGGTTCATTAAGCCTGTTTTTAAGTTGTGGATTTCAAAGGAATAAACTTTTAGTCGTGCGACCATAAATAATAGACATCAAAATTATTGGTTGAGAATAAGAATCCTCAACGTCGCGCGCTACCGAACGCTTTAATTCGGTCCCAGTACTTTTCTTATATTAATTTGATGCAGCTTAGTGTTTAATACAAAATGACTATGACAGAGGGAAATGTGAAATTTTGGATTGTACTGTTCTTATTCTAACTATCTAACCGATTCAATTATTTATTATAGTATAGTTCAATCCATAGACCTATTATCCTTAGGATCTATGGTTCAATCAAAGATGATACATACACATATGTATGCTGTATGAAGTTCAATGTTCAATGGTTGAGTTGAGAGTTGAGATAGTAAAAATCAGGAAGGTAAAAGCATAAATTATAGCTTAATTAGTGAACAGACCATGGGTAAAACAACTAATAGCTGGATCAGAAGCGATCACTGCTCTTTCGGCTAAATGCATCTAATTCATTGGATTTTTTTTAATTTTCTGGTAAAATTAGTTTATAAACTACAGGTATGTCGAAAGGAAAACAAACCATAATATTTTTCAGTTGATGTTCAGTGCCATAATCGCCACTCACTGGAAATGCAAGGAATGTTTGTTGATAGACTTCTATAAATCTTGGCAGGAATGGGTGATCGTGATCCATAGAGTAGTTATAGAATTTACTGAAACATAGTATGATACAACAATAACTCAATCTGTAACTTTTTCATTTTAGTTCATTTGCTTCAAGATGGAAGCAAAATCGGTTGTCAATGTCAAATTTTCTTCCAATTATTTATGTTTTCAAGAATTATAAAAATATGATTCAGGTGAATATGTAATTTCATGAATAATTTAATATTCTATCTTTGGAAATTTTTTAGTTATTACCTAGGAACAATAAGTAATCATGGTGTTCAAATCAGCAGTTCAAGTGTTACAGTAAGTCCCTCAAGATTTCGAATTTAAATTAAAGTATTGTACCATTCCTTCAGTTTTTATTTCAACTTAGCAATGTTGTGATTTCCGTGAGTTTCCGAAAATAAACCTAATAGATTGATAATCTGACATCAAAACTTGTGATTTTGAGGTTAAATTGTTATTTCAGACAAGCAGAAGATCTTAAGATTAAAAGTTTGGCAAATTATGATTTACTAAATGATTCAACAGCTTGGACTGATCAACAGAAACTGCAAAGTATTTACCATAAAGTGCTTGTACTCGATCTTGAATATGCACTTGATAAGAAAGTAGAACAGGATCTCTGGAATATTGGATTCAAAAATCACATAACTCATCTACAAGATTTAATAAGAGATAAGAAGGTAGTATTTAAATAAACTAACTTAATTATTTTTCATTTTTTATTCTGCTGCTTTTAGAGCCCAAGGAGATCAGATTGTCAAGCACTATTAAACTGGTGTTTAGAAGCAGCCTCTGGATTTTACATTTCTCTTTTACAAGAGCTTTGTAATACTCTTGATATTGACTTACCTTTTAGAAGACAAGGAAGAATTTATGGGCAAATAAAAGACATATGTTCTGATCAACTAAATGCTCCACAGTCATCATCTTGTTTGTATATTTGCCAATATTGCTTGGTTCATTTAGGTGACATAGCAAGGTATAGAAATCAAAGACAAGAAGCTGAAAGTTTCTACAAGTAAGTTCGTTTTCTTGATAAATTATAGATATAATATGTGAAACCTCACCAAAACTGTTCTATAAATTTGATTCAAAAGCAAACTGTATATTGCTTTATCAATGGTTATATCTCAATGGTTATATCAGAATTATATGTATATGAAAAGTTTATTGATTTGTTTGTGGTTATATAAAATGACCAGATATCAATTTGCTTGTTGTGGAATTTCTATATTCATTTTACAGGTTCATTCTAATTGAATATTCATATTTTCTAAACAAAATTAATCAATTGTCTCTATTGCGTAGTTTTTGGTTCTTCATTATCTCCAATAGTATAACTATTTTTCAATACTTCATGCCAAAGGTATAGATAATCACTTTATTCAAACATCAGTTGAGAAGTTGAAAATCATGAACTTTCATTGTTTCAATTGAAACTTGAAAATTCTCAGTGATAGTTAACAAAAGCTAATTTATTTATTATTAATCTTATAAAAAAGTTCAAATTATTATATTTACCAAACTAACCTGCCATAATGTTGCAGTTTGGAGTTTCCTGTACAGGAACACATTAATAGCTTTTCAATGGGGTCAGGTTGGAGGGGCTTATCCACCAATTTTCTTTTTGATCCCCTATGTAAAAGTGGGAATAACGCTTTTTACCTCTAGTGAGCCGCATGATGAATAAAATAAGTCACAGAATCTGGAATTAGGTCTGAGATGTTTGTTCATGAGATCATGTTACAATAGCTATCAAATACATTTTCCAACCTGTTCATTAAAATACATGTCTCATGAGTTTCAAAGTTTCAAAAAATCCTATAACTATACTATCTTTCATCAATTCAGGATATAATAATTATTGTTTTACTTTTCAGACAAGCAATACAAGTGTCTCCAACAAGTGGACATCCATACAATCAATTGGCTCTACTTGAGGCTAGCTTAGGGGATAAATTATCAACTGTATTTTACTATATTAGAGGAATTGCTGTCAAAAATCCTTTTCCTGCTGCCACTACTAATTTACTAAGCACTTTCTCTTCATTGATGGATAAAGAAAGGTAATAGTTGTTTAGTTTAGTTTAGTTTAGTATATTTTTTTTGCTCCGTTACAATATAAATACAGAAAAATATATGGAAGAATACCTAGGTGTAAAGCACGTCAAGTTAAAATTTTATATAAATTTGAATTACAATACATTTCTCATCGTAAATAAAAATAACAGTGGGTAAACAGATTAAGATGTGTATAGGTATTAAAATGGAAACGATACGATGACTGAAGTGACTTAGAACATAACAGACTAATGGAATACCTATATATTATTCTAAAAGCTTTATGGTGAATATTCATCACTATTATTATAAATTTCACATTTGCTTTTTCTGCTTCCATTACTAATTTACTAAGCACTTTCTCTCCATTGATTGATAAAGAAAGGTAATAAGAACATAACAGACTAATGTAATACCTATGTATTATTCAAAAAGCTTTATGGTGAATATTCATCACTATATTCAGATTATTATAAATTTCATATTTGCTGTCAAAAATCCTTTTCCTGCTGCCATTACTAATTTACTAAGCACTTTCTCTCCATTGATGTATAAAGAAAGGTAATAAGAACATAACAGACTAATGTAATACCTATGTATTATTCAAAAAGCTTTATGGTGAATATTCATCACTATATTCAGATTATTATAAATTTCATATTTGCTGTCAAAAATCCTTTTCCTGCCGCCATTACTAATTTACTGAGCACTTTCTCTCCATTGATGTATAAAGAAAGGTAATAAGAACATAACAGACTAATGTGATACCTATGTATTATTCAAAAAGCTTCATGGTGAATATTCATCATTATATTCAGATTATTATAAATTTCACATTTGCTGTGAAACATCCTTTTCCTGCTGCCACTACAAATTTACTAAGCATTTTCTCTTCTATGATGGATAAAGAAAGGTAATAAGAATATAACAGTCTAATATAATAAAGAAAGGTAATAAGAACATAACAGACTAATGTAATACCTATGTATTATTCAAAAAGCTTTATGGTGAATATTCATCACTATTATTATAAATTTCACATTTGCTGTCAAAAATCCTTTTTCTGCTTCCATTACTAATTTACTGGATAAAGAAAGGTAATAAGAACATAACAGACTAATGTAGTACCTATGTATTTTTCAAAAAGCTTTATGGTGAATATGCATCACTATATTCAGATTATTATGAATTTCACATTTACTGTCAAAAATCCTTTTCCTGCTGCCACTACAAATTTACTAACCATTTTCTCTTCTATGATGGATAAAGAAAGGTAATAAGAATATAACAGTCTAATATAATACCTATGTGTTATTCAAAAAGCTTTATGGTGAATATTCATCATTATATTCAAATTATAAATTTCACATTTCCTGTCAAAAATCCTTTTCCTGCTGCCACTACAAATTTACTAACCATTTTCTCTTCTATGATGGATAAAGAAAGGTAATAAGAATATAACAGTCTAATATAGTACCTATGTGTTATTCAAAAAGCTTTATGGTGAATATTCATCATTATATTCAGATTACAAATTTCACATTTGCTGTCAAAAATCCTTTTCCTGCTGCCACTACAAATTTCCCATAAGCACTTTCTCTTCGAAGATGGATAAAGAAAGGTAATAAGAACATAACAGACTAATGTAATACAATACCTATGTGTTATTCAAACAGCTTTATGTGAATATTCATCATTATATTTAGATCAGTAGAAATTTCACATCCTACAAAGGAATTAACTTTCTTCATTTCATTTATTTGTTTGGATAGTTTAATTGAACCTCTGCAATCCTGTTTTTGATATGTTTAGTTCAGTGGCAGTCAGTTACTATGAAATATGAGATATAAAGCAAAAGTTGCTATCTGTTTGTGGAGAGTGTATAAATTAGATTTTAAAACCATCAAGTATTATTCAATATTAGAGGGCACTTGTAGGCAATATTTAGGTGTTTGAAAATCTATTGATACTAAAGATAAATGTAGTCTCTTTCATTGAGGTAGAAAACTTTAGCCCAATTGTTGCTCCAGAATTATGTTAACCAACTTTTGCTCGATTCCAACAATGATTCCCATGAGTAGAAATTTGTCGGGTTTCTCAAAGTGAGCACAATCTCGAGTACAATGAATAATATTATTTTAGATATGAGAAATTACAATTTCACATTGAAAAAAACCATAAAAGATGGTGTTGCTGTCAAGTAATTCAATTCTACTTATTTTTGAAGATAAACCTTGAATCTGCATCAAATTGATATTCATTCATATCAGATCTACTTTTTCAAACCACTTTATACCCTGCATTGGACATTCATATTTTTTTCAGAATACGCTTTTCGAATCTACACTTCTGTTCAAATTTTACTCAAGTTCTAAAGGAATATACAACAATGTCTGTAGTATTCTTCTGAAAAATCTAAATTCAGTAGCTAATGAAAGAAGATTGTATTTTGGAGTTTCCAATTTTTAATTCAATTGTGTTTCCAAATTATTCTTAAAATAGCAGTCTGTAATTTTGAACTGAAGATTAAATGTTTATGGAAAGACTGTGATGCTTAATAAGTGATGATTTTCTGCTGTTAACATATTCTGTAATCCAAAACAGTTGAGATTGTAGCTTGATTCCAGATCTTTTAGGAAGAAAATCCTTATTTTCATTAGTTTTTTGATGTGGGGAGAAAAATTTCAGCCAAAATTGGAACATCTGAATAGGCTGAACTATTATTACATGTGATTGTTAAAAAATGGTTTGATGACAAATCCTCTTTATTGAGGGTTTTCGGAAAATTTTGCTTCATGCTCAATATTATTTTCAGTCATTTGGAGAAGGTGCAGACAAAAATGACCGCTAACGAGTTCATTCATTTGTTTCTCTGTTCTCATGGTTATTTATACACAGCAAACGAACTAGACCAGGCTAAACTGGTTGCGAAAAGTTTGAACACAACTATGACGGCATTAGTGGCCACAGAAAGCTTCACCGCAGAGAAATTAGTTAAATTAACCGTGATAAATTTATATGCCTTGAAACATGTCATGGATACTTCGACGACAATTGAAGATTTATCTGCAGATGAAATAAGAGTGAGAGATTTAATTTTGGATTTACTGGGTGGATCTTTGAGTGCTTTTTTAGTTCCCGTTCATACCCTTAAATCGGATGAAACACTTCTGGATTATTATGCTCTACCTGCAGGTATTTCTCAAAAATATAATAAGTATTACTTTTAAGATACTTCTGTTATTAGAATTATGACCCTTGAATTATTTTATTCATTTTACTGTTCTCTTCGCTCACTCCGTCTTAAGCATAAACCCGTCTTAGCTAAATTAGGGAAAAGCGCTCTTTGTTGGGTGCCGTCAACGGAACGCGCTAGCCCTTTGTCGGGTGCCGTATCAGCAGATGCGACCGGCAGTGAACGTTGTGTTATTATATTTCTCTCTACAATCGGCCAGATAGTTAACCCACTGAAGACGCGTGAAACAAAGCGGATAGTGTCGAGTATTTCGACGGACCGCTCTGATCAAAAACTCTAAAACGACTTAATTTCGAGCATATTATCTAGTTTGTTTCAAAATTTCACTTGAATTGCATTTAATGTTTGACCCCTACACGAAAACATACTTTGTGCCATATAACCCGATTCAAGAGAAGACTTCGTTCATTTCGTGTTAATCAAAAGAAAGTATCAATAATTTATTTGAAATTGAAATGAATCTACTGTACAGAACAGCTGGGTGCCCTATTAAAGTACAATAAGGCGTCACTTTGAGTTGAAGACGTTTGGGCGCGGATTAGTAGTAGCGTTATTTCCAGGTAGCTGTTGACGTCGCCGTGGCTAAATGAAACGTAAGATTATCAAACCCACGTGTTTCCCAGACTAACTCAAATTAGGCCACACTTTTTCTTTCGGGGACACAGTGATGAAACGTAACAGATTTAGAGCGCCACCACAGATCCTATTTAAGTGATTTCTTTAATATGTTACATGCAAAAAGCATCATTGGTTTGGCAATAAACAGTTAGTAAATGAAGCAAAAATATTCAAAACAATATCGTTATATTCAACGAACAATTTAAAAAATGGGTTTAACAAAATCGCTCATCCTTTCGGGTGTCACACATAATAAATGCAATTCAATGGAATGAAAGATTTAAAAACAAGAATTTACGGATTGTTAAATTCAGTAACTGTGTATGTTCCTTATGGTATCCGGTTGGGTAGATGGTTCCAGATTGTTCTCTGGCTGAATAATGGTACCAGTATGCACCTATTGAAGGAGGAAAAATATTCGAATATAAAGCTGACAGTTCGCACATACGATATCCGACGATGCTGCGATGATCCGAAAATGTTACCATTTTAATTTTAAATACATTTTGGCGGGCTTTTACCACGAAACTTTCAACTTATTGTCCGACGTTGGATATGTTGAATTAATTTTAACTTTCTTACGACGATCGTGTACTTTTAACCTAAAAATGGAAGTAAACAATGGTACAGTTAGTCTTTTATTACTCAAATTAAAAAGAAAAAGGAAACCAAGGCTGTTTTGGCAATACAATATAATATAAGAGAAGAAATTCACGTGGAACATATCATTATTTATTACAGGAAATGAGATTAACTTACCAAGAAAAATATTTTAATTATTTAAGGATGTCCTGTAATACTTTTGATGAATTATTAACTACAGTAGTTTCAACACTTTCCTCTGATTAATACATATTGTTGGTTTGCACAAGCTTTAAGAAAATTAAATTATAGGAAAAATAACCTCAATTTAGAATCATCATTACGTTTTCTATGGCAGTTTCAAAGGATATAATGACAATTGGATAGTTAATTTTTCTAAATTGACTTTTGCTGGTTTGGATTCCAAGCTGATTTTCATGTATTTTGCTAGATATCAAGAAATTAATTATTTTCAGATTTATAAAGTTTTCCCAAATTTCAGCCAACTTGTAATAATTGAAATTGGTCCGTAATTAGTTAAGTTTGACAGCTGCTGTATTTTAAAAATAATCGAGCTACATCTCAGATGAGGGCTAGCTTGATGTCACTTTTTATTCTTCCTTCTGGAAATATACCTTACTTAGAATGAAATTCCCAACACTCATGTATGTTTTCAAGACGATGTTGAGAAAACTACCAACCGATCTCATCTTCCCAATTCAGTTACCCTTGTGAATGATATTATTCAATTATTTTTTAAACTGCCCACACCAGTTTTTCCTGAAGAATCATATCCATTCAACATCTAACATTTTCATTGTAGAAGTAAGTATCTCCTCATTCGTTTTTCTCATACCACAGCCAATGAAATTATTTTCTTAGTTACAAATGTCTTGTGAACTCTAATATCAACCTCTACTCAAAATGTTATTTGCTTCACATCTTTTCCAAACGCAGCTATTTCAAAAGACGAAAAGGGTGACGCATTTATTGTCACGAATCACACATAGATTGTTAAATAGTTCGAACACATCTCTCAATAAATTCATATGAAGCATTACTGAAAGATCACTTCCTACAGAGAATGCTTAAGCTTACTTCTAATTCGAAATTTTGCAATTCTTGAAACGAATCATTGTTACCTTCCTCTACCCTCATCCTGATATAGTCATTACAAAAGCGAAAAAGGTTAATGCCACTATAAATCGCATAGTTTATCGTAATAATTATCGATTACATCTTCGAAATAATTCCTATAAAGCGTTGCTCTTTACTTCACCCATCTGAAATGGAAGGATAACTTGTAATGCAGTTGAAACACTTTTGAATTGTTCAACAGTTTAATGTTTTAGTACAGTCGCTAGAGGAACGAAATCCAGCGCATATCGCTTGAAAAATAAAGGTGTAAATTTTGTATGTTTTTATATGTATTTTGATGCGCTGAAAACGGAAAAAATAGTGAATAAATTCCTACGAATTAGCTTCAAAAGTTACGGCCATTTTTTGGCGCGAAAAAATACGATTTTCATTTTTTTTGCTTTAAAAAGAAAACGGTAACCCAAATGGAAAAACATGTCGAGAGACAAATTATTCAAAAACGGAAAACGCATCGTTTGAGCCGAAATATAAGTCATTTTGAGGCTAGGGTCTTGAGATATGAGCAAAATAGTGTTTTTTTGGGGAATACAAATGTTTTTTTTCTCATTCGAATATTGACCTAAAAATATTCTATTCAAATTGAAAGATGATATTTTTTATACACTTTCTACAGTGTTTTTCTTTTTGCTTTCATTTTGGCTCCACAATCGGCCATTTCCAAAATGCCCTAAAACTGAGATTGCCAGCTGACAAAAAAAAATCCGCTTGTAGATTTCAACAAATGTGATACTAAACATCCTTCAATACTGTTTTTAGGGCTTAAAAAATTTTTTTGGTCAACTTTGAAAATTTCGGACCTCGGAAAATGTGCTAATTTTTTTGGTTAGAAATTTTTTAGGATGATCAAATTTTAGGTTCTATTATAGTATTTCACGACGCGTATTTTCGCTAAAGAAGTCGAGATATTGATATAAATGTGTTTGGGTCTCCCCAGAACCCAATTTTTCCATTTGGGCCACCGTTCTATTTTGAAACGCAAAAAATGAAGCTAACTTGTAGGAATTTTTCCACTATTTTTTCCGTTTTCAGCGCATTAAAATACATACAAAAACATAGAAAATTTACAACTTCATTTTTTGAGCGATATGCGCTGATATCTCGAAACCATAACCTCAAAGTATATTTTACTTCATCTCAAACGATGCGTTTTCACTTTTTCTACAATTTGTCTCTTGTTTTTCCATTTGGGCCACCGTTTTATTTTTAAACGCAAAAAACATGAAAATCGTTTTTTTTCTTGCCAAAACATGCCCGTAACTATTGAAGCTAGCTTGTAGGAATTTTTTCACTATTTTGCCCGTTTTCAGCACATCAAAATACTTATAAAAACACTGCAAATTCACACCTTCGTCTGGACTATTTGTATTCATTCTCAATCAAGAGTAAATTCGAAATATTATTCAACATTATCAGAATTAGCTGTTGACAATGATCGACACTACATTTACTTAGAATAACAATTATAAGATCTGGTTGAAGCAATAATTATTTTATTAAGATAAGATTCTTTGTTTTCATCCATATATATTTTGCAGTGAAAATTATTTTCCAATGGATACAAAATGAACCGAATGTTCTGACAGAAGTTGTTTTCACTAATAGATTACAAATATGGCCTAGCTTTTGTAAATTACTGAATAATGTTCAACAATTCCTTGACGGCTTTGACTATGAAAAATGTAAGTAAATCGCATTTTAGTTAATAATTAATTATTTAAAATGTATCTATTGATAATAATGTTATAACAAATAGATCAGCGATACATTAGGTGTGTACTTTTATTTGGTTTCTCTAAGGTGATGCCTAATAAAGAACTATGATTTTTCATCTATAATTTTTTTTCAGATGCGAAATTACCATTGTCTGAGGATCGGAATTTGGAAGGATTTTCTCCGTTATCAAAATATTTGAAACAATTAGATTACAATATAGAAGAGAGGAATGAAAAAATCCATAAACTCGTGAGGGTGAAGAGGTTACTACAATTAGCAATTTGGGTTAGCGAGTATGACGTGAACGGTACAAAACTGATAACCAAGTAAGTTATAAAATTTTTGATATTTCCATAAAAACTAAATCAAGGATCGTCCAAACGTCATTTTTATTCTATCTGTAATTTCAGGAAAGAAAATGGTGATTATTTTACTTTTGAACCAGGCTGCATCCAGCCAGACCCTACAAATGATTTACTAGAGGAAATAAAATCTTTCAGTATTGAAACTAAATCTGATGTTGGTTCTAAGAAAAGTAAGTAACCGTGATTTCTATATATTATAATACTTTTGAGAACGTCGAAATTTATTGTTTCTTGAAAGAAGGATAGAGAAAAATATGATGTACAAAGTCAGCTGCATGAACTCAAACCACTTCATATTTTAGATTCTACTTAAACTAGGCCATTGCCTGTCGAATTTTTGTCTGATTTGCAAAATAAATCAATTTTTCAGGTAATTTTTGATTGGTGACTTATTTTAATTGAATTGAGACTAACCTTGACAATTGGCGACAATCGATAACCACTAATCATTATAAAGATGAAATCAGTAAGATTTTATTAAGTTTCATTACAATGATTATTTCTAAAGTTAACCTTTGGTTGTAATTAAAATTGAAGTTGTTTTACAATAATAACAGCATGGTATTGTTTTATGGTTTATACGGTGTAATAATTATTGATTTATTGCGGCGAAGCGCAAAATCTGTAATATAAAGCATGTTTTGGATATTAAAAGATCAATTTATATCAAAGGAATGGAATTATATTATATTCTTTAAGAATTCAATGTAACTATTTTTAATCAAAAGGGAACATTAAAACATTTTGTGCGAAATTTATCTTGAAAAGGAGAAAACAAACTCATAGTCAGGTATAATGAATGCTAGAGTTGTGCGGAGCACTGTGCTTTGTGCTTGTCTCATCACCCTAATCATTGTGCTTACGAGCACTTCTTTAAATCGGTGAAACCATTTACGGGGAGTTTATGAGCTTTTGGGTCTCATGGACTGTGAGAGTCCCATTCCAGGCATACTCTTTAAAAACTTCACCCTTTTGTAGGCTTGTCTGGCTATTCCCTCCGATGACACTTAGACCTGCTGGCCCATTGTATCTCGCCTTTGTTTTGTTTCTTTATGGTATCCAGTCGAGTATTTTTATACCTTGTACAAGTCCTTTACTGGGTGGAAACTGTATAATTTTGGTTCGCCGTTAGGCTTTCCAAAAATTGACTGTTTTTTGCGATCCAGTGCCTCGCATTTACACAGTATGTGTGTCACTGTTTCTGTATCCTTACTTCAAAGTGTGCATGTCAGGTCGACATTGTACAGTTCCATTTTGTTTAGGTGCCCTTTTAATGGCGCAGTCATGAGCCCTGTTACGACTTTTATTTTTTCCCTATTTAGTGCTAATAGGTCTGTCGTTCTTTTGTTACACGGGGCTTTGATGTATTTCTTCCCATGTTCGTTATCTGGGATTTTTTCCAGTATTCCTTGTGGTTTTCTACAGACCTTCGTGCTGTACGTTTTGGTACTCCCGTGGTCTGTTCTGGATCTGGAGCGTACTCTGATCCTCTTCTTGCAAGTTCGTCGACTTTTTCATTCCCTGATGTCCCGGCCCCCAGGTTAGCTTAATGCATTTTCGGTCTGCCAGTATTTCAAGTTCTTCTTTGCATGTCCATACCAGACGGGATGTCACTTCTCATTGCCTTAAGTGCAGCCTGACTATCTTTCAATATGTGGATCTGCTCATTTTCGATGACTCCCAGATTGTTTTCCTTTACACAGTGGAGGATTGCATATACTTCTGCTTGGAAGACAGAGATGTGTTTACCCAATGAATGTCTGAAACCAGTCTTTGGGATTCTTTAGTATACTCCTGCACCTACTTCTTTTTCAGTACAGTACCAGGTTTTTCCCTGTAGAATGTCGCCCAGCCTTGTATATTCCCATTCAGTTCTTTCTGGTATTGATACCCTGAATGTGTTGTTAAAAGAGCTTTGGAATGTGATCTGTACTCATGCCTAACACGTCCATGGTCACGATTTTTGCGATGCTCGTGTGTCCTGGCCCAATGTGAACATTCCTCCTTGGATTACCAGTTGGAAGGGAGGTAATCCCAGCAGTGTCTCCTCTCCAATTCTGCAGTGGGCGTTGATTTCATGGCCCCTGTGATCCCATGACGTCTGGACCTTGATTAGTCTTGTCGTGGTCCCTCTTTGTTGTGTTTTAGGCCACGATACCAAAGAGGCGTATGTTATTGCGGGCTTAACCACCGTGTGTACAACCAGTAGAGCATGTTCGGTCGTAGCCCCCATTCTTATCCCGAAGGAGCGTCTGGCCACAAATAATGAGGTCTCCGCTTGTTTAATTATTTCTCCCAGATGTTGGTTCCAAGTCAGTTTCGAGTCTAGTGTCACCCCGAGATATTTGACTTCCCCTTTTATCTGTACAGTTTCTCCTCGAATTTTCAGAGGTTCCAAGCCCTCCAATTTGAGTTTACGAGTGAATGCTACTATGGTGGCTTTGTGGGGACTGATATTCAGTCCCTCTGAATCCGTCCATGTTAATACCAGGTTCAGAGCTTTTTGCATTTGATCTCTGAC
Source organism: Endomychus coccineus (assembly GCA_958510875.1). Lineage (NCBI taxonomy): Eukaryota > Metazoa > Arthropoda > Insecta > Coleoptera > Endomychidae > Endomychus > Endomychus coccineus. The sequence goes on from OY294067.1 coordinate 103,078,458, forward strand.
CGTGGAGTTGTATTTTCCTTATACCATGGCAACTATGTCGTCGGCATATCCAAGGGTTCTGTATCCTTTGTCCTGTAGGGTTCTCAGTAGCGCTGTCGACAAGGTTCCACAGGAGTGAAGAGGAGTACTCCCCCCTGTGGGCATCCTTTGGCCACTCGGGCCACTACGGTCTCCTTCATTATGGTTGCATTTATCATCCTGTTACTCAGCTTTGAGTCTATCCAGGCCACATATGGTTCCTCGATTCCCCCGTGTTCAAGGGTACTGATGATTGAATCAATGGATGTATTGTCAGAAGCTCCTTTATGTCTAGGAAAGCCGCTAGAAGAATTTCTTCATTTTCCAGTTTTTTTCACCCTTTCTACAAGTTGATGGAGTGCTGTTTCTGTCGAGCAGCCAGTCTTGTAGGCATATTGGCCGCGATGCACTGGTCTTTCTACCAGTATACCGTCCCTTATGTGTCTGTCTACTAGCTTTTCTAGGGTCTTGAGTTCGAATGACATGACTAATCGGTCTTAGGGACTCCGCCGTCTCCTGTCCGGTTTTCCCAGGTTTCGATATAAAAGTAACCCTAATATTTCTCCATGATTCCGGAATATACCCTAGAGCCAGTGCTTAGGGCTTAGTGCTGCACATTATGAACGGGATTATTGCTTAGTGCTCGTAAAACGTGCTCGTGACCACTCAAAAGAGCATAAGTGTAATTTTTTTTATGCTAGCTTCTTACTCACTGTTTGCCAAGAACAAACAGTACATAATAAAACGAATTCTTTTTTTGATAATGAGGCATTTATAACACTCGGTGATTCACTTAAAAAAAATCGCTTTCACATTAAGTTTGTATGTTGAGCTATATCTATTATTGAATATTGATATTTTGAATTTGGTATTGATAATAATAATAATTATTTTTATTATTAAGCTTTAATGTATAGGCTGAAGCCTTTTGCACCCCACGTCACATGCCACCCAGTGGAGCGGTTTCCATTCACGAGTGTTCACTCAGCTACGAAAGGGCGGTTCGCACTCGAGTGTTCACCAGGTTAACACCATCTTCGTGCTTCATATTATTTAACGTTGGCCTAGTGAAACATAAGCGCTATTATTATGTTCTCTGGAAAAAGTACTGGGAATTTTCAGTACACTTTTTTCCGAGGCGATGAAAATGAATGTCGGATTGTATCTTGCACATTCCAATTCAGTTAGTGTTTTGAAATTGACCAATAACAACAAATGGTCCCTTTTTTTTCTCAGGAATGGCGGATATATCAATGAATCATAATTGAGATATCACTAAAAATAAAATACTTTTTTTTCGTAGTTAATCTATTTTCTGCTGAACTATTCCATACAGTTTCTTATCTGAAATTAAAAAAAAGTACAGTTTTATAACAATATTGTCGTCCTGCATCATTATTATTGGCCATTGTTCTGTTTTACAAATTAAACTGGAACTAGTCCATCATTCAATTTTCAAAAATTTTTTGATATTCACGATTATTGGAAAATACAGATATATAATATCCACAAAAATAAGTATAATATTTAACAATGAATTACGAAATACAAAATGAACAAGAAACCCGATTTTCAATCTCTTATGACAATATATCAGTACTTACAGTGTTCACTCCTTGTGCATGGTTACTTTAGGTATTTATGGTTCAGGAAAAATTGTTGAAACGGCAGTTTTTTTCCATTTCTTATGGTACTATTTTTGCAATATGTTGGCATTTTGAGTGCAAAACTCGTAATACTATAGAGGCTACACCCTCACTATACGTCTAAGGAAAGTATTGTAATCGACCCAAAAATTTTTTCCGGATTTTCGCGAATATATCCGTTTTGAGCCTGTTTTAAATCGATCTAGACTATTCTTGACATGATGTCCGTGTGTGTGAGTGTGTTTTTCCGGCTATGAATATATATCACACTTATATATAAAATTCCGAAATTCTTATTTTAAGATTCAAGTGACGTCATAGATATGACGTGACTGTCTATGTTGTGTTTACTGTGAGGCAAATTTTGATAGTTCAGAATAAAAGAAGGTTATATTTCGAAAGTCAGCCTGACATTAGATGTCATAAAACATAGAGTTGTGAAATACATCACAATTTCAATGTGATATTAGCGGTTTCTGAATCATTACAAGCTTCTATTTAACTTACCTTGTTTATCTATCGATCTATTTATTAGTACGTTCGGGTGGAATTTTGCTAGTGAATTTTAACTCACTTTTAGTCTTCCAATTAACTTGAAATTTGGTAGATGTTGATCGTTCGGGTGACAATGTATTAGGGCATATTTATAAGAGAAAAACAAGATAGCGGCTCCAAGGTGGCTGACGGGTCTATTGATTGTGGTCCGATTCTATTTATTCTATCTTGGATTGGAGGTCATAATTTTTTAGTCAAAATTAAAAAATTCAAGATGGCGGACGAGTTTTGAGTTCATGTTCCGATTCTTTTCAAAATATATGGCATTTGGGGTCGGAGATCATGATTTTTTAGTCAAAATTCAAAAATAAAATAAGCCGGACGAGTTCTCTGTAATTATAGTTCGATTTTATTCAAAATTGGTGTATGGGGGTTTTCGAGGTCGGAGATCATGATCTTTTAGTTAAAATTGAGAAATTCAAGATGGCGGGCGGGTTAGGTGATTATGGGCCGATTCTATCCCAAATTGGTATATGGAGTTTTTGGGGTCGGAGATCATGATTGTTTATTTCTTTTTATTAATTACACTTTGAAATAAAAGTTTGTCTTTGAAATAAGTTTTGTCACTTAATTTTATTTTCCGGTATGTACTTTCTGTTCTTACAATATGATCCGAAGGAGTGTGTGAAAATTAGTTTGCTATCAAAAGTGAGTGAAGTCCCGTGATCAATTGATCACACCTCTTTCTACTTAAAATTATAAGTTATCTAAAGCACTTATCAACTGCGATGTAGCCATTATCAAAACCGTCTTTGTGACACGATTAATTCATTTTGATGATGGCTATTTGGTAGCTGAAAGGTCCTCAGTACTCAACAGTACTGTGTTTTTATTTATAGTGTTAGTGTATCCACAGAGTGAAACAAACTCTTTTATAGTTTATCAAATTCTAATTTTCTTGAAAGCATTTTGCTACTACCGTCAATATTTATTTTTGATTCGGTTTCTAAATTATTTAATTGAATGAGGGAAGGCATGTCTTAGTTAGTTATTTTTGACTTTCTATAGATTTAGATTTGGTTCATATTTTCAAAAACAGAATTAAAATTAGGACATAATGAAAAATTTCTGTTCATATGAGTTGGAACATGTTGGTATCCCAAAAAATATTTCTTTTTATAGTATTGTATCATGTTCAGAATTATGTAGTTCGATATTCGTATGCAATCGGTCTGTCTGAACCCTGTAATCCTGTTGATAATATAAATTATACAGCAAACTTTAAATCCATATATAGTAAAGGTTACGTGAGGTCGAATTGATTCACCAAAACTTATTTGCCGAGCAGTTTCGTTCTCTTTTTTTTTTGGTGTATTGTAGTTAACATCGATCCCGTGACGGTTTTGCCAAGGTTTGTTACACTTCTGGATGCAGAAACAAGTAAATTCAGATTCGATACATGAAATGAAGAATTCAAAGTTATTTTGTAGAAAGCATTTAAGGTAGACATAGAGAACCATGAATGTTAATGTTGAGCAATTAATTTCTACAATCTTATTTTTGTTGATGTGGATTGTATGTATAAAACGATTCAAATTTCTGATCTGTGAAGCATACGATTATATAGGAGTTTCACAATTAGAATTAAATATCGCCCATACAATATTCAAGGTCAGTATTGGAAATTTCAAACCTATCTCTAACTTCAGAATGTTTCTTCTAATTTCGTTAATTTTAATATTTTCAATCAGTGGATAATCCATAGTGATGTAGTACCGGATAAATTGTTGGGTTTATTTGACATATAGTTGGTGGATAATGATCTAGATTCATGACGACATATTTCTAGCCTCTGAAAAGAAAGCGGGTATCTTGAAACCGCAAGGTTCTCTGGAGAAGTCAAGAGAAGAAAGAGAGCTGTTATCATCCAATGATCCCAGTGTAACATCAGACAGCAGTTTTAGTTCTAATTCAAGCTTAAACAACAAACACGAGGCAGCAAAAATGAAACGAGCCAAGCAAAACGTGGCTTTACAATCTATATTCAAGAAGATGGAAGAAAATAAACAGGTAGATTAATATTCAAGTTATAATTAAAATAAAAATCTTTGACTATGAAAATATAAAATAACTAAAGTACTGTTATTCACACCATTTTGAGTATTGCATTGTTCGTTCCATTTTGCGACAGCGTCACCATAAATACGTCATACCATATACAACATCAAGGTTTTTACTTCCCTCGCTATACTTAATATAATGTGTAATGTGACGTAGTATAAGGGAAATATTGTGTTGGGGAAAAAAAAAATTCGGTGATATATTCATTTTGAGCATTTCTGAATCGGTCTAGACTATCTTCTATATGATGTGTGTGTAAGTCATTCTGAAGACGTTGTGCGCCGTTCCTATTGGTCGTATGGATTTGAAATTTTGCAAATCGTTCTAAAGTGTTGAAACTAGGATCTGTATTGTTTGGACGCGCTAGCCCATGACAAGTGGTCTTCAGTTTATCAAATGGAACTTCTGTGATTTAATTATAATATTTTATTTCACACAAAATAATGGAATAGCTATGGGATCCCCATTAAGTCCTCTTTGGCAGATAAGTTCATGTCTCATATTAGTCGAGGAACTATAACCAAATACCTTCGATTTTTTACTGGCAACCTGTATGGAGATGCGGTTTTCGCCATTTGCTTCAGAAACACAATAGAAAAAAAAGGCCCTTTTTGTTTTACCAGAAAAAGCTTGGTTGCACTTGTGCATGCAAAAAATGCATCTAAATAATGCGATTTGAGGAACTGTATTGTCGCTCACCAAATATTAACCAAAATTGGCCAAAATTTGTTACTCAGGGGTTTTTGGGGTCGCTGATTACGAATTTGATGTTTAAAAAACGCCACGCTGCATTCTGGGGCAGATTTCAGGGGCTTGGGGGGATTTGCAGTATAAATCCTCAAATTTTCTCAATTATTCTGTATTATATGTCAATTTTGGGATTTTTAAGCACAGACTAAGAGATGTTCGTTAACTCAAGTGCCCGGGGCAATGTGGGGCACTTTGCCCCGGGCACTTAAGTTAAAGAACATCAATTATTCTCTGCTTAAAAATTCCAAAATACAGAATAATTGAGAAAATTTGAAGATTTCCGCTTTATACTGCAAATTCCCCCCACCCAAGCCCCTGAAATCCGCCTCAGGGTGCAGCGTGGCGTTTTGTGATCATAAAATTCGTAATCAGCGACCCTCAAATACCGCCAGGGAACAAGGTTTTTAGATTTGATGGTTGAAATTCGCTAATAGTCCCAAGTGACCCACGTTGCCCCACTTTGCCGCGGGCACTTGAGTTAACGAACATCACTTGGTCTGTGCTTAAAAATTCCAAAATTGCCATATAATACAGAATAATTGAGAAAATTTGAGGATTTCCGCTTTATACTGCAAATCCCCCCCAAGCCCCTGAAATCTGCCCTAGAATGCAGCGTGGCGTTTTGTAATCATAAAATTCGTAATCAGCGACCCCAAATACCCCCGGGGAACAAGGTTTTTAGGTTTTATGGTTGAAATTCGCTAATAGTCCCAAGTGCCCCACATTGCCCCACTCTGCCCTGGGCACTTGAGTTAACAAACATCACTTAGTCTGTGCTTAAAAATCCCAAAATTGCCATATAATACAGAATAATTGAGAACATTTGAGTATTTCCGCTTTATACTGCAAATCCTCCGCCCCACCACCCTCCCCCCCAACCCGAGACCACCGAATTCTGCCCCAGAATGCAGCGTGGCGTTTTGTAAACATCAAATTCGTAATCAGCGACCGCAAAAACCCCGAGTGACACATTTTGGCCAATTTTGGTTAATATTTGGTGAGCAATAATACAGTGCCGCAAAACGCAACTGCGAAATGCGTTTAGATGCATTTTTTGCATGTACAAGTGCAACCAAGCTTTTCCTGGTAAAACAAATATGGCACATTTTTTTCTATTGTGTTTCTGAAGCAAATGGCGAAAACCGCATCTCGATACAGGTTGCCAGTAAAAAATTGAAGGTTTTGCCCTTTTTACGGCTATATTTCCTCGACTTTATTGAAGAAACTATAATGATTGTTTGAAGATAGCACGCTGGTGTCGAAACTATAGTCAAGATTTGCTTCTATAGTATACGTGATAGAAAAAAAATTAAAAGTGTGATAAATTATCACAAAGTAATGGCTTCCACCATTGAATTTTTAATATTTTTTATTCTTCCTCAAAGACAACAGTGTACAGGTATTACATATACAGAGTGTTTCAATATTACACTGACGAACTGTAGCAGGTGATTCTCCAACCGGAAAATTAAAAAGTTCCTATAAAAGTCCGAAAAACAATTGTTAAATTTTAATTTTGTATGATTTTTTACTTCTTTAATATTCGGTACATGTATTACAGATCTTAGGGTTCCCCTCATTGCGGACAATTCAGAGTTTCTCTGTCTTTTATCTTTCATTGGGCATGAAGTTTCAAAGGCTGTTATAATGGTAACAGTTGCTACCATTATGTTCAACTCCTGCACTGTAGGTGCCTTCGTTGGGCAGTCCCCAAAGGCCTCTTGCAGTTTCTCGCGATAGGATTCCCACTTGGTGGCCTTTGGGTGTACGTATGTACTTGTGGTCAGATAGAGATTCCTCCGCCACTTATAGTTATCCACTATGCCATTTATGCGCCCTGTACATAGATAATATCGATGACCTCCATTCTCATACTTCTCACAAAGACCGGTTTGTTGCCCTGGTTGCACACGTGTAAGTTGTGAGCCATCAGGAATTCCTCGCTTGTTGATGTCTGCTCTCCCACATTGTGTGGTGTGCATTGGCATCACACCCCCAATATACCTTGGGATTTCGAGGTCCTACGATACTCTGCAAGAGTTCTTATGTCTTGCGTAAGCAGTGCTCCCGTATGGACATAGGGTAGGTACGCTGATGCTAATAGGAGCCTTTGTTCGCTTCCTCCTATTTCTAATTTACGTTTATTCGTTCTTAGTACTCGACTACAGTGCTCCCACAACGGTAAAACTCTAGCTGCAAGTTTTATTAGGAAGCAAGTTGGTGGTTGTTATTCGGGTGATGCGTGTATGATCCGCCCCCTGAAGCTACACAATCCCCGATTCTTCCTCCATAAACGTATAGTTCTTCAATTAAGGCAGCGTCTATATTCGCTTTCATCATATATGTACCGAGAGCGGCCGAGACTGCCCACAGTGACGGAGGTTGATTAGCAGAACTTGCATTTTATTGCTGCTGCCCTGGGGTTTCAGTTGCCTTTCCCCCAACCTCCATTTCCAGAGGGGAAGTTTCAGTTAACGCTCCGTCTCCTGTCCCCTCTTCTGTTTTAATCTTTGCACCTAGGGTATTGAATGTTGATATTGTTATAAATAATGATTCTTTACACCTGAAATCTCATGAAATAACACTCAATTGTTATATATACGAACTTGCTAAAATTCTGATGTCCGGTTTTAACGAATTAACTTTAATTTAATTTGCAATTAAATAATTAATATGGGCAATTCCATTTCCAAGGAGCCCAGTTCAGGGGGGGGGGTGTGTCAGCTCTTGGCCCGGCTTCTGGTTTTTTCGAGTCTACTACTAGAATGATGGCTTCCTGCCAAATTTCAGCTGAAATGGTAAGAACAACAAAAAATGGCGCCTATTTTTCGTTTTTCTGTCATTTTTTGATATTAATTTTTGAAACATCGTTTTGAGAGCCGTTCGCGTCAGTTTGAGTCTAGAAAATTTTTTGAAAACCCATAGGAAATCGGAAATTTCCCGTAGAATTCGAATTTTTTATTAGTTTGGGCCCAGCGGCCATATTTTTTTTTGTAAAATCAAAAAAAAACGATTTTTCGTCTTTTTTTTTTTCGAAGCCGCACTTTTCAAAACGTTCTCGTTAAAAAATATCAAGGAAAATTTAATCAGTACCATTTTTTCTTCAAATGCTCTTTGTATATTGGCTGTTTTTTTTTTCTAAAAACCTCTCAAAAACTCAAAAAATGATATAGGCCAGTCACCAGAGGAAAAATTAAGGAAAAACAATTGAAGGTATGAATTTGACATGTTTTTATAGGTATTTCGGTGTGCTGAAGACGGGAAAAATAATTTAAAAATTCCTACAAGTAAGCTCCAAAAGTTACGGGCATGTTTAGGCGCGAAAAAAGACGTGTTTCTTGCGTTTTAAAATAAAACGGTGGCCCAAATGGAATAACATGTCAGGAGACAAATCGTAGAAAAAGTAGAAACGCATCGTTTGAAATGAAGCAAAATATATTTTGAGGTTATGGTCTTGAGATATCAGCGCATATCGCTTAAAAAATGAAGGTGTAAATTTGGTATGTTTTTAAACATAATTTGGTGTGCTGAAAACGGGAAAAATAATCAAAAAATTCCTACGAGTTAGCTTCAAAAGTTGCGGCCATTATTTGGCGCGAAAAAATAAGATTCTCATATTTTTTGCGTTTAAAAAGAAAACGGTGGCTCAAATGGAAAAACATGTCGAGAGACAAAATGTACAAAAAGTTAAAACGCATCGTTTGAGGAGAAATGTAAGTCATTTCGATGTCACAGTCTTGAGATATGAGCAAAATAGTGTTTTTTGAGGAGAATACAAATGTTTTTTTTTTCTCATTCGAATATTGATCAAAAAAATATTCTATTCAAATTGAAATATATTCTCTTATAAACTTTCTACGGTGTTTTGTTTTTTTTTTATCTTTCATTTTGGCTCCACAATCGGCCATTTCCAAAAATCCCTAAAACTGAGCAGTCGAAAAATGGACTTATCGACAAGAAAAAGAAATTCTCTTGTAGATCTCAACAAATGTGATACAAAACATCCTTCAATACTGTTTTTGGGGCTTAAAAAAATGTAGGACAACTTTGAAAATTTCGGACCTCGGAAAATGTTCAAATTTTTCAGGTTAGAAATTTTTTAGGATGATCAAATCTCAGGTTCTGTTATAGTATTTCACGACGCGTATTTGATGCTAAAGAAAACTTTTCTAGGCTTAGTAGAAGTTGAGATATTGATATAAATGTGTTTGGGCCTCCACAGAACCCAATTTTGGGCCCCAAAAACAGTATTGAAGGATGTTTTGTATCACATTTGTTGAGATCTACAAGAGCATTTTTTTTCTTGTCGATAAGTCCATTTTTCGACTGCTCAGTTTTAGGGATTTTTGGAAATGGCCGATTGTGGAGACAAAATGAAAGATAAAAAAAACAAAACACCGTAGAAAGTTTATAAAAAAATATATTTCAATTTGAATATTCGAATGAGAAAAAAAAAACATTTGTATTCCCCTGAAAAAACACTATTTTGCTCATATCTCAAGACTGTAACATCGAAATGACTTATATTTCAGCTCAAACGATGCGTTTTCACCTTTTGTACAATTTGTCATGTTTTTCCATTTGGGCCACCGTTTTCTTTTAAAACGCAAAAAATATGGATATCGTATTTTTTCGCGCCAAAAAATGGCCGTAACTTTTGAAGCTAACTCGTAGGAATTTTTTGATTATTTTTCCCGTTTTCAGCATACCAAATTATGTTTAAAACTCACCAAATCTACACCTTCATTTTTTAAGCGATATGCGCTGATATCTCAAGACCATAACCTCAAAATATATTTTACTTCATTTCAAACGATGCGTTTCTACTTTTTCTACGATTTGTCCCCTGACATGTTATTCCTTTTGGGCCACCGTTTTATTTTAAAACGCAAAAAACATGAAAATCGTCTTTTTTCGCGCCAAAAATGCTCGTAACTTTTGAAGCTAACTTGTAGGAATTTTTTGATTATTTTTCCCGTTTTCAGCACACCGAAATACATATAAAAACACTGCAAATTCACACCTTCAATTGTTTTTCCTTATTTTTTCCTCAGGTGACTGGCCTATATCATTATTTGGGTTTTTGAAAGGTTTTAAAAAAAAAACAGTCAATATACAAAGAGCATTTGAAGAAAAAATGGTACTGATTGAATTTTCCTTGATATTTTTTCACGAGAACGTTTTGAAAAGTGCGGCTTCGAAAAAAAAAAGACGAAAAATCGGTTTTTTTGATTGTACAAAAAAAATATGGCCGCTGGGCTCAAACTAATAAAACATTCGAATTCTACGGGAAATTTCCGATTTCCTATGGGTTTTCAAAAAAATTTCTAGACTCAAACTGGCGCGAACGGCTCTCAAAACGATGTTTCAAAAATTAATATCAAAAAATGACAGAAAAATGAAAAATAGGCCCCGTTTTTTCTAGTTCTTACCATTTCAGCTGAAATTTGGCAGGAAGCCATCATTCTAGTAGTAGAATCGAAAAAACCAGAAGCCGGGCCATGAGCTGACACACCCCCCCCCCTGAACTGGGCTCCTTGAAAATGGAATTGCCCATATATGATTTCAATATAATACAATAAACCATAATAATATTATGTTAATAGATGATTTTTCAAGAAATCTTGATGATTGTTGAAACTGATCTAAAATGTAATCGAACCATTACATGTCATACATCAATGGGTGTAGCATAGAATATAGCTCTAAAGTTTGTATTAAAAACGGGACCGTATTTTGAAAAAATTGCTGATAGTTGCAAAAAGCAAAATGGTTAGTCGAAGAATTCAGTAGCTTTCAAGCCGCTCGTAGTCCATGTCTGCAAAAATTTTTTTGCAAATAATTGCATAATTGAAAGAATTCAAACTTGAACCTGGTCTCTCGTTTCATTTGATGTTGTTTCACTATTTACAAATACCCCGAACACTGAGTAGATTTACATTCCAAAGAATTGACTTTCAAATATCAATATACCCGATACAAACTGCACATATTAAGTGATCATTACATGTTTATGTATGGAGCAAAATTTTACTTTTAACAAAAACTACTTTGACCAAACAAGCGGATGTGCAATGAGCAATCCACTCTCTCCTTTGGCCAATGATTTTCTAAGCGGACTTGAAACCTTCCTGAATTTAAATCAGTTATGTCGATGAAGCTTTTTATTTTTAATAGCTACTCTGAATCACAAAAATTTACTGATCATAAAATTATCTATAATTTTTTACCGGTAACGACACTATTTACCCTCCCAATTTTTTTTATTGCGGCAGCACAGGCCTCCGTTTTGTGACAAAATAAAATTCTTTGAGCTATTTTCAACCTCTTTATCTCCTGTACTCAGTGCTGTTTTTAGGGTTTTTGGGGCCCTGGAGTTCACAATCTGTTTCATTTATTATCAATCAAATAATTTTACGTTAAATTCACCATATTAATCGACGTCTAGCAGAATATCGTTGTTGATGTTTATCAATGAATCAATTTTTTATTTAACTTGAGTTTCAAAAACGATCTCAATCGCAATCTCAATCTCAATCTTTGGAAAAGTCGTCGAGGCTTTTACTTTTCAGAAGCTCATACAAATTATAGATCTGGAATTTTTTCCTGCACCAAATAATACTAAGTGCTCACATTCTGTCATCAGTTATTTTCCGCCGACATCGACTCGTTAAAAATCTTACATTTAATTCTCAAATTGTTTGCAGGTAAAACATTCAAATGTGAGAAAAACTCGAACAAATCGATTGCTTGTTTGTTTTAGCTTTCGAACGTTGTTCTAATTGAATTATTGATTTGTAAATTTAGAATTTCTCACTGCCGTGTAACTCGGTACCCTCTGCTGATCCATGGGTATAGTTCAAACGAGGACGCGATGTTTTGTTTCTTTCTGTATTCAAAATCAGTATAGTTCTTTTCGAAGTAGCTGCATAGTTGATGTACTTGTTATTTTGATCCTTCACAAACGCAACCTGAGAATTAATTAATTTGAAAACTACAAGGCGGTCATGCTATATACTCTTAGACGTCTCGTTAAACCTTGAAAAAATCTTACTCCAAATCTCGGATTATTTGAAAAATTTAGGAAATTTCTAATTTTCGGAAGTATTTATTTTTGAAATAATGTTTTTAATTTTCGTTTTAATGTTTTAAATTGCTTTGGAGCCCCTGAAAACTGGGACTACTATTTGGAAAAATGCTAACAAATTCTAATTTTTAGAGGCCCCCGGTAAATTTTCGATATAATCCCCAATTTCGTTGTAGTGTTTAATAATGTTTCAGGGTTCCCCAAACATTTTTCTCAATTTTTGCAATAGTTAAAGTTGTCGGGGCGCTGGGGGAGTCTCCAATTCGCTGGCCCATGCCTAAAAATGGTACTGCTAGTCTTTTTTTAAAATATTGTTCGCATCGCCTGATATTTGGCAGAATAAGTATGACTATTAGGACTTAACTTTTAACGAGTCAACGAAATACTTTAACTACACGAGAGGGAAACCTATAATGTTCGAAGAACATCGTGTGAGCCAGCAGTGGAATGTAGGGAGAGGAGATAGGCATTCGTATTTTCTTGAAGGTTGGAGGTTATAGGCATAGGGAAAGACCTCACTAGGTAAAGAGCTCCACAACTTCGCTATTCAATAAAAAAATGAAGTCTGGTAAGAAGAAGTCCGGCAGGCCTCGAGCTTGACAGTGAAGGGGTGAGCTCGTCTAGTCCGCCTATCTGGAATCTCTCGTGGTGGAACAACAGACGAGATTTCTGATGAACACCGACCATGGAAATATCTGTAGAAAAGGGAGAGATCACCCACCTTTCTACAATATTGTAGAGAGGTCAATGAGCTCGTAAGTATGACATCTTCAATCAAACGAATAACTCTCTTCGGGTGACATCATCAATCAATGACGGAGGTTTCCCAAGAAGGCTTTGGTGCCAGACTCGGCCATATGCTTTTGAGATTTTCAATGATTCAGCAAGAGATTCCCCATGTTTTTCAAATAGATTTCTGCCATACATGTGTTACGGAGGCAAGCAGGTCTCCTGTAGATCTCTGCTGACGAAAGCCACATTGCCAGTCATTCACGATTTTGTAGCTGTCCAGGTATTTGATGAGCTCGATATTGATTGCTTTCTCCATCACTTTAGAAATCATAGATAATGGATCTATAATTATCAGGAAGGGTCTTTTCTTTTTTTGGAATTGTTTTATAACGACAAATAAAAGCATAGAGTTGAAAACTACAGACCAATTTCAATAACATCAAATTTAGCTAAAACCTTTGGAAAAATTATTTGTATGAGAATTTTCAATTTTATAAGGCAAAATAAAATTTATCTAAACAGCAATTTGGTTTTATGAAATACCTGGGAACAAAATACGCATTAAAGAGCTTAACGAAAAAAAATTATAATAAACTTGATAAAAATATATCTGTTGTTACGTTTCTGGATCTAACCAAAGCATTTGATACCGTTGATCATAATTGATAAGATAGTATTCATAACTTTTGGAAGTTACTGTGATAGCATACCTAAAAATATAGAGCTCGAAATACATGATAAACTATTGAAAAGAGTGGAAAGTTGTAAATACCTAGTTGTAACAATTGATCATAACCTAAAATGGACAAAGAACATTTAATATAGTTAACAAACGTGAATATTTTTTTTAAGAGCAGTCTCTGCCCATTACGTTTGCAAAACAGGTTATTGAACATCATTATCTGAGAAACAGCTTATTACTAAAAATTATCCGTTAAATTAAGAACATATATTCTCGCTAGAATCTTTAACATACCACTATGCAGAATTAAGTGAAAATTTAAGAAGTCAATCAGTAAAACTAGACATAAAAGTTTTGAAATACCAAAAATTTATAAAACAACATGTAAAAATAAAGTATACAGGTGGTCCAGTTTCGAAAGGGGAAACTTCACAGGCAGACAGATAACTACAAAATAATATCAGTTTGTACTATAAACTATATTCGAAAAATGCTTCGTCACAAAGATTCAGGCTGTCAAAATTTTTATAAAAAAATCCAGATTTATTAATATTTTTAAAACTACTTTAGATATTCACATGAAATTTGGCACGTTTGAATAGATAATTCTTTTTACGTAAAACATATTTTTTACTTCCACCAGAGGCGTGCTTACAGACACATCTTCGGCTATTTTCCATAAAAAATATGGTACGCCACTGATTTTTTTAGAAGCAAAAATTATTTCTAGAATCCTTGTTCAATTTACAACAAAAAAGATTGTTTACTTTTTTTCGTTTGACACATCGTTTGCCAGTAAAAAATTAAAATTCTTTGAGCAACTGGAATTCAGACAAATTTCAATCTGTAGTAGTAGGTCACTAAAAAAACAACTACTACTGTAAGTGTTCTTTCATTTCATGACAGTTGATTGAATTGTGTCAGGTAATTCAATTTCGAGTTATTGTTAACATTTTTATTAGTGTTGCGCAAGTATTAATCTGAAAAATGCTTTCTTATAACAACGAATACGCAGATATTCATTTTTGCTACGGATTTTGTGATGGAAATGCAGAAGCGGCAGTTCGTGAATATCGTAGACGCTATTCAAATAGAAGAGTTCCAGATGCTCGCGTTTTCATCAGAACACGTCAGAATTTTCGTAACTTTGGCCTGCGTGTTAATAACGAACGGAACAGAAACCGTCGATATAATATTCAGAATAATCGTATACTTCGTACTTTTGATAACAATTCGAGGCTGAGCTCTCGGAAGGCAGCTCAGAACCTTCACATACCGAAGTTACAATATTACGAAGACTACACGATGACCATAGACATGCATATCACCTACAGTCTGTTCAGGATTTGCATCCTGGTGATGCTCAAAAGAGAATAAGATTTTGCCAGTGGCTTTTAAACTCAATGGAAGAAAATCCTGACTTTTTTCGTAAGATTCTTTGGACGGATGAATCCTCTTTTACCAGACGTGGGGTAACAAATTACCATAATACCCATATTTGGGCACATCAGAATCCTCGAGAAATTCGGCCAAGATCATTTTAAAATGAATTTTCCGTAAATGTTTGGTTCGGCGTTATTGATGTAAATGTTTGTGGTCCACATTTCCTACCCCCAAGGTTGAACTCGCAACTTTTTTATGGAGTTCCTTAACAATAATCTGCAAGACTACCACCATTTTTTATTTTTACCCAGGTCACCGGATCTTAATCCGCTAGACTTTTACGTTGGGGGCACTATTAAAGATAAAGTCTACACTAATTCCGTATTAACAAGGGAAGATTTAGTTTTAAGAATTCAGCAAGCCTGCAATGATATGCGGCAAAATCCGCATGAAGTATTTGCTGCAGTAAATGCGTTAGTGAGTAGATGTCGAAAATGTATTGAGGTGGGTGGACTAGATTTCGAGCAATTTTTTTGATTTTACCTTTAATTTTCTTGCATTTTGTTATTGTTGTTGTAAGCCACTAATTAAATTTCTTATTTTCGTTTTTGTTAAACTGTTTTTTAGAAATCGGGTATTTACATTTTTTACTTGCAAACGATGTGTCAAACGAAAAAAGTAAAGAGCCTTTTTTGTTGTAAATTGAACAAGGATTCTAGAAATAATTTTTGCTTCTAAAAAAATCAATGGTGTACCATATTTTTTATGAAAAATAGCCGAAGTTGTGTCTGTAAGCGCGCCACTGGTGGAAGTAAAATAGTATTTTTCACGTAAAAAGATGTATTCAAATTATCTATTCAAACGTGCCAAATTTCATTTGCATATCTAAATAAAGTAGTTTTAAAAATATTATCAAATCTGGATTTTTTTATAAAAATTTTGACACCCTATATCTTTGTAACGAAGCATTTTTCGAATATAATTTATAGTATAAACTGATATTATTTTGTAGTTATCTGTCTGCCTGTGAAGTTTCCGCTTTCGAAACTGGACCATCCTGTATATTTACTATCAAATGATCTTAAGACTGAGGAACAGAAATAATTATGTGAAAAGAAAATTAAAACAATGGATAAGTTTCGTTTTATGACTTGAGTCTTAGGGAAGCTAGTTTTAAGTCTAGATATTAGCGTTTTTTATTGTAATATCTTTCAGACCTATGTCCAAGTGATTTATTCACTCCTTTAGGTGGTAATCAGTCTAGTCTATCTATAATAATTTTAGTTATATTGCATAATAGATTTTGTCAACTGTAGATAATGGGTGTTTAAATGTTTTTGCCTAATCTCTTATCTCACAATTGCGTAGTACAACCTGACAGAATTAAACTGCACAATCATATTCTCTTTTAAAAATAACAAAACATTGAATGGAGTGTTTTGAATATGAAACATTATCTAAGTGATTCTGACATCAACGATTGCGAGTAATTTTTCTCTATCTGTTCACCTTTGTCTCATGCACTTGTTTTCAGATTTTTCTGAATATTCCAGACCTTTGTTTTGAAATTAAGCAATTTTTGTGTCAACTTCAAAAGTATAGATCGTTTTCAGATTTTAGCAATTGTTGAAAATTAACTTGTGTTACACACCTAGTATATTATCATGATTATATTGTGAAGTTATATTTTATTTAAGAATTCACAAAAAACACATTTGTAAATTTTACTTTTTCCAAGATCTTTTTGCAATACACTGAAGCGAATCTGTACGTCTATGAAACAATTTGCACTTATTGAACTCTACCTCATCATTTTCTAAGTTTTTCCTCATTCTCTCAATCCATGCTCTCCTATGGTAGTATTCTTCGCTGGACTGACTAAAATTGGACAATACATGCTTATTCATTATAGTAAATTTCTCTTCCATATCTTTAATTTTTGAACAAAATCGTCGTTGCATGTCATCTTCTGTTTCTTGAAGTTCTCGGATATGGTTGGATATCTTGCTTCCTAACATTTGCTGATATGACTCAATATCGTTGAAACCCATAATTTGCAGTTGCCTCTTACGATACAATTCGTAGTGAATGTGGTGAGTCTTCTCTCTCATATCTTCTAAGTTCACTTTAATAATCAATTCTTGAAGTTTAATGAAATCACAATGCAATTCGTTTTCCACTTCCACTATGCCCCAAGGATACTGTCTGGCTCTAAATTTTTCGTCTCCCACTTTAACAAAATTGGAACTTCCAATAACAGCCAGTGGCACCAAGGAGTTCATCTCTTTATTTACTTCAATTTCTGATTCATCATCTTCTGGACATTTGTAAATTTCTATTTCGTTAGCTTCAAGTTCGGACCGAATTTCTGATTTGAATGTTTTCAACTCATTTTTAGTTAAGGTATCAGCTTTTGCTATAAGTGGTATTAAATTCACTCTTTTGTATAACAATTTCATGCAGAGGATATCTATTGATTTCAAATGATGTGGGGAGATGAAATATAAGCATATATGAACCCTTGTATCTTGGTAGGGCGAAATGCTGTGTTTCAGCTTTAATTCTTCCTGAAGGTAGTTCTCAAACTGTGCATCTATATATTCCGTTATGGCATTTGGACTTTCAGCTTTATTCATTTCGTCACCATAGCCGACAGTTTCGCAAATTGTTAATTTGAGACGCACATCACTTTCATGTAATTCGTACGAATTTATGTCCAATCTCTTTTCCAATAGTCGTTGTGACTTTTTGTTTATTTCAAAATTGGTTTTGAACAAGGAATTCATCAATGTCGTCTTGCCCATACCTACAAACCAAAAGAGATTAATGTACACATATAAGTCAACATAGAAATACAGTTTTCTCATGAAGGATTAATCTTAAAAATGGACGAATTGCTTTAAATTTCGTTACTCGGGGGTTTTTGGAGTCGCTGAACACGAATTCGATGTCCAAAAAATGTTTTTTCGAAATTGGTTTTGAACAAAGAATTCATCAATGTCGTCTTGCCCATACCTACAAACCAAAAGAGATTAATGTACACATATAAGTCTTCAACAGAGAAATACAGTTTTCTCTTGAAGTATTTTGAACATTTTTATATCTAAATTGGGTCTAATGTGTGATCTCTCATTTAATTATAATTAAATGTTTTTGTTTACTTCTAGTATATGTTGATTTTATAGAAGCATGTCAATTTTAACAATCAATTCATTTTAGTAATTCTATCGTAATATTGAATGAAATATAATCAAACATCAATAAAATTAAATTTGCAACAAACAAATCTAACTATTGTTCTGATAATTTCTATATGTACCGGGATTATGATGCGACAGTTTAAATTATTCTCAGAGACGGGAAAAAAATCGAGAGCTGAATAAAAATTAAACTAGGGGGTCGGTCAAGTATGCTACGCATGTACACACTAAGTTCAGACATCTTGTAGAGGGCGCTCCGGTACATGTGAAAATCGACACTATTTCTCTACAGTCGGCGGGAACGCGCTAGCCCTTTTTCGGCTGTCCCCCAGCAGGCAGCGAACGTCGTGTTATATTTCTCTATACAATCAGGCAGATAGATAGCGCATCGGATGACGCGCGAAACAGAGCGAATAGCTTCGAGCATTTCGACTGACCATTCTACTCGGAAACGGCCCAATGTACAACTTTCAATTTTTATGCCAGTAAATTTCGAGCATCATATCAAATTTGTAATAATTTCAAGTTACACGAAAACATCCGATATAATATATTGCCCTATTCAAGAGAAGACTCCGTTCGCTAACGCCACTCCGTCTTAATAATTATTTTAGAGATCTAATAGTATATTATGCATTGATCGTATAATCAGGAATATTACCCTCGAAGATGAAATGCGCAGCACAAGCGCAGACGAGTGCTGTAATCATCTGGGTGGGTAATAGCCATTTTACGCCAGTTGATTACTATACTTTATCTACACTTATTGAATAACATATATATAGTAATAACATTTAAGTGACATGTAATTAATTAAACATATCTCATCATAATTCTATAGTTTTTAATGTCTACAATTCTATTACGATATGATAAAACCTTAAACTAAATTGAGTCAAATTCGGACGAAATAACTCAGAACTGCGTACGACTTAATTTGACACAACGATTGAATAATGGATATTGTTCAATCGTACTGTCATTAGTATTCAGTTCATAACAGTAACAAATACCATCAACTATTATATTTAATGGTTGTAGATGAAAATGTTTTTATTATCTGCGATTTTTGTTTGCTGCAAAAACCGTATATTTGATTTATCTCTCTGACCCATAATTAAGCAACCTTGGGCTGTAAACATGGTGGATCAACTTCATGTCCCTAACTGTAGGTAATAATGGTGTTATTGAGTAAATCATAAGTCCTCTCAATTTTGTAATCATTGGAAATAATTGATAAACAAAATATCTAAAACCAAGTCGTTGGAGTGTTAACATACTGCAAATGTTGATAAGAATGGTTACTTCCAATCATATGTATAGTCAGTTCATATGAATAGCCAGTTCTTCCAACGGTTGAGATAAATGTAAATTTTGGAACATAATTGCAATGTTACCCTTATTCTTGTTGTTTTACATATTCAGGAAAAAGGACTCAATACTCTAGAATCAATAGAAATTTCAAAACAATTAAAAAACAATAGTAACGTAATATTAAATGACCGAATCGATACGTGTAATTCACCATTAGTCAACAATTTTCAGAATAAACTCGCATCCAAACCATTGTCTACTCCCATTCCAAAATCAATACCACATTCAGATTGATTTCTAATATTTAAGGGCATACTTTTGCATAATTCGTGCATTTTTAAGATTAATCAACGAAGATGAAGTAGGTGACCCGGGTGTCACGCGCACCAGGTGCACCGTAGCATTTTTTGGACATCGAATTCGTGTTCAGCGACCCCAAAAATCTCCGAGTAAGGAAATTTAAAGCAACCGTGCATTTTCAAAATTAATCATCGAAGAAGAGGTAGACGACCGACCCGGGTGTCACGCGCACCAGGTGCACCGTAGCATTTTTTGGACATCGAATTCGTGTTCAGCGACTCCAAAAACTCCCGGCGAGAGAAATTGGGCTGATTTTACTGATTATTGTTCTAGTTTTCTTAAATTGAAAACATGCCCTTTGGAAAATGCATCTTTTACATGCATTTTTGAGTGCAGCAATGCAAATGAGCCACACCCCCAAACGGTTAATAGTAGACTTTTTTTAGACGTAATTCCACGTCGATTGAAGTCTCATTCATTTAATTCCGTTAACTAGAATTTTTTTTAGAGATTTTGTCGATTTTTCGTCTATATTTCCTCGACTATTTATTAACAAAAAACGGGCAACTAAATTTGACATCTGTCAAATCAATATAAGTTTCAAATGGATACTCCAAATGAAATGTATTTGTTTTCAATCAAAGAAAAAACGAAAGTAAAGATTCACTAAATCAACTTAAAATTTATTAAAAATGCATTTTGAAAACGCATAATTTCAATATTCGAGCTTCGTTACGACCTGTCTACTAATCATGTAAAAAATTGATCTGTTAAAAGACCGACCGAGAAAAGGCGGATCTAGCATAGTCCAATTGGAATGGATGCCCAACCGCTCGTTACGCTTGCTGAGCTTCAATGAATTTTAGGATTATCTCTGATGAGGAACACAGAGTATCACTATTTCGGACATAATTTTTAAAATATTGATTTCGGCCTCTTTACATGATAAATGTATGATCGTGATATATATTTATAATCAGAAAAGACCTTGGTCATAATGATACAAAAAGCTGTATAGATATTCTGAAAAACTGAAGGTACATTCCAAAAGTATGAGCTACCGCGCTCAAAAACAACAGCTCCTATTTTCACCACTGTAGACTGATTTATTCAAATTCGTACAACGAATAGCCTAACACCTAGAAAATAGTTGAGATGGATTCGGAAAGGACCAACACGGGTATTCCCGAGGAAAATCCGGAAAAATTCCTCATATATTCACTAAAACCCAATATGTTCAAAATTATAATATTTACTTCGGAAATGTCTTCTAAATTTAAATAGAATAATAAAAGATTATTCATTTTCTACATTACTTTATTCATTGAATCTTGGCTGTTCTAGTGCATAGAACATTCTAGTGTCCGATTGTGCATTGTATAAAAACCACTCACAGCAACATATATCAGGGAATCGATAACCTCAGACATGTCGAATTCGATAAGCATTATTTTTGGGAAATTACTGTTGATTTTGATGTAATTGAAATTTAAGCACGAAATTTAATGTAATCAAACAATGAAAGTTAAACTTCTTTTCGTTGGTGGGAGAAATCTGTACAAAAGTAACGGAGATCACAGATTTATTCATTAGCAGATCTGCAAAATGCAGAACAAAGTTTTATCTTTCCTTCGATATTTGATCAGACAGTTCAAAGTTCTTGAACATTGCATTAAGAAATTGTCGCAGCTTCTAATATAGGTTACGAATTTAAATTCACGTGAAATAAAACAAATTTCAATTTACACGAACTGCAAAGTTCACTTGCAGTTGTTTCGTCACAAAATGTGAAGTAAAATTGCAGTTCGTGATAAGTTAAATTTGTGTTTTATTTCACTATTCTACATTCGTTTTGAACGACGATAAGATATACCTAATATAAATTTTGTTCATACCTGGTTCGCCAATACACATGATGTTGAAAAGAAATCCTTCTTTCTTAGATTTCGAAATAAGCCTATTCGGTAAATTATCAATCCCGACATACCCCATTACCTCTAAATGCCTGACTTGGTGTTCCATCATATGTACGTAGTTATAGTTATTACTCTACATAACCCTGTGCATCACTAACTGGTGTTGCATTGTAACTAAATGTTAAATCAATCAAACATTCCATTAATATAATTATGGTTACTCATGTTCCAATCTTGAATGAATAAGCAAATTATTCATTCTCACTGTTCAGTAATGCATCTGTTATTTTAGGAAATGTCTTACTCTTATTTGACTTATCTGCGTATTTCAAATATGGTATGTGATTGATCGATATTGAAAAACAGGAAACGTATATATCACTTTTATCACTATTATTATTATTATTATATGACTCAAAATATGACTGACATTGTTATAAATTCCGATAATGAATTATATATTTTGACTTATTATGAAGAGTATTTAATTATTTAGGTAATTTACTACCTGGTGGAGCCGTATGAGTAGTAGAGTGAGATAAATCTTCATGTAAATCATGCAATGCAGTAGGATATTCTAGGTCAACCTCTATTATGTAGCCGATTGGACTCTCATCTGAAATCGATTGCACATCTAGATCGATATTTTCGATCCACTTTCAACCATCATATGGTAAATATTGAGCTATAGCCCATCCATATAAATTACAAACATCGAAATACATGAGGTAGCTATTTTCTTCACGCGAATCATGGCTATACATATAACGATTGTTAGCTTTTGCGAATCTGTAACTGCATTAAATTACACCTCCGCGAATTCCTTGTTCTATAAACATATCTATATATTTAAGATATTGAAAAGTTATGTTTGTGTATTTCAACATACAGTCCCACGTGAAGCCTGGAACAGTGAAATAGTATGCAGCATCCAAACCGAAAATATCCAAGCACTTGGCTCTAAAATTGTCAAAGACATCTGCTAATGATAATACATCTGTTTTTAGATATAGGTTTTCGGAAAGATATCGTTGGATGTATAGCAAAGTCTATGAATGAATCTGTACCGACTTCATCATTGCAAAAGTCTGCTACTATTCAGCGAGCCGGAGGTAAAAAACGTATTATAGTACCACGAATAATACCCATACCCGAATTGGGAGGATTCCTTCCACTATTATTACCCATTTTGGGTGCATTGGGAGCCTTAGAATCTATGGCAGGAGGTGCGTGTACCATAGTGAATGCAGTAATAAATGCTAAAAATGCGAAAAAGAAGCTTGTAGAACAATAAAGCTGTGGAATCGTTTGGTAAAGCTTCATATTTGAGACGAAACGCTGAAAGCCTGGGATTGTTTTTGAGGAAGCAACAAAAAAACTACCAATAAAGCTTCCCGATGATAGACCGCTGAACGATCGGTATTTGGTGCGTTTCGCAAATAAAATGAAAATACCACATTTTCGAGGTGTCTTTATGCGAGACAATTTACCTAGGAGTAGCGCGGCGTCAAGAACGCATCATTTTGATTTTAGATTCAGTGAAAAATACCGGAACTCATTGGGTAGCATTAAAAAAAAAGTCAGCGCACTCCGGGAGTGCAGGCAGAAGTGAAAACTTGAACTTATGGCGCGTTGGGCACTTTTTTGGGTGAGCATTTTTAGGTGCGCTCGCGACATGAGAAATTGTTCATAAAAAATCAAGTTTATCAAAGCAATGTGGGCACTTTTTGAATAGACATGAATATAGAAACTATATTCGAAGGAAGTGGTTTTATTTAAATGAGTAAATATTAGTAAATAGTAAATACAAAATTTATCAATTCTCATTCATAATTTCAACAACTCTTACATCATCATTATCAGCATTTTCATCATTATTATCAGGATTTTCATCAATTCTAAAACTGAAACAATAGGTCTATGGTAACTAAAGTATGAAATGAACAATTTTGATTTAAATCTATTTATATATCTTGTGAATACTGCATTATTGCACTACAACAATGTTTTTATTAATTCTATTTACACTTTAGATTTGTTTTTTTAACACAATACCATAGCAGCAACACAAGTCAAATGAAATATTTAAATAAATAAATTTTCCGTTTAATATTCATTTATAAAATAAATATAAAAAACTCTCAATCTCGTCTGTCGCGAGGGCACGAACGAATGCCCATGCAAAGACTGCGTATAGCATGCAGCGCTCTCGCATACCTATACACTCTGAGTATACATATAGGTATGTAATCTCGTCTGTCGCGAGAGCACGAACGAATGCCCATGCAAAGAGCGCGTATAGTATACATATATTATAAGAATACACGCGGAGTATATCTGTGTAAAATCTCATCTGTCGCGAGAACGGCTGAAAATGCTCTCCCACAAAAGTGCCCAACGCGCCATAAGAAGTTTTCACTTCAAAAAACGGCAACGATGTAGAATATTTTGATTCGTTTGGAAATTTATAACCACCGAAGGAACTCGTTCGATATCTGAGCTGGAACGTTCGGATATTCTATAACAACGATCTTTATCAGAAATATAATCAAACAAAAATGTGGACATTTGTGTTTGAACCTAAACATTTAACGAGTAACAACTATCTTGAATTTCATTTTGACATTAATATAATGCATATGCGAAACTGAAGGAGGAAGTAGTTTGATAACAATAATTAATTTTATTTATGGTAATTTAATAGATGCAATCAATAAACCTACCGAGGAACTTTCACGTAAAGATTTAACGTTTCTCCCGAAGGAGTACATAATCACGAGAAGCAGGTGTTGATAGAAGAAGTTGCAAAGAGGATCCGTACTTTATGAAATCATACTTATTCAGTCGAATAATGTCAAAGTATAAATGAAAGACATACATTTTTATCAGTAGCATGCATGTCTCAATTATTCACGTTAAGAAGTACAAACCACATTTTTTCGTTCACACTTCAGAATTCGATAAGAGCTAATACTTGGCCTTGTTGGTATTCACTTCCTAAAATTTCATACCGAATATCGATAACGAAAAATTCTACTATTACGAGGATAAAACTTTGAAAGAAATCGCAATAGCCGATACCGAAGAATTGCTCAAGAGGAATCTGAAACAAAAAGAAAATTTATTTTCACTGAAACCCAAACAATACTTTGAAGTGTGAAATATTCAGTACAAATCTCGATATATCGTTCGAAAAGAATGACAGTTTATCTAAAATATTGGAGTTTTCACGTAAAGTATTGATGAGAGGTATATTGCACGTGTCCGATCTACCCGTCAACATTATAATAAAAGTAACAAATATCCGTTTTTAATCAAACATTACCGTGGGAGCCTTCTACCGAGACAGATCTGCACATACGATTTACGACTTCCCAATAGCCGACGATCCTAGTTATAAAGTTGTGGAACGACCAAAACATCCTCTGTATTTACCCGTGTCCAATATCGTTGAGATTACCAAAATCACTATTCTCGGTTTGGATTAACACTCTAATCCGGTTATTTTTTGCGGGGAAGAAAGTATTCTCCATCTACATTTACAAGAAGTCTGAAATGGGTTTGGTTGTTGGAGACAATAGAACAACTTCACACATTCCATCTTCATCAGTCTTCAACAAATCACCAAAACCGTGTGACCTACTCTCCAAAGCTAATCGATCAGTTCTACAATCTCTAGGGTTTCGACTTAAATTTAAAAAATGCCTAAGCGGAAGTATGTAGGTAACTATGCTACCAACGATGATAGATCGATAACACCGTTCATTAGCGCGTTCGATAACAGCGATGTTGTGGAGCTTAGAATAAATCAAGTGGACGCATTTTTTTCAATGAAGGATAATCTATTAGCTATCAAAGGAAAAATTGAAATAAATGGAGGTGGGAATGTCTTAATAGTACCTAATTAGGGAGCCTTCCTTTTTGACTCATGCTCTTACAGCGAAATTGGGCGAGGCATCGAAACAGTTCGAGATCCTGGAATAGTTAGTGCTGTGAGGGTATTTACTTGCTTCACTCCCACAGATTCTACACATATGTCTACTGCCGGTTGAACTTCGAAAAAAGTGCGGTTTTAGATCAAACTAAGACTTTCAGCTCACTGGTTCCACTAAAGCATATATTAAACATTTTCAACGATTATTCTATGATTACATTCGGACGAGAGACTATTCGATTGGTGCGAGCTCAAAACGATAACGAGTGTGTTATCATTGCAAACGATGCTACCACAGTTAAATGATTGACATTATGGAATTGAAAGTTGAATAAATCTATCCCAACGATATAATTAGAGAGAACCTATTGCGAGCCATTAAAAGTGATATATCCATCTTAATTCCATTTTGAAAATGGGAATCACATGAACTCCCTGCCATAACGACCGATGCGGAAAGGGAAATTTGGGCTGTCAAGACTAGTGCAGTAGTTGATAAAACGCGTTATTTTATAATATTTTTCCAAACAGACAAGCGAAACATCGTGAAAGCTAATCCTACGTTATTCGATCACGTGCACATTTCAAGTATTTGTTTATCTCTAAACGGAGAATATTATCGCGCTTTGTACGTAATCGATTGTTCGAAGCAATCGTGAAAACGACTACTGTCGATGTGCGGCTAGAAATCGAAGCAGATGAAGAATTTCCCGCCAATACGAAAGCTTATTGCATCATAGCTCACGATTGTTTAATGGAATACTCTCCCCTCACCGAAACCGTCGAGAGTCTTATTTAGACATAAATTCGATTAGTTTATTACGTGAGACCATGAGAATCGTTTCGTCGTCGACGATGTGTTCCATCCGAAAGAAATGTCTTCAGATTGGATTTGAACCATGCATACCATTTGTATCGTTGAATGCTCAAGATCGCAAATCTATATGGTATGTGGAGAAATTCATACATGGAATAAGATATTAATATGGATATGTAGAATACACCGAAATAAATAATATTCTAAAATCTAATGCCTGTGTGAGGCTGACTATATTTATGTTCGGAAGTCATAAAAAAGCTGATTTTTTGTACGAGAAGATGTCAAGAACTGCATATTTTCCCACACTTTGTAGATGTGTGTAACTTTGATAATCTCTATGTGAAACGGGAAAATTGGGATCTCCGAACAGGATGATATGTGTGCACAATTCAACACGTGGATAATCTACAGCAATGGTTCCTAAACATTGTTCTACCAAATTAAATATGTCTGTAGGTATATGTATATTTTTATTAAATAAATGTTACTATTATTTTTTTTGCTATTTTATTTCTTACACTGTCAGTAATGTCGTCGGTAGCTTACCAACGAAATTCATTGAAACGGTTAGTGATGTCATCGTCCGGCGATCATTGTTCGTGAACGATGGTCGCCAGATCGAGGTATAAACTCAATAAAACAACTGTTCATTATTATCAGTATTATTATTTATTAGTATGTTTCTTAGCAATTTTTATCACAATTTTAAGTAGTAAATCTAATAAGATACTAAGATTGAAACATTGCATCGCATAAATTTCGTTTTCTATGTGTGGGTGATGGTGTCTTTGGTGGCGGTTGAGAAGTCATCGATGTAGGTGGTGGTGGGAATGTTTGCCACTTCATGACATCCCCCTATGTACCATCTAGAAATAATAGCTAATAGAGTTTATAATTGAATGTGTGATTAGTGGTGGTCCGCATCGTTTCAGGAATAATGTCTGTAAATACCTCCAGCTGATTTCCGTTAATCATTTCATTGGTTGCCATTCTTTTCGATTAAGTTCATTTCTGAGATCTTCCGTGGGACATATAAATACGTTCCACTCGAGTTTAAAAGCAGGGTTGCTTTTAGTAACATCCTCTTTTCCTATGTATATCAAAACCAAACAAGGTTTTGTGTTGATTTGTTCCAAAATCGGAATAATTTGGTTGGTTAGTCGATTGGGTAGAAAAACGGAGAATTCATAGAACTCTACCAATTCGGATTCACCAAATTTAGTTTTTATTACTTTATATAGCTACAACATAAGTCAAATTTTTGAAATTTGGGTGTGATTTCCCGCTCAAAAATCACCAAAACACTTCACAGATGTCGTCTTTTGACGTTAACTGTTCTGACATTAACATTTAGCTATGATAGTTCATCGGTTCATTAATAGATGGCGATATAGCTACAACCTCAGTAATATATTGGATTAGGGTCTCATAGATATCGTCCTTTGACGTTAACTGTTCTGACATTGACATCCAGCTATGATAGTTCATCGGTTCATTAATAGATGGCGATATGGCAACACATTCAGTCATACTTTGAGTCATATGAGGCGTGGTTTTCCGCGCAAACATTACCAAAACATCTCATAGGTGTCGTTTTTATGATAGTTCATAGCTTAATTAGTAGATGGCGATATATCCACAACATCCGTCATATTTTGAATTGGAGTATGATTTCCCTCACAAACATTACTAAAACACCTCATAAATGCCGTCCTTTAACGTTAACTCTTCTGACATTGACATTCAGCTATGATAGTTCATCAGTTCATTAATAGAAGAAGATGGGTACAACATCTGATACTTTATTCATAGAAATGAATAGTTAAAGTGTTGACAGTTCCAACGTCGGCCATGACAGTTCATACACCTGCCATGACACATCCAACGTCAACCATTAGAGCTCATATACCTGCCATAGTAGTTCAGAATTGCTAGATTGACATATTATAGGTGCCATGACAGTTCATACAGCCGTCAAGATATGTGACGTACACACACATCATATATTCACTAATGATCTATAGTTCTGTGATCATCGTAAGCTCTATGGTCATGTTCGAATTTCGCAGGTCGGTGACGCCACGTGCGAAGCTGCGCGGCAACACCCTGTCGATGACGTCACTTCCGGTCCGGAACTCGTGGTGTTTAATTACTCATCTTTATTGAATAACTGAAAAAGCCAATATAGCGTCCATGAGAGCTTCATTTATGAGCAATTACAATTTCTGAAACTTCAGAACAGGTAATTTTCCTAGATGAAACTTAGATTTATTCAAAAGGTAATAAAATGAAATATTGGCAAGACTCAAATGTTAAAAGTGTTCGTAAGCCTAAAGATTATGATGGGAAACTCATTGTAGTACATGATCTTCTAATCAATTTGTGGAAGGAGCCAGTTTGTTATTTGCATCAAAATCTAAAACTATTGATTACCACGGAGAAATTAATGGCATAATATTCAAGAAATGGGCAGAAGAAAAGTTAATACCAAATTTAGAAGAGCCTGCACTCATTGTTTAGGATTATGCAACGTATCATAGTATTGTCTTGGAGAAGGAGCCTTGCACTTCTTCGAAAAAGATATTGATATTGTTGATTGGCTTAAAATTAATAATATAAGTTATAATGAAAATATGACCAAACCTGAATTATTGGGGATCGCAAAATATCATAAAAAAACTAAAGTATATGTAATTGA
This sequence comes from Endomychus coccineus, assembly GCA_958510875.1. Lineage (NCBI taxonomy): Eukaryota > Metazoa > Arthropoda > Insecta > Coleoptera > Endomychidae > Endomychus > Endomychus coccineus. Next base: position 103,107,554 of record OY294067.1, read on the forward strand.
TGAATTGTTTCGACAACATGGACATGATGTTTTAAGACCTCCTCCCTATCATTGCGTTGATCTGGGCTAAAGCAAAAAAAATAAAATAAACATATTGGACAAAATGGTTACAACTATGTGGCTGTGTTAAACATATGGGAAGAAACTCTAAATCAGTGTGATGAGAATACATGGATCGATTGTATTAGACATACTGATGATGTTATCAAAAATTGGCACGATTGCTAAAAACATATTTATGACTTTGAAGTTCAGCCAATAATAACTAATGTTGTTGATTGGAGTTCTGAATATGAAGGTAATATATTAACGTTCTGAATGTTAAAGTAACATATTATCTTGTTGCTTTGTTATAATAAACAATAAAAATTATTAGAGTACTTTCTTCACATCTAGTATCACTCAAATCAGAAATATCTTGAAAGAAAGTTATGATTGTATTCATTCGTATTAACTTTTGAAAATAAATTAGTTTATAGAAGTGTATTGACTAAGACTGAAGTGACATTAAAAAATTTAATTGAAATGGAATACCCTCAAATTGGTTCATATGTACGTTGTTGCTTTCTAACTAGACATACTAATGCGCGCGATCTTTATCGGCTTATACGAAAGGCAGCGTGAACATAGCGAAAGCATAACCCGATCCTTTCGGCGCACTCACTCCGTCTTAACCCTTCGGGCATGCGCAGCGTACTGACCGACTAAATACAAGAGAAATTTAGGAGCAATCAAAATAGATAATTAATCATGATCGTGTTATATTTATGACGATTATTTCTTGAATCCAATCAATTCAATCCAATTAATTCATTATATCATGCATACATATTCACAAACTAGCTGAATAAATAGTCTGTGACTATTGAACGCTTGGCAAATAGTCGCTAATATTGCGTGTTGATAGGTCTTGACCAACGAATTCGGATATCCGAATTCGTTGGTCTTGACAAACAGTAAAGAAAAGGGTTATTGATTGAAGGCTGATATTTGACAGGTGAAATAAATAGTCGCTTTAATCTCGTAAAAAACACATTCATAGAGAATATTTTATTATATAAAATTTTGTTTAATATCTCATCTGAAGCATTTTCTTCTATCGTCACTGAGAACTTCAAATAAAAATAAAATTATCTGTCCAAATAAAAAAAATTTAACAATCTTCGATGAACTTCCCTCACTATTGTTGACAAAATAGCTTCTGTGTCACATGCATGATTGTAGGAACAGAAAATATATTGGAAATGCTAAGGAAATACCACGGTCGTACATACAGGTCTGGGAACTCGTATGCTTGACATGAGTCTTTTACATGTCGCCAAACTCGTAGTCCCTCGCTCAGCCACCAGCTAGCGCTTGGATCGAAGTATGGCAACAATCACGTTATTAAGTGAGAACACGATCGTATACATAGTCAAAGTATACTTTGACTATGATCGTATACGTGCCAGAGATCATTCTTCGACTGACGCGCCATCTATGCAACAGATGACGCTTAGCGGACTCACTTCTCACATAGGAAACAGCCTCGAGTTCCCAGACCTGTATATACGACCGTGGGAAATACGTAATATTATAATCTATGTTATATTGAAATTCTATTCAAATGGTCTACATAAGGTATTTTACAACTCTACGGCTTATACTGACACCTGTTGTCACGTAAAATATTAAGAGCAGTAACTTTAGAAGGCTTGATGTAGATAGAGATAGGTTGTTCTATGATTTTTATCAAGTTCTTTCCTGTGATCTTGGTTTTTCAAATCAAGGAGCCTTAATCAAAAATAGCAAATTAGTTTGTGTACAATACATTTGTTTTTCAAATTGTCCGTAGCTTTGTCAAAATTTTTGTGTTCTCTGAGTATAATTGGTATTTTTCTAAATATATATTTTATTTAATGTTTTTGAAATAAGAAGTAATTATTGCGAAAGTGTTATTTCTAGGTAAGTGATTTAAATTGATTCAACAATAAAATTTTGAACTTTGGCGAAAATATGTTCAAATGGAAGCATTATTGGCTCTGCAGTATCCTTGTTTAGTTCAAATAGTAATTTGTTTTCGTACATACATCTAACAACAAAATAGCCGGAATCATCAACACAATGTACCAGCATTATAGCAATTGATCATTTATTTATATACAAAAAGAGAATATTTAATGGGCATTTGTAAGGTCTCTACCACCAAATTCACCGACAATGTCTCAATCAATTAATGTGTTCTGTAAGTAGCCACGAAAAACATTTGTTGTTTAGTATTGGCCACCTAGGAAATCGGCAAGTACAAATGATTATGGTTTTGTCATCATCTTTTTCGTGCCATTCAACGTGATTATTTCCAAATGAATTTGTGCTTCAATATCGAACGGCATAAGAATTTACGCCTGATTTCAAATTGTTCGAAAATTACCAGGTTTAACAGAAACATTTTTTCAGGTCAAATTCAGCGTTGAAGAAAAAGCGAAGGATAAAGCCGTCAAGTTTGATCAAAAGCTAGTACCAAAAGCCATAGGTCAAACCCCTACGCAATTCGGTTCTGCAATAAGATCACAGCCGTACAATCAAAACCATCAGGCTTTCCCAAAAGCACCAAATCAAGATTACTTGACTACATTAAGAAATATGGCTAACGCACCAAACAATGTAGCTAATTTTTCCTTTGGAAAAAACGAGATGATGCAATTTACTCCGCAGATGTTTGACCAAGGGCCTGCGGCTAACGCAGGACAATCTGCTTGGCCTGCTGGCGCCAACTACAACTCTTTGCCTGTACAACCCAATACCTACAACAATTTGGCAAATTCGACGGGCTTTGATGCGAATCAAGCCCAGAGTTGGTGGCAAAATCAGAACACAAACCCCGGAGCGGCGGGCGCATTCCCTGCCATAGGCAACAACCCCTACACTCCCGTTAGTGTCCCGCCCAAAGCTCCGGCAAATCAGGCGAGTGGTGATTCGTTCAACTCCCCTTGGAATAATTATGGCGGCAATTACACTAACTATCCACAAAACACTGGAGGTATGAATTATGACGCTGGAAACATGAACATGAGGCAAGCTATGTTGAAGGAGGCTAATGTGCCTGTAAATGTAAGTATTTTTTATATACAAGTTGATGGTAAGGCTTCAAGTTTTTACGTCATCGTTATATCTTTGTATTTTTTAAACTGAACGTTAACGGTTCCCAAACAAATTGCATTCTAAAAATGTCATAAAATGTTGGCTTGTGTTCATGTGATTGAAAGGAGCTTACAATTTCAAAAAATTGGTTGCTAGTTTCGGTTTTTATTGCCATTGAATAATAAATGATGAGATTACTTGAAGTGTTATGTAATCAGCCATAATATTATAGGGGTTTCCACAATTATGAAATCGTATTCAAGAAGAGAATAAGAGTTTTAATAACATCTTCCGGTTGGATGAAAACTTAAAAATTATAACTTACGAAGGAGCGGAGAAGTTTTCATGATCTCTTCATGGCCAAGGCAATCTAAATGGCAACGATGCTGATAAACCACAATAAATTAATAACTTACATGCCTCACATAAGCGTAATACTAGAAGAGCCGGTGACATTTTTCAGTGATATTTAGTTGAAACCTATTTTTTGTGAAAAGGTTGTGTGCGGCATGTATAAGTGTCAGCAAGGATGATAGTTTCTGATAGCAGTATGACAGGGAGGCAGAAAATAGTGAATACAATTATTACTTTGCTTCAATTTTTAATATGCTATTATGGCAACTGATTTAAGTGTACATTTCTATTGGCAGAAGAAAATCTCGGTAGTAACTTGCAGAACGATTTGAACATCCTATGTGCACGCCTTGATTTCGTGTTGTCCAGGTGAAGTATTATAATTATTATTACCTCGGCAAACCTATTGTACTCAATTTGAAAAATCTCTTCAACGAAGCATATACAGCGGCAGATTTTTATGATTCGTTTTCAAAGAATAATATCTGCACCTGTGACACATCAAACATGCTAGTATCTGGCCAAACGCGTATTATCAGTAGCAAAAAGCAAAATTCAAGAAAACTATGGCTGGTTTGTTAATGATGGCAAGTACGTATTCGTCTGGTTCCACTAATAACCCGTATCCGAAAAAAATTATTGTGAAGTACTAAGAACCTTCCAGCTGCCAAGAACCCATTATCAGAGTAGTATTTATTAAAAAATGATGTTGAGGATTCCGATTGACTCGAACCGAACAAACTTGACTATCTGATTGGAGTCGAAACTCTTTTTATAATGCAAATTGATAATTGAATGAAAGTTCATAGAAATTGATCAACTATAAACTGTATTAGCAAAATTATTTCAATTAATTCATGCAACCTCTTTATGCTTTATAATATTTTAATGATTTATTGAAGCTCGTTTTTAATATTTAACGAGCAGAAAAATGCGATCTATCATCTCTAAAAAGAATTTAACTCATTGAAGAAAATTATAAAGTAGGTTTGAAGCATTCATAACAATAATGATAAATAATATTTTTGAACACGACAAGAATCGAGGCGCGCACACTGAATCGGGATGTTCAAATCGTTCTGCAAGGAAGTTAATACCAACATATCGTTCTGCCAATAGAAATGTACATTTAAAATATTTGCCATAATAAAAAAAATTGAAGCTGATCTGCAAATATCAAAGCTAAAGTTGTTGACTACTAAACAAACAATACAAAAATTTGCAGCAGCCTTTACTAAATAATAATTGTGTTCACTATTTTTTAACAAATTGGAGGTGCTCTGCCTCCTTCCTAACCGCTATCTGAGATAATCCTCATTGATGATACTTACCCTTACATGCATACATACCTCCCAAAGTATTCTCACAAAGAATGGGCCTCAACTAAATAAATAATCACAAAAAAGTCGCCAGCGCTCAGACTATAAAAATATTAATTTTACATTAATTTATTTTTTATTTTGCAATAACGTTCTCCTTTTTTCAACCTGTTTTTTATTAAGGGCACTATGCGGTTACATTACGGCATTTTGTGAGGTAGAATTGGGATCTTAAGTATTTTATACATATGGTCAACAGCTTGGGTGGTTCCACGGTCGTATGTATACACAGGTCTGAAAACTCGAGGTTGTTTCCTATTTGAGAAGAGTCCGCTAAGCGTCAACTGTCGCATAGTAACAAAAGACGTCACGGATGGCGCATGAGTCGAGGGATGTTCTCTGGCAATCTTTGTATTGTGGGACTTGAAATTTGAACGATATGTGGCCTAATCCTGACAACATACTTCGATCCATGCGCCAGCTGGTGTATGAGCGAGGGACTACGAGTTTAGCGACATGTAAGAGAGTCATGTCAAACAATAGAGTTTCCAGACCTGTGTATACGACCGTGGGTGGTTTTATTTCAAGGTATCAAGTAATTTCGTCTTATTTTCGATAAGGCTTTTGAGTAGTTGATTTTCTAATTAATTCCATTTGAAATTTCTCTATTGATCATACAATGAAAAAAATGTCTGCCAGAGAAGTTTAATTTCAAATAATAACTCACCTCTTCATTAAATTTTTGTCTTTCATTAGGTTTATACTCATCATTCTGGGAATCTAATCTTTCGAAAACAATTAATTAATTCAGCTATTTTGGAATGTGAGAAATCGTTAGATTTGTAGGTCAGCTAAATCACAGAGTAGTGGATCAATATGAACCTTATCATTCACCTCATACTGTGATTTCCAATAAAATAATATAGCCAATATTGCAAGAATGACTTCCTAACAACAAACAATGATCTGGTTCAGGCACATTGTGGATATAGGTACATAGTGCTCTTAATAACAACGTACCCTTTTTTGGACATGCTTTTCTCGTCTGTATTTTGAAAATCGTACCAGTATTTAATCTTGGGTATAATTATAACGCATCTATTTAGATTTCCTTTCCCATGGATCCCAACAAGTACTGATGGTAGAACGAAAACGTAATAATAAATAGTTCTGCGATTTCTGTGTGTAGGAAGCAACGTTATGATTGCAGTAAAATAATTCTCCTTCCCATCTATCTAACTTGCGTGGAATGCAATTTTGTCATTTAATTACTATGTGGTTTAAATTGTCGATAATTACTTGAATCCAGGTTTTGCCAAATTCAGATTGAAATCGAATACCTTTAATGTTTTTAAATACCTCACTAGAATTTTGAACGACAGAAATGTGTATTTTTATTTTACAAATATGGCACTCTTTACAAATGGTAGGACATATTTTATTTTGGTTAGTCTCGCTCGTGGCATTCCATCTCGAGTTTCGTTTAATATTTATTTTCTATACATACTAAATTAGAAATTTGATTTACTAATGAAATTAGGTATTATCTAATCTCAATATTACCAACGAATGTTGAAGATTGAAGATTTTTTTATCACAAAAAACTACCGAAATTAATATTGACATAATTTCATAACTACTGATGAAATTATCTTCCACGATAACGAGAACACAACTTTGAATTTCATTGTTCAGTCAGTATATTGGAAAATACTTCGTTACTAATGTTGATCAATTCTCTTTATTAGAATGTTTTAAAAGTGCATGTAACAGGCAAGTGGTCTCGATATAAACAATCATTATTGTTTTCACTGTAAGTTATACAAACACAACTATCTAATCTGATTTCATACTGCATATCAAATGTTCTAAAATAACATTTGTTTTTTGTTGTCCTTTAAATTTTAAATATGTTTTGAGTCATATTTACTATTTTCATAAACAACTTATTAACATGAGCTTAACAACTTCCTATTCAATGAACACTTATTTATTGTTACAAAGTTGCTATAATTACATTACTTCCTAGAGATCTTCAATAAATCTGATTAAAATCATTTACAAAAAGAGTATGCAGATTTAAAATTCAAGGTACATAATGTTTGGTTTTACTTATATCAAATAGTATTTGTTAATTTCAGGGGCATTCACATTTTCTATATCTTCAATATGAAAAGTTTTCACAAAGATCTTATGAGGTCATCAAGTAGTTTCATACTGTGTTATCCAAATAATATTTGCATTTCTATATGTGACAGTCGAAAGAGTATCTCTCAGAATTTTTCTTCATTTCAAGATCTTCTATATTTATGAGTTTTGATATGTTTCTCACCAAATTATTCAAATATGCTTGATAACAATGTTCGAAAGTTTTTAGGCTTAGCGCATAAACTATTTTGTAATCTTCCATCATTTGACATCAATTAGTCCAATGTTAGTTTTGTTCCTTGCCTTCAATCATTTATTCCAAGTTTCACAGAATTTTGCTCATAATCGTCATTAATACATGCATTAAAATATTGTAAACGTAACATTCAATAGAAATGTTCTATAATACAAGATAAGTATGTCGCCAAATTGGAAAATATTCAATGGCATATATCGTATCGCAAAATACATTAAAAAAAAACTAAAATTGCTGTTTTCAGACAGGACGATTTTCTTCCAATGCTTCCACTTTTTGAAATAGGTTGCTCTTACTTAATTTCACGTGCAACTGAAAACAAACTTAAGAGACCATCAATTCACTATTATTATATTAACTAAAGAAGTGCTAATACTGGCACCAAAAATGAATTATGACATATATTGTTATCCTGGTCACTTTCACAAAGACAAGACTTAGTCTGTTAATAGAAAAATTTTTGTATTCATAATACTTCCCTGTTAAAATTAACAGTGTGTGGGGTATAGAAAGTCTAAAACAATTCCCGGAGGTTCTTTGATTCTTGAATTTCATGTTCAAGTGGGGTGGGGAAAAATCTCATCTTAATTTTGACGGAAGTCTCATTCCAATTGAGGTTTTTTTATTTGCTACTTACTATCAATTCTAACGGTCCACAGAATTATCATTAACATATGTTCCTGGCCACAGGATTCTGATATAGACTATTCGATATTAAAACACCATAAAACATTTCCCAAAAAAAGTTAGGACTAATTGAATTACCAACATTTCGTTTGTGTTTTCTACTATCACAATTGACCGAGCTAGATTTTGTAGAGAATTCGTAAATGCTGGTTCGATCAAAGAATTTCCAATAAAATTCGTCTAGCCAGGATTATTCACAAAGCTTAATTAATTGAAAAATTGAATGGAATTAGCCATTACGTGATGAAAATCCATTCTCTAAATTTAAATAAAATAAAAGTTCGATTTTCACTAGTTTAATACATAAAAATGTAACTATAGTTTCACTAACAACGTAGTTTCTGCAAAACATACCTAACTAATAAATAACTTACTACAAACTAACTACCGGAATGTCTGAGCGCCCTTTTTACGTTTACCGGGAGTAAGAGTAACGCTGGTGTGGCGCCAGGTTACTGTATCATCCACAAGAACGAGGTGACAGATGAACTAGCCAGGGAAAGATCGGAATTATACCCTGAGAGGTCAGATGAAGCCATGTAGTGCCATTTGCTTATGTGAAGGGAGGCTACACTGAAAAAACAGAAGTGCAGACAGGTCAAGTCCCTACTGGGAGAAAAACTCTGTGAAGACAGAAACCTAGAAGTACTGTGTTTAGGTAGAAAGGACCTTAGATCTTATACCGGCTTCTTGTTCGGAGATGTATGTAAGACTTTGGTACTACTTAACTGTCATGGAATGTCCTAACCTCGCCACTGTGGCTAGTTTGGGAGGGGGGCACTCCTGGCTTTTTGGTGATGGTTGCCAGCCAACCCATCGCGGACGTGTCGTACATTCGGAGATCGCAGTGGGAGAGTTCGAGGTGCCCTTAGGGAACCCGATTTGTATTACATCTACATCTAACGTATTTGGTCCCATTTTACTTTAAGTTCTTCAGTCACCGTTGATTATTATTTTACACAATCATCTATCATCAAAGAGCCGCCCACTAGCTGAAAAATGTTTTCATTAAATAAAATGAAATGAGATTACATTTTCCATCCACATGGTTTGAGGATTTGTTCTGATCATTCTGACATTTGGCATATTTTATAAAGAAATTGTAGGTCCTTAACCAAACCTGATAAGCACACGAATGACATCTAAATAATTAGAATATACATTAGCCAATCATTTTGGTTCCATTTTGGTTTTAGGCCCAGATACCGTTAATTTTCTTATTTTCCACAATCAAAAGTATAAACGACTTCTCATATCATCAAAAAGCCCACATGCTAAAATGTTTTCATTAAATTAAAATGAAATAGGATTGCGCACGAATGGCATCTAGTTAATTAAAGTGGACATTAACTTTACTCGACCTAAAATTAAAGTGATATTTAAAGAATATTCAGATTTTGAAAATACTGAACTTAATTCATATAACTAATTAAAATAAATATACATTGATACTATTGTAAGAAGTTATTTCCGGTGAGAAGGTTTAATCAACATGGCAACACTTAAAAGTTCTAATGTATCTCCTACATAATTTAAAAATATTTCAGACAAGGGAGAGGTTAATGAGAAGTTTGATAAACCTCTCTATTATGAGGACAATACCCCATTTGTAAAGATGTTTGTTTACTACGCGATAAAATAACGGCGATATTCTGGATAGTTAAATGATTAATACCTTACGAAGAGATTTCATACATCGTAGTAACTTTCATTGATCCGAATCATAGGTAAGCAGCATTAAATAGCTCCTTTGGATTTTTATTTGGTAGTGAATCGGATTTTTTGGGGTCCATGTTCAAGCACACAGTGAATCGGTAACACCAGATTTTTCTGAATTCTTATACAACAATAATTGCTCTCGTTACCTAAAGGTTTAGGTTTTGTTGAAATAACACGTTCATAAAGATATGTACTTCCAAATGAAACCCTTCCCCTACGCTCCTATATATGTCTCTAACTTTCCTTCTGTAAATACTGGGAAGTATAAACGGTCGTTTGTTCTAAAATTCACTGATTTCTTCTGAAATAGAAGAAATGCTTGATGGTTTCCACCCGATCCCTTATGACATTTAGTTCAGTGGGCATGCCACTATCGTTCAAATTTTGCTCCCGTCTGTCTATATGAATGACATCTTTCAGAATTCATTCCCGGATCCTGTTAGTTGCAGATTCACTTCTCTGCTTTTTCCGTCGTTTATATGAACAATATATTGCTATATTTTAGCAATTCCGCTGTTTATATTAGCCGGAAGTTATAGCGCGCAGCCTTGCGTATCCGCAACACGACCGATTCGTAGCAAATTTTGATAGTTCATGTACAGCAAGTGTCAGTAAAAAACAAGGTTATATTTCGAAAGTGCGCCTGACAGTAAGTGTATAGAGTTGTGAAGTACATTATAATTTTAATGTGATATACAGTACAATATAACACGTTTCAATAGCGGTTTCAAAATCATTACGAGCTTATTTAACTTGCCTTGTTTATCTATCTAACTTGGTAAGTTCGGGGAAAATGTTGCAAGTGAATTTTGACCCACTTATTGGCGTCCGATTAAGTTGAAATTTGACAGGTGTTCATCATTCGGGTGACAATGCGTTATGGGGTATTTATAAGAGAAAAAAAAACAAGATCCAATTCTATTTAAAATTGGTATATGGTTTTTTTTGAAGTCGAAGATCATGATTTTTTAATTCATTTTAGTAAGTACATTTAAAATAGAAGATTGTCTTTAATTTTTTTTTTAACTTTTAATTTTATTTTCCGGTATATTATCTGTTCCTACAATCATACATATTTGATCCGCAGTAATGTCCGAAATCCATTTTGCCTTAAAGTGAGGAGGGAAGTCACAGCTGGTTTCTCATTGTTCAATACATGATTCCATGAGAAATTATTACTAGTTTAATTCTGCTCAATTAGAACTTCATCAATATTTATGACTTTTGGTTGGGAGTTTCAGTTATCAAAGAATAAAGTGTTGCGTATTGTTTTAACCTTCAAACCTTCTAAAAATACAGTCACTTTAAAGATTTTTCACTCATTTGCAAACTCTATAGTGGAGCGTTACATTTCCTCAAATATATGGTGGATTCAATTTAGGCTAGCAAATAAATATCAACTTTTAATTCTCGGGAGAACCATAATCGATTGAAACCATAATCGATATTGCTGTTATGTACTAATACAATCAAATTCAAAGCTATTGCAACTAGTTTCTTACGACGACTCCCTTCTATAATGTAGACTATTTCTGAATAGTTTTTCTTTCATTATTACTAGGGAGTTGCAAGTTAACACGACCGTTCTCGCCAGTAGTATTTGTAATTTCTGAGGTTTTCATATATTATAAATAAACTTTCTAAAATATTGATCACTTCGAAATATCGAAGTCCTTCACCGGTCATGAAATTTGTTCATGAAAAGAAAAGATTTGCAAATCTGACAGCTAAAATGTATTAGAATCGACAATTTTTACAATAATTGAATATCACATATTTTTCAACAAATTGCATTCTCCTGCATATATGAATAACCCAAGGGATAGCTTCTTCGCTAACCCACTTCTCGATTGGTCTTTTACACAAATAAATATGGTGATTGCTCACCAAAGCTGTTTCCTTGATACTAATGTAGTGTTATCTTTTAACAAGTTCAAATTGGGAATAAACCTTTTCAAAATGAGAACAATCAATTTAAAATTAAAGCAGTTTGAATTAATAGAGAGAATGATTTTTGCTCTAGTCTCATAGGCAGTTTTTTTTTAAATATTCAATGTGTTTGCAAGACCACTTCAGTTTCCATTGTTATTATATGTATATAGAGCTCCTTTTTTCTTTACGTATAAGGCATCTCTACTGCAATAAATCATAAATTTTCAAATTGTTTATGTTTATTCTCAATTTGAACATGTTTATTTCTATTGAAATTGACACAACTTTTCTTTTTGGGTATTACGATGTTTGATCATTCCAAAATTTGCTGGCATGCTAATTTTGAAATTATATTTATATCTGTGAGATCTGTATTGAATTTATTTATTTCGAATTGACATGCTTAAAACATCTTAATACCCAAGACAATTTTAAGAAAGTTTAAGTTTAAATTCAATTATTGTGAGTAATTTTCTCACTTATGGACTTGTTTGTGTTGATGATAATTATATTCAAAGCATTCATACCCTATAACTTAATTATAAAATGAAAATAGAAATTATTTTCTTCTATTGCCTTTTTTCTAGCTGGTGCAAGAGCTAGTTGATTATCTTGAGAAAGAGAGATAGTTGATTTATATGTTCATTGCGTAAGTATTCATAGAAATTTTGGCTCTAAATAAATGTATTCTGTAAAATGTTACATATTTCTTATCTAAACTTTGTATCGAGATACTCTACTTTTGGGAATCTCGTCCAATATGTGATATATATCCTGATGAACAGATGTTGCGCCATCGGATAAGGGCAGATATTGGAGCCCTTGAACATTTCAGTAATAACTCCAAATGAGAATAAATAATTCCTTGAAAGAAGAAAATTAACTGAATCGGGCTCAAAAGATATTTCCGACTGAGATCCAGAAGTCACATCAATCCAAAGATTCTCCAAAAATTAATTTTCCAGCTTGGCAATATATTGCAAGTTAATAATATTCGAGGATTAGAGTTCAACCTAGCAAAGTGGATTTTGGTTTTGCCTCATCATGACTAAAGGTGATATCCACTTCAAGACGTTGATCCGCGAACAACTAATAAAAAATAAGAATGTAGGCAGTATAGATCTCAATATTCAATATATCAAATCAATATATAGTTCACCATGACCGCCTTCCATTTCTGCGAACGTTCTAAGATAGACAGAATAAAACTATCTGCAACATAACAGAGTAATGTTTCTTGCTGCCATCCTAAATTGTTTTAAATACGGGATCCTTTGCCAATTCACCTACTTGGAAAGACTTCGTTCAAGTAACAGTGAACGATGGTTGCGCAATGGGGTGGTGGTGTTTTATATCTCGCTGAAACACGACAGTTTCAAAACTGGAATACTATTGGCTCCAAAAAAACGCGGTTGCATCATTTTTAGATATAGTTGCCTCGAAATGTAGCTTCTGCAAACATGAAAGGTCCATAGCTTTCATTGTCTAAAGCCTAAAACCGCACACATTTCAAGATGTGATTCGTTGGATTTTCACGACACATTGGTTGGCGAGCTGCTTAGTGTTCGACCAAGTTGATGAAGGTTTCTTCGTCCATATCGCTCCCTGGGTGTTGAAATGTTGTTATTGAGCTATGATATATCATTATCTCTTGTTCCTCCCAATCGAGCATCAACCATAGAGATCTTATAACACAGAGTACTCGTATTGTTTGTCCCTAATAATGCTTTCACGCTGACCCTGTGTTATTCATGTGCGTAAACAGTAATGGCGGCGAGCCTATACTTTGTACGAGTATCAAGGTCCATTGGTAGGTTCACGCAACCTCTATGAAATAGAGTCACGGAATACTCGAGTAATCTATTTAATTTATTATAGTGTTTTAGCTTATCCACAGTGTGAACTATTAGGAATAACCAAATCAAGTTTTAAAATTCTGAGAAATGCCAAAAACAAGTGGGAACTATATCTTCTTACCATGGTAGGCATTTGAAATGTTACTTTTAGAATAGTCGTGGTTGGTGATATCTATAAGATCTAAAGTTATCATCTCAAATGCCTGAATGGTAAGAGAATATAGTTGCACTTTCAAAGTTTATTGTGTATGAGGGCGATTGTTTCTTATTTATTGGTTATTCCTATTTATTGTACTTGGTTCGGTTGAATATACAGAGTGTCCCGCATAAGAACCGACACAGAGCAGGAGCATTTAGGGGGCCCCAAAATATGATGATTTAACGCAACTTACCTCTACCAAGTTGCACCCCTGAGAAGTTATAGGCCCTCAAAGTGAGACTTTAAATTAAAAAAAAATGAATATCTCAATTATACTTCAATTTAGAAAAACCAAATTCGGTACACGTTGTATGCGTTCCAAGAGTATTAATCGACAGTAAGTAGAGTTCAGTTGGATCATATTGAAGGGTTGATAAGGGATGGTGCACCCTTAAAATTTGACAGAATATTTAACCCAATCGCAATTTCAAAAAAATATTATTTTTTTTCATGGGAAATTTTGTTTTAAAAATTTTTGTACTCTTGTAATTTTTCAATAAACTTTGTTGTTTTCGAGGGAAACGCGAATAAATAAAAGCTTACATGTAGCTATTTAAAATCATCGAATTTTCAAAAGTTGGCTATGAAATTTAACGTCAAACTTGACAATCAGAAAACTAAGTAATTTATTTTAAATAATAGTTTGTTAAGTGTGTTAAAAATGATTAAAAATTAAATTGTCATTTATATATTACCCATTCTGTACTATGTGATTTACCACACCTGAGGCAAACAGGATATCAACATTTCGTGTAGTTTTTTGTTGCTTGAATGGGACATCAGCGAACAGTGCCTGCAGGCAGACTTGTACGATTGAGCCTAAGTAATTCCCAAAATTCATTCATAGATGCGATATCGTGGCATACCACCTTCCTGAATTGTTTCATTTCAGTATCGCAGGAAACCATGTGGAAACAAATTAAGACGAGATAGATGTAACGAGTTTGAACTATCAAAAGTATCGTAATTAAGTTGTGAAGAAAAAGCTCGTTTTTGTACGTAGAAATAGGAAATCAAGTTGCAGAATCTGTTCTAATATTTTATAAATACTAGGGTAAGGTGAAAAGTCCCTGAAAAATAAAACAGATGGCGCCACAAAATCCCATGTGACATTTGTGATGTACCATCTTATGTCATTCTGCAACCTTAAAGATTTAAGTAAACATGGACAAAAGTGAATTACGCGTCTTGATTAAACATTATTTCTTGCTTGGAAAAAACATTAGGCAACCTAAAGCATCGCTTGTTAAACGTTATGGGGACTCCTCACCATCGATTGGAACGATTCACAAGTGGCTGATTTCCGTTGTGGTAGTATGACCACAAAAGACGCCGGCGGAAACTTAAGAAATTTGCTCCAACTATGAGGTCATCGCTGAAACAAAAGCCTATTTTGAAGGATTGCTGAAATTGTATATTTGGAAGGAATCGAAAAATTAGAAAAACGTTGGACGAAGCGTATCGGGCTACAAGGAGATTATGTTGAGAAATAGAATAAGTTTTGACCAAATAAATCATTTCTTGCTTCCTTTTTCAGGGACTTTTCACCTTACCCTCGTATTCCAAATTTACTACAAAAATTGTAAAGTAACTGTTACCAAAAGAGTTCTATGTGAAACCAGAATGTTTTTGCAAGAGTTATTCTGAGCTGTCATGCGTCGATCTGTGTCCATGAGTTCTGGGAATGATCCCACCAGGGATGTCAATTTAACGCGCTATGCTAACACTTATTTAAGCTCTAACAGGTTCTGCAGTAATGCTTACTGCCAGCTGACGCATTCTTAGTAATTTCAGATGCAAGTAGTAAATATTTTTAAATAGTATCGACGCCAAATTCTGAAAAGAAAAGAAATTAAAATTTGTACAATCATAAATTAGACATCTATTCAGATTCATACATTCTGTAAATTGTCAAGATGAATTCGTACAATATCAAAATGAATAACGAATAATGAACACCCTACTTGAGCAATGTCCTACAATGAGGACGTCAGGAAAATGAGTAACTAAAAAATGAAATCATTGGAAAGATTCACAAAAGGTGAAATTCCTTTCGCTCGATCTACTAGTAACATTTAGGACTGCTTTGATAGTATGACTATTTATTTAGAAGACTGTAATGTAAAGTACAATATTTCTAGAGAACAGAGTGTAAAACACGAAAATTATCCACCTCCAAGAATAATGCATTTTTGGTTTCCTTTGAGCGCACAATAATAAGTCGGGCGATATGATAATACGTGATTTGACCCATACAATCGATAGGTGGAGAATAACCGATACGAAAAACTAAATTTTCGAGAACCCATGTTGGTCAGTGCAATTAGGTGGTGAGTGCTAGTGACCTCGGAAATGGGAATTGAAGCGGAAAACCACTATTTAAACAGTTTACACTTGAGTAGATGAGGTTTTTAAACAGCTGAATGTCATTTGTCGAACGCATAATCTGATTATCGCAGACACACAACTTATCAAATTATCTTTCCCCTCTTAAATTTTTTTATTACAAGTTGATATAGTTTTTTATTAATATTTCATTGACTTTCTGGATAATGTAACTTTATATCCTCTACCATGATATTTTACCTTGAATTTTGCTGCAAAGATGTAAGCCATACTTTAGTAACAGCCAAAGATGGGCAGAAAAACGTCCGTTAATCCGTTAACTAACGTGGTAGAAATATATTGATCAACTGTTCAGTTAATTTCAAAAACTATTAACGGTCTAATTAACTTCCGTTATCTTGAGTCCGTTCCCCAGTACGGTGCTCCAAAGGTCCCGGCAAGCTTAAATCAGGACTGATAATGACAACTGTTTATTTATGAAAAATCTTGTCTTCCGGATGGATTCCGCGTCTACTATCCAAGATAACTGTTTATTTACTCTATTTTCTATTCTCTATGGCCAGCACTGGCGACGGAGTTATTTTTAATTTGCTTGTATACGATTTAAATATTTAGTATTGGGTGTTGTGCTGAGTATATACTTCCAATAGTGAATTAAAGGTTTCATAGAAAAAAAAATCATAATCTTGATGTGTTTTGCGTTCAATGACAATAGGTACGAGGTGTATGGAAAGGAAAATGGAAGGGGTTCTGAAGCGAGAACGCGGAAGTAGCAATAAATAATAACGGAGTAGGGGATGGTTGATGAGAATTTTTTCTGTAATGTCACACTCGGTTGCAATCTACAGAGATGTCTAAGGCCCTAAAAACCAAGTTCAGAATTTAGTGAAAATCTGACTCGACTCTTTAGGCAAAAGGCTCGCTATGTGAACCAGTTTTCATAAGTCTATAAAATACAATACAGCTATTCCGTTTAGTCTGCTATGAACATATTTTTCCTCCACAGGAAAATATATTTTGCGGGCTAAATAATAATAGATCATCCCCTTTCCGATGCAAATTTTAACATATTGATGTTCATGAAGGGAAGTTGGGGAATTAAACAGAAATTTACACAAAACTTGTAAACATTTTATTCATAATTAATGCTGACAAATTGTTTCACCACACTGCGACATTCTCAAAGGGAATATGGACCACTTGCGGCCAGACCGAAAATCGGACAAGGTGCTACCTAATGGAATGAATCGAACCACTTGCGGTCCTTCATTGGACAATATTAAGAATAAGGTTGCTTCGCTGGGAGTTCAGCCAAATTGCCACAAAGAACCAAAGCACATGTGGAGTTCAAGAAATATATTTAATCGACAAAATAAAAATGATTTAACACAAATTTATTCTAATTTAATAAGTAAGACATTTCAAGCTTTCGGACAAGTCGATATCATCATCCATATATTTTCAATTCCAAATTTCAATTGGAAGGCTGAGGTTTTCCATTCAATTGTAATTGTTGACGAAATAATCATTAAACAAATCAATTTTTGTAACATTCGGAGCATTTTCCATAATGACTAACCAACCATCTACCATATAATCGACTGGAAGAAACGCTGGGGAAGCACCCATCCGAATATGTAACCGTATTAATTGATTCATCGTACCATACCCTTATCTAAGTCCGATATGTTGTGGACTTTCAACCATCTACCATATAAACGACTGGAAGAAACGCTGGGGAAGCACCCATCCGAATATGTAACCTTATTATTGATTGATTCATCGTTAACATACCCGATGTTGTGGACTTTCAACCATTACCATATAATCGACTGGAAGAAACGCTGGGAAAGCACCCATCCGAATATGTAACCTTATTGATTGATTCATCGTTAACATACCCTTAACTAGGTCACAAGTTGTGGACTTTCCGTAACAAACACTGACATTTTCACATCCAGAAATATCCTTTTCATGGCCAGTATGACCACTTGTTCGAACTGGATTTTTATTAAAATAGGATTCCAATTCTTATGTGTTCTTATTTAGTAGTTTTATGAACGTCTGCGTTTTTTCTTGCCTGGTAAGAGGGAATATACCGCTGGAATTATGTTTATCTCTTCTTTATGACTTCCAATTCCGACGTGTCCACTATACAACTGGTAGGTACACTGCAACTTTTAAATGTTCAAAAAGTTCTTTCCGTTCTTCATGACTTCAAATTCCTGTTTTTTTCGAGAAAAGTATTATCCATCTTCAACTCACATAAACGAGGAATTATCTGCCAGTTTAAAGATATTCAAGGGCCAATATATATTTTCGCTATCCTCTGGATCTTTAATTGTACCCATTAACCCTTGTATAACGCAGGTGTAACGGTTTATCTTTACTTGTCTCATGATTTTTTATTTCTCCATACTTATCACTTGAAATTTAACAACTTCTTTACGACTATTAGATTACTCGTCAGATTGGCGTTATTTAACTTTTTATACATAAGAATTATCTTCTTTCTCCACCTGGTTACTGATTTTGAAGAAATTTATAATAACATTTTTACTAATGTTTTGTAAAGTTGGCCGATTACTTACCTACCTATATCCATAAATTCTAAGCTTCAGCTATTTCATATATCGATCCGCATTATAGTCTACTTATATCCAAGCCAGTACATTATCCTTAATTCTGCCTAATGAAGGACCGCAAGTGGTATGGATGAAGCAGGTACTATTTTCTTCGGCCGCAAGGTCTGTCATTTAACCTGGCTGCAAGCGGTTCGGCCGCCGTTGGTTATACACCCTCAAAGCTAGGAGTTATTAGCACAGTGCTTTCCAAACTTTTTGTACCTGCGCCCCCCTCTTTGGAAAAAAAATTTGTTGTGCCCCCCTTAATTTTTCTAACAATCCAATTTCATAAACGCTCATCTGATATTGTAATTTATTTAATGGGCTACAAAATAATATACAATATTATGTATAAAAATACATAAAAAATCAGCTGCGTGCCCCCCTGCAACAGTCTCGCGCCCCCCTAGGGGGGCGCCCCCCACAGTTTGGAACACACTGTATTAGCATATACCTTATGCAGGATGTAGAATACTTAGAATCATTGACAAATTGACCGGCTAATATGAGTTAATATATAAATTTCAAAATATTCCAGTCCAGCCCAATTCGATAATTAATTAACTGTAACGGTTTAACTTTAACCATCTTTGATAATAGCCAATGAAGGGAAAATATTGGAAAAGATTGGTTCCTGAAGAATATCGCATATTGCCTCTACTTATCCGTAAAAATATAACAGCATCTTCCAATAAATATAATTCATATGCGGGTCCCATAACATATTATTATATTTTCATTAATTCAGTATATCAAATGCAACTTGTTTCGCTAACACCGTAGCTTCCTCAAGCACATATCATAAAATATTATAACAGTATTTTTCCTTTCTCACGTTATTGTCGAAGTTAAAAAGTTGTAAAGAAATACTTCGCGTGTATCCAACGATAGAAAAGATGACGTTATCCATTAAAAAAAACCACCATTGACAGTTTGTTGGGGTGAAGATTTTTATTGTAGTTATAAAATGCATTCACGAATTTTTCAAAAAGTGTTTGTTTGATAAACGACTGAAAAACAGACATTAATTAACAGCTCTAACGTTATCTTTAACACATTAAAGTGCCGCAATGAAAACGGTGTGTCATTGGGCGGGCTCAAAAAAATATTTCATTTTATTCAATTTGGCATATTATTTTTTGGATGAGCACGAGTGTGGGCTCGTGGTCCCGGACAGTGAAAACACTTTCGGTTCTAAACCGAGGTGCTGTATATATAATATGCCAGAAAGCACACCAAAAAAGATAATACGGTATATGAAGGCTGAAATAATGCACCAATGTGTAATTTGTGCTTTCAGACGGCAACATAAATCTAAGTAATAATAGTCCATTTTCCGGTTTTAGAAAATAAAATAACACATTTTCTATTCCTATTACGTTTTTTCACTGTCCAACTCAATCTCAATCGTACTTACTCACCTCTGGAACCGACCACTAGACCTAGTCCAGCGTATATAAACGGAAAACAATGTAAAGTTTTTAGAAAGTGCACGAATCGAGATTTTTGCCCAAGGGGAAAGGGGACATGGGGTCTAAAACCAAAAACGAGACTGTACCTTCTGAATTCCGATCTCCATCTTGGAAAACGCGAATGACGTTGTACAATTCTCCTATTCGTTTTTCGGAAAATTCTCCTATTCGTTTTTCGGAAAATTTATAAGAACTGAAGTTGTAGAAAATTATTTTATCATTCATTTTTAATTTTACTTTTTTTGTAGGATGGATATTGTAAAAGTTTCAGCTGTTTGAACAATTTTTTATTATCAACTACGAACAACTAATTGATAGTTCCGGGTGTAAGTAAAACTGTGGATCAAAAGTATAGAATTAATTTTCACTAATATTTCAAACTCACGTTACCATAATACGCAATTATACATAGACCAAGCGGAGTAAGATACGAGGCACGCGAAAAGACCGAAATCGCGCGTCCACATCTTTTAAAACTATTAATCACAGAAACTTAGTAGTTGAAACTTTACATCCTACAAAAACAGTAAAATTGAAAATGAAATATAAAATAATTTTATACAACTTTAGTTCTCATCAATTTACCGAAAAAACGAACAGGAATAGATACGTCTTTCGTGTTTTCCAATATGGCGACCGGAGGAGGCCAGCAGTACAGACCTGACTTTTTCGATTTTTAGACTCTACCCATGTCCCCCTTCTACTTTGGACCAAAATATGAAATCGTACATTTTTTAACAACTTACTTCTAAATCCACTGGATTGCCTGCCTACCTATAGGAAGGAAGGAAATCATTACATATCACAAACAAGTCAAATTGAACCACCGGTGGTCACGCGGTGCTCAAAGTTTAATCAAAAAGGATCCCGCATCAAGATTTTATTTTCGCAATGACCATCATATCGGAATGATTACTTATACGATTGGTCTTGGTAGGTTGATAAAACTGGCTTCTTCATGTTAGGTGTTTCCAAAATGAAATCCCCCGAATAATTTTAAAGTACAAACTAAAGCCAGTCAGGAAGAGTTATCAGCTTTGGAATATTATGCTACAGAGGAAGAAAATTCACAAAAATTCATCTCTGACATAAGTCAACTGTAAAGACTGTATTTACCGTAAAAAAAACACGATAATTGCTTATTGAATAGTCTGTGTGAACCCCATCCAACTCCTTCTTTTCACTACAACATGTGCACGGTGAAGATGAAAGAACCCCGCCGGACATGTTCAAATATGATAGGGAAAGACACAACGGCACTTTTGTGTGCCAACAGCAATCCGTTACCTTTTCATGGAAAGGTTAACAGCATTTCAAAATTTTCACCGAACATCTGTTTGAAGATGATTATGTCAGGAACAAAGATTCACCTATAGGGAAATAAACACGCCATCCTAGGATGTAATCCTGATTAATTTATTTACCGAAAACGTAAAATAGCGCCTACCGAAAACTACAGAAAAATTGTGTGCATTAAATATCCCCAAGCATTAGCTGACCTGGTAAGTTTTCTTCTGAATGAATAAGACAGGAGCGGTGACTTGACAACTAATGTCACCAGTTCATGTGAAGAAGATTGCTAAACAGGCGCTCGTGAACTTTCACTCCGAATCTTTCATCAACTGCAGCAACGCAGTAGTTAATATAACTCACTACTTGATATGAGTAATGGTTTGCTGCCTCTCATAACATAACCACTTCGGAAATCGCCAGAATACGTCTACTTCTACATCTGTTGCTGCTAGACCAGATTCAAAGAGTTGTGAATGTGCTGGACATGGCTACAGTCACATAGAGGATGAAGTGAATATAGATGAAGGCGTGAATCGGAACATGAAGATATAAATGGTGTCAAACGTCTAGCATGAAATGAGAGTGCTGTATGAGAAAGAAACCGATTATGTTAGTATTTCAAATGTGAAGCGTGAACTATTACCCTCCAAATGACCTATTGTCAATTATATCGACTTGCCAAGACCACTGAATATGATTGAAAAACCCTGAATTAAAAAGAATAAATATGTTAGTGGTCATTGTTACAAAACCCGACCCATGAACATTGGGAACTTTTTTTGCTTAATGAATAGAGCCGTTATTATACGTCAATATGCATCAGAATTTCTTCGAGCAATGTTTTTTGAAATGTATTTTCCTTCACATATTAACTAGATTCCAAGGTAAATTTGAGTTAAAACCTAGATAAAAACTGAAGCCATTTTGTAGCGTCAAGATATTTCAAAGACTCCAACTCCGAAAGCTGAACCCGTTTCATTTTGCCGCTGTCATGAAAAATATAATGCGTATCCTCCATATTGATATAATACTTGGAAATCATAAAAAAAATACGCTTTACATTCTGCGTCAAGTGGTTCATCATCAAACGCTTTAGGTGAGTCAAGGAGTTGTAAGTATTTAATAAAATTCATAATCCGGTACATTCCATTTGTAGACAAGGTGTCAAGATAGTGCTTGTGAATAACACTAGCAGCCCACGTTTGTACATAGTGTTCTTGGGGAACTGGTTCAGATTAAACCATTCTCTTGAATTCAGTTCCGAAACCAATTGACAAATTGAAATAATTAACAGCTTTTCAAAACTGAAAGACACCAATCAATTTGAATTTGACAAACCACATTTATCAATGCTTTTTCGGCAGTATGTAGTTTCCTATTAAAAAAATGAGTTTATTCATATCTCGACAACTAAGTGTGAAAATTGTTTTTTTTATAAATAATTTAGATTCTTTCATAAAAAAACAACAAAACTTTGGTAGCACGAAGTTCAAATCTTCGCCGTTGTAAAAACCGAGAACAAACCTTTCATGCTTTTAAAGATATCTACAATGCTTTATTCTCTCAAATATGCAGGACAATGAAAAACAATGTCTTGATCATAGGTCCGCAAATGGACGGTTTCGGAGATGAAACATTTTACGCGTACACGACTTTTTTATTATGTACAATAAACAAACTATACAAACGCGAAAAATCAAATGAGATGTTCAAAATGCCTTCCCTCTATTTCACGGCGACCACGACATCGCTGCAAGGAACTTCTAACTCGCCCCAAAACCCCCACATTGTCTCGGATTTGGTGGCATCATTCATCTACTCGTTGTTGGCTTTCTTCGAGGTCATATACAGGCGTAGCATACACTATAGTCTTAAAAGTACCCAAAGAAAGGAATCAAGGGGGTTTAAATCGAGCGTTCTTGCCGCCAATTCGAAAATGCGCCGGGGCACCATCGTGCTGGAACCACATTTATTAGCCTTGGTTCGAAGGAATGTTGCCCAAAAGATCACAGAGTGTGTTGCAGATTGAGGGGAGGAGGCTTAGCCCCCAAATGCATTTAGGCCACTTAGCTGAGCCCATTGTGCTCACTGTGATCAGAAGCCTATTCTATTCTAGCAGGTTTTTGACCCGCAAGTAACCCAAAATATTGCCAACGTGGGCTTCCATAAGTTCTTCTGGGAGCAGTTTTGATTCTCCGAAGTGACAGTGCCTGAGGCATGCCAATGCTGGGCAATTAAACAGGATGTGAGAGGCAGTTTCTTCCGCCTTTCTGCATTTCTTACATATAGGATCATCTGCGGTGCCCATAGTATGAAGGTGTTTGCTAAGACGATCGATAGTGACCGGTTAGGATTCCAGTCATCTCTCTGATTCCCTTCTGTTCAGAGAAATGAGTGCCTTTGAAAGCTTAGACACAAACTCTTTGATGAATAGCTTGGCCTACCTCATGCGTGGTGATTCTCGCCACAGTTCAGACCACTCTTTGTTCAGTTGGCCCAGAAGGGCGAGACCCTCATGCAAGTCTATGACGAGGATTCATTTCATTTCTAGTATGGGGGCATTTAGAGATTGCCTCACTTAAAATCGCTGAGTGTCCAGAAGAGTAGTAATGCATTTTGGTCCAGTGACCTAGGTCCTTTAACCTTTAAGCCGTTCTCATGACCTCAGTTTTTAGATATAATTGTAGGGTTGGTAATCCGGTGAGAGCTTCAATGGCTCTCGTTGAAGCCGACCTCATATCGCTCAATATACCTAGGCATGCAAGCCGCTGCAGTCGGTCCAGGGGGCGCTGGGACATACCAGTCCTTGTCCCCGACCACCACACTACCGCAGCATGGGTAACAGCGGTTGTTAACCGGTTAAACAACTGGACATAATAATCAGTCGTCTAAAAGCGAAGCTGATGTCTGAATTCCCTAATATGCATGGGGATTTTCGTCGGCCCGCACATGCGTATTGTGCGTCGATATAAGAATCTAACGGGACCAAAGTGGTGTAATTGGTAAACACCCTAGAAATCCAGAAATATGGGTTCGAATCCCACCTATGGTTCAATGTTTTACGTTTATTCATCTTTATAATCCCATGTTCAATTATCTAAGTGATCTTCATAATTCAGGAAACTTAATTCTATATCTCTCAATGTACAAAATTGTGGCCAATAAGAAGATAAGAAAGTGACCGTTTCATAACTAATTATAATCTTTGGTAGATTACATCATCATGTACTATTATTTCAGAGTTTCAGATTCATTCACTTGTTTTTGAAAACAAGGACAATGTTCCCTGACACATCATACATCTATTATTTCAAAATTCAAAATGTTTTATTTATTTATTTTACAAAACTGTATATCTTTCCCCTAATAATGGATCCCACAGTTATTGTTCATCATGTACTATAATTCAGAGTTTCAGATTCATAAACTGTTTTTGAAAACATAGGACAACAACTAACACACATTTATTATTTCAAAATGTATTTTTTTCAAAACTGTAATCCGCCCCCTAATAATGCGTTCCACAGTTATTGCTTTCTCCTGACTGGATACAAAATATCTACCATTAATGAAGAAAAAATGTGAACTACATCACGAATTTCCGCTTCTTAATTTTTTTCTTGAAAATGTTTGGCCGTTTATATTTATTCAATATTATATAAATTACTCAAGAGAGTATTGCTGTTATTCCAAAATGACGATCTCCTGAATCTTAAAATTCCTAATATATATACATAGTTGTGGTGTCATCGACATTTCCTTACAATAGCAACATCTCGTGAAATTTCATAAAATTTTCTCAACTTGACGATATTGGAAATTTCAAATTGCCATAATTTTGAAACGATTTGTGAAGATTATGAGAAATAATGGAAAATAAGAAACCAACTTGAAATAATATGTTGAAGGTTATAGCTATGAATCTAAATTACATATTCAAATTTGCGACATACTTTGAAACAATGACTGGTATATATAATGTTCCTAAACAGGAGCATAATACATTTGCTTCTAAGAAGTGGGTATTAGATAAAGTAATTATGATGTAGATAATGAAGATACATACAAGCCATCTGATTGTATGATTGGGCTTCTTGTGGACTGAAATATATATGTTCATACATCAAAATTTCGTTTTACAAGTTAAATTTCTGGTATTAGTAAATATCAGAAGTCCTGTCAACTACAAATATTGCCAAGATCTTGATGTTGGTTGTATATATAAAACCGCAAGCAAGGAGACAATTTTCTTGGGATTGCTTAGCGAGTTTTCACTAAACAACCGTATGATTAATCACCCTCAGATTGAATATGTAACTTTTATTGACTTTTAAATCTTCAGTATCTTACCTTTTCTCAAGAAATGCAAGATATATATTGGGGTTTCACATCACATGTTTTCTCCCATGAAGAACACTTATGTAATTTTGAATGTAGCTTTATAGTCTCATTTCCTTGTGTGTCGTTTATTTGGAAATGAGTTTACAGTTTGATGACCTGAAAGGCATATAGTGGAAAATAATACACATAGTTCATTAATTTGCGGGTTGGAGATCTTGCTGGAACCATATTTAAATCTAAAATGTTGAATCTGAAAGATTTTTTAGATATGTAATCCAAAATTTCCATAATGATTCAAGTGATCCCAGATCAAACGAAAACCATATTAGCTAGAGAAGTTTTTCAAAAATATTACCCTCAACTGCATGTAAATTTCCGACTATGCACTCAAGAAGATCGAGACATCAGGAGATCAAACTTCCTCTTCAGCTCTCTTTAGCGCGATATACCGAAATCGCATCTACTGCGCATGGATCACGTGGATGTGAAATTGCAATAGCGATGTTTTTTGCCAGATTACAAAATCCCTAATAGAGACTTTATTACATACTAGGTGTTGTCCGCCATCTCCGCCCCCCCAGTAACAGCGAACAGCGTCTACCCCTTCGCAACACATGAAGATTGATGAGAGAATGTCATTGCAAAATTTTGCTCGTACCTACGACCTACCTAACCTAAAACGCTTATTTCAATTGACAGGGATAATCAATGTATAGGCAAACGTCTCACTATATCTACAATCTTATCTACATATAAAAGGGAAATACCACTCGCTCTCTAAGAACGGATTTTTGGAAATTCGATCCCAAATAGTGTAAAAGGGATATATTATCACACGGTTTATGACAGACTACACATAACCCCAAGCAAAACATCAGGTAACGTTTACATAACATACAGCTGATATATTGATATTAGTCTAAGAGCAAAGAAAAAAGTCTGCCTACCGGTTCACTTGTCGAAGCGGTGTATCAATGAACGCAAGTCAAGGCATTCACATAATCTGGATTTAATAACTATTCGTCTTGGAGCAACTCTAAAAGACAAAATCCAAATTGTCAGAAATTCCATGACTTGCACCCCAGCAGACGGCAAATCGGAAAAATGTGAGTCGATTCGTTTTCATGTCTAAGGTGCTCTATACCCTAGAGCATTTTATTATATTTTGAGTGACTACTACCTCAGGAAACGCTTATTCATCCACTTTATTTGTCTCGACACGCCCTGATACTATTAGCGATTGAATCAAGATTATGTAAATGGTGTGACTCAGGTTCATTTTTTCGCACATTTTTTTATTATTATTAGTAGACTTACCTAATTACAAAAATTATTCAAGTGACTTTACTTGCCTCCTAATTTTTTATACATTGACATCCATTTATACAAAGCATCTTCAAGTGAACCGCTAGGCAGTATTTCATTTAAGTGCAATATGTTTTATTGTATTATAACTTTATTCAAATAGTGTGACTTTTTTCTTCAATGTCTGTAGTCCACAATGTCTGTGACAAACCACCCCATAACATAGATATACCTGTCAATTCCATCGACATATACATATGGACAGCGCGTGGCAATGATAAGCGCGGGTAGTGCCGGCGTGAGAGAGGGGAAAACGAAGAGGACTAATACTGTCTTTATCCACTTTAACTATCGCGTTTCTATTGGCCTCTGCGTTGCCATGGAAATGCAACATGACTGTAGCTAGTAGTTTACGTCCCGAGCCGATAGATAAAGACAGTATTAGTCCTCTTCGTTTTCCCATCTCTCACGCCGGCACTACCCGCGCTTATCATTGCCACGCGCAGTCCATATGTATTATGTCGATGGTCAATTCACATGACACGTAGAGCATAATTTGAGATATTTTCCATAGAGGTGATAAGCTCAGTAAGTTAAATAGTTTTTAACGTAAAACCCACATTTAGGAATTTGTAGTATAATAGAAGTAGTTACAAGTTTGAATATAAAGTTCAATACTATCATATAAATTCATATGTAGGTGAGTAGTAGTAATATAAAGATTCTTGACCCAGTATGAATTTATATAAAAATTCTCGGGAAATAGGTCACAATAACACTCAGTTTTAAATTTTCGTCTCACGACCTTCATCAGAAGACTTATTATGTAAAAAGGGGGTTAATTAAAACTAATTAGCACAAGCGTCCATATCGCACAATTTTCAATCAAAAAGCCCACGGCGTCGAAACGAACAGAACCACGAACAATCGAAAATTGTATCGTTAATATTAAAGTATAATTTTTTGTAACAAGAATCCACTGTTCAGTAAAATTCTCATAATATACAAACGCATATTGCTATAGTCTCAAAGCAACTGAAGTTCGAAGCTATTTGTTGATATTTACTCGAAACCAGATGTAGATTTATGACGTACTTGAAAAGGTTTTAGACCTGCATTGGAATTTACATTAAGCGTTCTTCCTAAAATATACTTTTAACATTATAAAGACGCATGTAGGAATTTGCAAGAGTTTTAATTAATCAAGTTAGTATAAATCTGACTCAATCCCTGAATATCATTCCTATGGTTCACAGAATTGGAATCCCGTTTTATGTGAATCATCTCCAGGATAGATCTTTTATAATAATTGGTTTCTTTAGTTAAAATATTAACATTTTTGTAATCAAACTGATGGTTATGATCAAAACAGTGTTTAGCAAGGGCGGTGGAGTTTTCTAAGTTATTATTTCTTGTGCTATACTTATGTGGGTGAGTAGTAGTTAAGCCAGCCGCGTAAACCATAGAAGTATTATATTAAACTTAAGTAGAAGGCCCCTCAACGCTAGGGAAAATATGAACGATGAGAAAATATAGAGAAACCTGAATAGAGGGGGGGACCTCTATTTCAATCATGTTTCGGCATAACGATTTTTACCTCTATTTATTTAAACCTTTAGAGCTGTTTGTCTAACCCTATTGAAATATCATCGCTGCGCCTGCAAAATCAGCTATGTGAACTTTTTAGGTAAATCAGTTTTGTTTCATTTATGAAGCAGAATAGTTACCACGATTCTTCCAATACTTGTCTTACCCCCTCCACCGGAACTTGGTCTCCAGTCTCTAGTCTTCTTGTGACCACTATCCATTTGTAGATTAACTTAAAATTCACCAATCCCCTAATTGGCTGAAATTGGAAGCCAAAGTCAAACTTCTCATTTTTATCTTGATGAAAAAATGATGCAGTCCATATAAAACTATTACATTTGTCTAGAACTGTTGAGAATTTTATGTAGGTTTCATAATGCTTTTAGTTTTTTCGAATACTATATATTTGACACAAAAGATGAAGTAAACAAAACTACGACAAAACTAAATTTTGCTCCATTTGATCATCTATTTGTTCTTTTAATAACTAGATGGGTAAGAATCTGGCAGGAAAAGAATGTTTCGCCACAAATCATTAAAACATTAAAAGACATGTCAGCTTTTGTAGGCGATGAATTCTTTATATAAAAAATTACTATGCAACATATTTTATCCAAAATAGCGGAAAAGCTTAATTCTAGCAGAGCTAATTTAGTTAGAATTAAGTTAACGATCATATTTGATCTAATTTTGAAATAAGTTTCTGCGTTATTGTTTGTTTAAGACTCAATATATTAAAACAGTTTCAGTTTTTTTTTAACATGACTTAAATTATATCTACCATCAACAAACCATGCCTGTGTACTAATTTAATTATCAAATAGTAATTCATCATGTATTATTTTGATGTTCATAATTTATGTGCTAGGTAGGATAAACTTACTGCAAATGAACTAATTGAATATTTTATTTCATTACAGATGAACGATAAATTTATGCAAAATCAACAAAATACAACCGCTCCTGGATATTCATTATTCAATACAAACAGTTGGAACCCTAACTTATCTGGACAACTTAGAACCCCAAAGGGACCTTCGGAGAACCCATTTGGACATATGCAACAGTCGTCCCTATTCGCAAATCAAGGACCGCAGTCTCTGGCTCAATTGTTGGAGCAACAAAATCAAATGCAAAAAAATGATTTTCATTGAACTGTTTTTCTGTTTAAAATAGCGGTTACAGTATATTAAGAAGGGATTCTTGATGAATTATTTTTGATACTAGGAAGCAGGAAATCACGATATTATTGTACTTTCTATATACGAAATTGCTAGAGTTGTCCAAATGAAATAATTGTCATGGTAAATAATTCAAGTCAATGGTAATAAAATTAATTATTAATGATAATTAATTGCAGCTCGCCACTTGATGTTGCTACGCCAATCTGTGATGTTCAAATTCTTTTATTTTTTTGCCGAAATATCTACAAATGCACATTATGAATGTTGAAAAGTGCCCAACTCATGTTTACTTTGTTGATGATTGATTGTAAAAGTATCCAATGTTTGTAAAGTCTTTCCCATTTTAGTCCCGCAATATTTACAATATTATTGTTGAAATTCAGGATCATGTTATCTCAATATAACATGGTTTATACATTGACATTAAGCGACAATTTTTTGTATCAACTTTGTTATCTATTTGAATAAAATGTAAAGTAATAACATCTTTCAATATAAATCCGACAATAGACGATTAGTAAATAAATATTGTGCTTTCAATTAATAGATACTAGATAGAATAGTATCAATGTTCAATTATAAGAACATTTTTGGAGCTTATACCAAGCCCATTGAAAATGTCTTCAAATCATTTACTTGTGGTCTTTTCTTGCAGGTTTGTATTCAGAAATTGATTTTGGAGGGGATGATGTATGGGAAATGAATAAAACCATGCAAATCAAATAAGTACCTATCCAAAATTCAGGTCAAAGACTTGCAATTCTTTATATTTTACAGATATACATATGTTAAAAATGACTCAAAAACTTATTTTTCTCACAAGTCTGACTACCTCTTTTAAAAAAAAACGGGCCAGGTAGCTCAGTGGTAGAAGAATCGATCTTCTAATAAATGTGGCTGCTGATCGCGGGTTCGAATCCTGCGACTGCGGAATTTTTCCGATGGCCCTAGAAAGTAGTGCGGCAAGATACAATGGGCTGTCAAGCCCAAGTGTCATCGAGATTGCCCTGGTTGCAGGATCGAGCCTACCACATGAGGTGGAGTGTTTAGTGGGTATATCTGAGGTGATTAAGTTCGGGACTCAGGGACTCCCACACTACCTTATGGGATGTAACAGGATCATAAGGTGCCCATAATTGATAATTGTCTTAACATTTAATGAATCTGCAATGACGTTGACTAGACAATATATTCAATATTTAAAAGTAGTTAACAAGGTTAAGGAGCGAAAATACATTATCAAATGTAGTTTCCTCTCGTGTAACTCTCAACAAAACGAATTAAAAAATTTTATGTGCGTTATATTTTCTTCTAACTTAACATGAAACATTTGGATGGGCCCTTCCAAAATCATTTTTGGGCGAGATGCGATAATTTGTTAAATTTTGTCCATATCCTTTAATTAACACTTTGCTACTGGTAGCCCAGTCAAATCAAACAAAAAGATGACCCATGTGAGAAAAATTCCAAGTTTTGAATTTTTATGTAGTAGTTTATTGGTACCTACAGTACAACATACTAATAGTTTTGGTGGGCGGGGGCAAGAGGGGGGTGGTATAGCTTTAAAGTTTAAAGGTGACTCGTATCCGTATAGAAAATTAAAGTGGTCAAAATTTCCTACAAATAGGTCTTTAACTTTTCTCGTAAGAGTGACACAAAGTTTTATGGTAAACAAAACATAATCATTCCAAAAAAGTAAATTAACTGAAAATGTATTTGGATGAAATTACAATTACCGACACCATATTTATGATATATTAAACTAGTAAAATCAAATTGTTTTTGGGGAAACTCAAAGGTCCAGGTATTCTGCTACATCTTCATCGAAGTCCTCGTTTTCTAGTTGTGTGTCTTGCAGACTGAAGTGCATGTTATCCCACAACCAGCTGTACATTTGCAAAATATGTTTTCATGATTAAGTTAGGACCTGCAGTGATTGGTCATGATTGGTTCAAGGGTTCCATCTACCACTCTTTCCCATCCCTAGACGTATTCATTCTTCAACTTCTTAGCAGAACTTAAAAAAAGGCCTATTTTATGAGCATTGTACATTTTTTAAACACTATACACGCGCTTGGGAAACCACCTCAGGTGTTTATGAATGCTTATAAAACTATGAGGCTTCCATCTTTCTCAAATAATTTAACAATCATTGCTTTACTGTTTCTGTAGATGGATGGGGTGATCTGATGAATGAAGAGAATGCTTTTGGTGAATCCCAGCTTCTGTAACTAAGGAGGAATATTTTTAGTCTCCACATTTCTCCTTCCTGGTTCAACAAACAGTATTAATGCAATCAACAAGACCAGCAAATCAATTTATTCGCCTATTATAGCTTTTTTTTTTTTTTTTTTTCTGTTGAGAGGAAATGCTTGATGCACACCGTCAGCTTTTATCTATCGCTTCAGGTAGTGCAGGACTCACTCAAGTTCGTTAGAGCATACCTGCTAAAACCTCTCATATCTTCATCCATATCCCGGGACCGTTTATCACATTGCTTCAGGATATGGACTGCGTCTTTCTCTTTGTCGATGTTATCGAACTGAGTTTCATTTGGTGTTTAATGTTGATAATTACGTTGGTTAAACGTAATTATCTACATTCGTTGTATACGTAGTTGATCACGTTTTGTTTATACCGTAATATGGTTGATGCCCAATTTTACGGTATTTTGTTTTAGTGATTTATCCTCTGTGGATAAATTTCTATATGTTTCGTATTTACCGATGTTACGGTTTCTGGGTTCCAGTACTCGAACGCGTTATGGATCTTTCCTGTTTGTATCTGTACCGAAATATTGCTTTTCCGCAATATTAAGGTACCCTCAGTCTCAGTACTCTATCGGTTCGTTGATATTTCCTGACTGTTTCGTTTTAACCATGTTGTTCTGGTTTTCTGGGTTTCCAGTACTCCATCACGCTATGGATGTTTCCTGTGGTGTCTCGTTTTGTACCAAAATATTGTTTTTCCCAATATTGAGGTACCTGTGTTTCAGTACTGAATCAGTTTGTCGATTTTTCCTGTATGTTTCAGTAAGTTATCTATGATGGGATAACTTACTCTTCCGGAACATATGGTTCTCCGTATCAGCCGCAATCTATCCGTCACCCTCTTGTCAGGAACATGTGACTGGGAGTCCCACATTCTATCCGGGGTCTGGGTGCCTGTTGGTCGCCTATTATAGCTACCTTGTTGATAACGAACAATGCTCATCAACATGGGCGCCGACTTTTAAAATTTATTGGGGGGCCTAAAAGTGATTGATGGGGGGGGGGTCAAGGTTGAACATTTTACTTGGATCGTCCTTTTACAACTGTTTTTTTAAAACTGTTGATTATCGTTAAAAGAACGAAAAAGACGGAAACTATCAGTTTAGGTATTGTATTGCTAAACTTCTTGAGATTTATTTACAAATTAGAATAAAGCTACAATTACTAATGACGGTTCATTGTGCATTGACACTTTTACTGAATAAAACACATCGTGGTTGTAATTCATTTAAACGAAACCTGAACACTAGTTTTAACCTTAAAATACTGATAGATTGAGGTTACTTCACGACTGAAAGAATGTTTTTGGCTGCCAAGGTGCCAAATTATTAAATCGTTTACCCAGCAAATCTCATTGGGCCTAATATTTTTGGTTAAAAGATTGAGCTTAACAAGTCAAGATTTTAAAATAGCGAGAATGCACAGCTTAAAACGATAACTTTCAAAGTTCAAAAGAGTAGTATTTAAAAT
This sequence comes from Endomychus coccineus, assembly GCA_958510875.1. Lineage (NCBI taxonomy): Eukaryota > Metazoa > Arthropoda > Insecta > Coleoptera > Endomychidae > Endomychus > Endomychus coccineus. The sequence continues at coordinate 103,141,036 of OY294067.1, forward strand.
AACATTTTAAACATATTTAACATAACATTTTTAGAACACCTCTAAGAAAAGTTTATTGAATAAAATAATTACACATAGAACAGGAAGTAAAACAGTAGTCACAGTAGCCTAGTTTTTTGTCATATACATAAAGATAATACTACAGTACATTACTAGATTGATATATCAATAGTTTAGTACATTTTAAATAAATGTCGTCCTTATAACTTCCATAAACTTTGACATCCTTCAATGGTTGTATTACATAAGAGATTAGTAAAGAAAACGTAAGAATAAATATAATAAGTCTAGAGACCTAACAACAAATTAAATTCTTTACTCGTACAAAATTATAAATGGCAAAAAAGTAAAAATGGTATATGGCATAGAGTTTTGTAAACATAAAAAACTGTTAGCTGTCTTTACATTAGTTCAATGAATTTTCAAAAACAATGAAATCGGAATCAGTACAGAGCAAACATTGAGCGACGCACTGCATTTCGTTTCACAAAATCATTGACCAGCGGTCTCAGGTCAAGGTCGTCTAGTATTTCTTGATGTGCGTTGAGACCTGCAATACTATTTAGACGCCTCTGAGTCATCGTCGTCCTGAGGTAGCTCTTGAGACGACGAAGCGCACTAAAAGATCTCTCCGCCGTAGAAGTAGACACGGTGATACAAAAGTTTGTTTACAGTTTTTAATAGTTTGTTTATGGTTTGCATGGTACTTTTTTGGGGAGGGAGCTGAGCCCGCCTTTCTGAACGAACAGTTGGTGGTTGAGGGGGGGGGGGTTCGAGCCCCTTGGGCCCCATGGAGTCGGCGCCCATGCTCATCAAACAGACTTGAGCAACCACAGGTTTCTTAAGATCTGCTAACAAGCTGAAGCTCGACCCAGGCGTATACCTGTAAAGTTTCTGCAAGTGTAAATGTGGTTGCTGACACCTGAGCCCTGTAATGCACTTCATTCTGCATCTGCAATTGTGGGGGAAGGTGAACGAATAACACATAATAACATTGATTAATTTTTAATCAATGCACATAACTAGAAGACGAGGAATTATATAAAGATGTATGTACCCGGACAATTGAGTTTCCGCAAAAACAATTTGGTCTTGCTTTAGTTTAATGTATAATATAAAATTGTGGCGGTAATAGTTATAATTTCCTTCAAATAACCAACATTTTCTGTAAATTTTGTCAGGTTTACCCTACAACTTATAAAAACTGATATTTTCTTTTTATCAATAAATTGTTTGATTCCATAAGGGAAAATAAGTTAAGGAAATATTAGCGTAACCAGGAACTTACGTAAAAATTAATGTCTGAAGATGTCCAATCATCTGAGGAAAATCCAGCTTTTGGTCAATTATTTGACACGTTTGATGAAGTGGAATAGGAATTCGTTATCTTAGCTTCAATTTGTGGGTTTGAATCCATCTATAGTTCTTTTTTTAATACTTGCCCAGATCATTTGTTAGACCTATTAAAGAACCTGAATGAATATTGAGGCACCATATAGTTGTTCTATATAACCCTCGATCAAAAAGATAGAACTCAAGCAGATGCATGTACTTGCATAGTTGATCTATGACGGGTCATTGAATCAAGTCTAGGTAATAACTGTCCAACCAGAGGCTGTTTACTTATTATACAGAACAAATATAGTTTGCAGTGCCTTTGATAACCTAATAAACGCTGTACGAAATCAATCAACACGTATGTAGGTAAAATTGCTATTCTCTCATTATCCCACTGGCGACTCAAGCTATTATAGTTTTCCTCTCGTGTAGTCCAAAAATTGATAAATAGAGCAGTAAAATGGTTGAATTATTGGAATAATTGAGCTAACATTGTAGGAAACAGGCTATTATTTTGTAGAAAGGTGTATAGCTTGTTCGCTTCCCTAAAATGAAAATATCACTGCTACATGAGGGATGCCAGTGAAAATGAATTTTTTAAAGATTACCTCATAGAATTTCTAGAACGAGTGTGGTTTGCTCTGCTATGTTGTGCCTTACAGTTTATAATGAACTACTCTAATATGAATAATAATTTTCAACATCCCAAAATTTATGAGATTCCGAAGTTTGAACCGAAAATACATAACCTAAATTTTGATCTCCTTAAACAATACAGCTTATTCTCAACCAGTATATGAATACCTATCGCTAATATGACATTGCGGTTTGTTACAGACACTCAAGATTTGTCGACCAACAAAGAGTGAAATGATGAATTCGTATCAATGAAAAATGAAATTCGGTCCCAAAAATATTTTGCCGTTTCACAGGAAGTATTTCAAAAGATTTTGTTAGACAAGATATCAAGTCGTATTAAATAATATGACCTTGTGGCCTGGGTATAGCGTGCGGAGCTCGAACAGGAGTTTGTCCATTTTTCCTCCTCTTTCAAAACTTTATTATTTTCTGCCGGAGCAGAGAATTCGCTGACATACAGTATTTATTTGTTTATCGAGGACATCGTCAGTCGTCCTCTCCTTAAATGAAACACTGCTCACTTGTCCAATCCCAACTCCATATACCTACGGCTCGTGTATATTCTTGAACCACGTTGAGAGCTTGATTGAGGTTTTCCTCCCCAGAGGCATACAGTTTCAGATCATCAATGTTAAACTAATGAATGATCTGATGCCTTCGGTCGTTCGGTGGTTCAGAGTAATATCCATGAGTCCGTCTTAATACAATGGAGAGCTGCAGCAGTGAGATGTTGAACAAATTTTGAAAAATCAGTAAGAAAATCAATGAAAAACTTAAGCAACAACACAAAATACCTCTAACAATTATTACATTAGTTTGGCAAGTGTCATAGATTTCATTTGTTTTTTCGTCGCACTCCGCGAAACGGAGAAACTGTTTTACGAATGGTAAAATGTATTGAAGTACAAGGGCAACAATTTGAACATCTTTTAAAAACTTAATGTTTTGTATTGATTGATCATTATTTTTCATATTAAAATTTAATTATTGAAGTATTATAACATTGCATTTGCAAATAAGTTACTTTTGCGCTTTTGAATAATTTTCGGCTTTAGATGCATTTTTACCGGAAACCATTGCTTCTAGCGACTTAGACAAGGTATACCTCTCTTAAGCATAAAAGATAGGAAAACAAATTTTTCTAGTTGATATTACAGTGAGGCAAAAAATTTAGGACCGATTCAAAGGAGATGGAACCCTGTATGTGGCGCCTCCTATCAGTAATCAAAAAACTAAGATCATATTTGAATTCAGCGTGATAAAAAAACCCTGTATACTAAATTTCGTCCGATTATCACATGTTTATCCAAAAATATTCAAAAAAAACCAAACAAAAAATTTAAATTCAACACGCCCTGTATCTTTGGAACGAAGGAGTTGAGGACCTACGTTCATAGGAACTTTTTTTCTCATTTTTGTATCATCTATCGTCTGACACTATGCACGGTACTTTTTTCTATGTCACCCTGTATATATACATTTTTGTATCATCTATCGTCTGACACTATGCACGGTACTTTTTTCTATGTCACCCTATATATATATATATATATATATATATATATATATATATATATATATATATATATATATATATATACAGGGTGACATAGAAAAAAGTACCGTGCATAGTGTCAGACGATAGATGATACAAAAATGAGAAAAAAAATTCCTATGAACGTAGGTCCTCAACTCCTTCGTTCCAAAGATACAGGGCGTGTTGAATTTAAATTTTTTGTTTGGTTTTTTTTGAATATTTTTGGATAAACATGTGATAATCGGACGAAATTTAGTATACAGGGTTTTTTATCACGCTGAATTCAAATATGATCTTAGTTTTTTGATTACTGATAGGAGGCGCCACATACAGGGTTCCATCTATATATATATATATATTTGTATGTTTTCTTGGTATATTGGTTCGTATATATACTGATAATGAAATAAAAATTCTGTTTTGACGTTTCGACAACGTTTATTGCCTTTATCAAAAATTGTTAATTGAATTAGTGTTTCCATGTAATTTAGAAAAGAATAGATGATTTTGATTAATTTAAATTACATGGAAACACTAATTCAATTAACAATTTTTGATAAAGGCAATAAACGTTGTCGAAACGTCAAAACAGAATTTTTATTTCATTATCAGTATATATACGAACCAATATACCAAGAAAACATACAAATATTACAAATGGTTCAAGAATATCAACAAAAGAATATATATATATATATATATATATATATATATATATATATATATATATATATATATATATATATATATATATACGCACAACGTCTGTGCGGAAAAATCATTGAATTTACAGGATGTTTCAAAAGACCTCCCGTAAATGCAGGGGACGGTAGATTTTTACAAAAATAATTAGTTTTTTTCATATAAACTATGTTCCTATCTTCTTTCGTTGAATTTAATTTTTTTTAAAACGAAATTTTGCTGTAGCTCCTATGCAGTTACAGGTATCTCGTTGAAATCTGATACTCGGGGGTTTCAGAGGACGCCGAATAAGATGGTTTAGTTATTTCCAGATTATGCGTTAGAGGGCGCTGGGTGCGCGACTTTTCTTTTTTGAGAATAATTTGTTTATTTTCTTTGCACATTTTTCTGGTTTACAACTTTATTTCAAGCAAATAATGTACTCTTGTTGAGGTTCTCAAAATCACAGTTTCTGAGAAAAACGTGTTTAAATGATTCGGTAGTAAGTAAATTCGTTAATGAGTTTTTGTTATGTTCATTTAAACGCGTTTCTCCGGAAATTCTCGCATCTCCTTGTTAACATCGTTAGAAAGGTTAGATAATTTTACATCATTTTGGTTCAAAGCTCATTTGCATACTGACCTATTGAAAGTGTAATAATTTGAATCGATGTAGTTCCTAAACGACTCATTCGATTTTAGTAAACTTTAGTTTGTATAGAAAAGAAGGTACGTACTTGCAATTGTCGTATCTATTAGTACACGATAGTTCCTAATTGAATTGCTAGAGGGCGTAATTAGTAATGATAACGGTTTTATTGATTTTATCCCGAAAACTTAACTTATACGGTATAGCTATGACATGATAATCGGAAATTAGATTAAATTTGCGAAAAAAACAAAAAACCGCAGATCGATATCTTTTTTTGTTTCAAAGTTCGAGAAAAACGCGTTTAAATGAACATACACGATTTCGGTAGTAAGTAAATTTGATAATTATTTTTTGTTATGTTCATTTAAACGCGTTTTTCTCGAAAACCGTAAAATTTTGAGACCCTCAACAAGAATACATTATTTGTTTGGAATAAAATTTTGAGCCAGAAAAATGTGCAAAGAAAACAAAAAAATCATTCTCAAAAAAGTTGAAGCTAAAAGCAACGCCGAAAAGTCACGCACCCAGCGACCTCTACCGCATAATCTTGAACTAACTGAACCATCTTATTCGGCGTCCTCTGAAACCTCCGTGTACCAGATTTGAACGAAATATCTGTAGCTGCCCGTATCTCCGAAACGAAAAAAGATAGTACCATGGTTTATATGAAAAAATCTGATTATTTTTGCAAAATCTACAGTCTCTTGCATTTACCAAAACATACGTAAAGACTAAAATAATAAGCATGTGTTAGTGTGACCTATTTTTCGAGAATTTAGATATTCATACCTGGGTCAAGAATCTTTATCAACTAAAGATTTAAAATCGCCTGAAATTTTTCCAATGGCCCCGACTATCACCATAAGTAATTATTGCAATACATAATTTACAAGAGCGAGATTGAATTAACGTTTTATTCATTTCATCATAAGTTAGTTGAACAATCAGTCACTATTTATTTCTATAGCCACAACTAAAACGGAAAATCAGTCTTTAGAAGAACATTGTGAGCCCGAGGCAGAATGTTGGGAGAGAATATAGCATTGGATGTTCCTACAAGTTTAGAGGTTCCACAACATCGCCGTTCGATAGAAAAATTAAATCTGGTAGGAAGAAGTTTGGCAATTGGCAGGTCTCAAACTTGACATGAAGGGGTGACAAGCTTGAGCCCATCTACCTGGAGTCTCTCGTGGTGGAATAACAGACGTTATTTCTGATGAACACCAACCATGGAAATATCTATAGAAGAAATCACCCAGTGTAGGTGTTCCCTGCATTATGTACTAGGTCAAACTATGTCCTAGGCAAAAATCAGGCTCATGTTGCATGATTAGGTTAGGCCATTTTCAATTAGAAATAAGACTATTTCAATATAATAGAGAAATTAATTTATTAATTGTATTTTACAAATTAAAATAAGATTATATGAACAATCGGGATACATAAATAACTAATTCATAAAGGATGCAATGCAACTACCAAAACCCCTTTATTGGAATTTTAACGAAGTTAGCATATGCTTTCCACTAGACCATTCTCTAGCCTTGGTGCCATTTTGCGATGAAGGAATTCTACTAGTTTGAAGTTTAAAACTGTATAGGGCTTATGAACACAAATTCATTATTTCTTTCCAAACTTACAACAAAATCACTCAATAAAAATTCCTTCAATGCGTTGAACTAACATGTATTATCTTTATTATAATTTACGAATATACAGGTTCATTAACGTTTGCCATTATTAAAATTTAAACTTCTTAAAGGAGTTTTAAAAGTAGATGCAGCTTGCTGTTGTAACTGATATGCGAGAGGGTGGATTTTGAAACCAAATAACCTGAAACAATCAATTAATTACAATAGGAATGTATATATATATATAGTTCATTTGAATAATCATTTGTAATCAGGCGCTCAACAGATTTTTGTAACCCATTGTCATATTGGATCAGCTAATGACGCGTTCCATAAAATTAAGATCATCAGATTAATTATAAAGTTACATAAATCACAGAACGTAGAACGGTTTTCAGGATTCAAAGAACAAGGAAAATCTATTATCCGGACCCTACACTCAACAAGAGATAGGTAATTGTATAAAGTGCGTTTTCTAATGGTTACCATGCATTATTAATAGATGAATCGAAACAAAACCTGGCCTTCATATTTGAAAAATAACATCAAGTACAAAAGTTTCAGTTATTATTCTAACAAATATTCAACAGTTGCCCATTACTTTGTGTTATTCCATTCATTTCCAAAGTTTGGACTGGTTTTTGGACATTTATTGTTATTATATATTTTGGACATGATTTATGATTTTTATGGCGCCATTACGCTTATAGTTGCATATAAATACATATACATACTTATATTTATGCATATTAAATACAAATATATATTAATATACATAGGTTATGTATAGGTGTTCAATGGAACATGTCTATCGGATCTGGACTACCCAATTTTTTACTAAAATGGACATGCGACTAATGAATTCCAAAGCAAAATGATATTTTAAACAACTTTTATTGCATATTTTTTGAGAATTTTTGGCGATTTATTATATTTTAGCATATATATATATGAATGAAAATACTTAAATGTATATCTATATATTATTGTTACCTCTACTGCAGTACATTCATGTTTGGATAATAGGTGTATTATATGTGTATTTATTAGTATATTATACAATCAAACTATTCTTTTTTTATTATTAAGAAACCACATCCTGATGGAATGATAATGATGATAATAATTACAATAACAATAATAATAATGATAATAGTAATGATATTAATAATGATGGTGAAAATAAATGTTAGATTATCTTTATAGTAACCCAGAAAGGGGTTTACTCTTGCTCGTGTTTGACTCAAAAAAATTGTTATTATATGTATTATGATGATAATGTGTGCTTAAAATGTAGTATAACAGTTTAGGTGGTTGAAGGAAATGTTTTGTTCTTAAAAAATTAGAAGTAAGCAAAACATCTGTCTTATATAAATAAGACCCGTATATAAATAATAAAAATATGCAATAAAAGTTGTTTAAAATATCATTTTGCTTCGAAATTCATTAGTTGCATGTCCATTTTAGTAAAAAATTGGGTAGTCCAGATCCGATAGACATGGGTCCATTGGACACCTATACATAACCTATGTATATTAATATATATTTGTATTTAATATGCATAAATATAAGTATGTAAATGTATTTATATGCAAATATAAGCGTAATGGCACCATAAAAATCATATCCAAAATATATAATAACAATAAATGTCCAAAAACTAGTCCAAATTTTGGAAATGAATGGATGACGCCCATAAGTTAAACAACATACAAATAGCTTTCATTTGAGACCAAGTAGATCTCGATAACCCCAAAATGACAAAAGATATTCGGATTTGAATTTTTCGAAAAAAATGGACTAAAATTGAGTTTTAGGGAAAACCATCAAAAATTTTCGACCAAACCTAGAACCATTTTTTTATTTTTAGAAAGAGTTACCTTCACCAAAATTTTCAGCTGAATTGATCGATTATTGGCTCTTGCAGATCAATTTGAATTTTTTCCTAAAATACATATATATATATTTATATTGTGAGAGGGGGCATGAACCGATTTTCAAAAATCTTGAACCAATGGGTTCCTCTGACCCTCAGAATAAAAGGGTATCAATCTCAAACCTGAGCCAAATCTCTAAGGTCTTCAAAAAAAATAAAACAAAAAAGTACCTCTCAAAGAGTGCAAAAGAACAGTTTTTGGCCAATTAAACTGGGTGGCACCCATTTTGGTAATTCAACTTTTTAGTATGTTGTTTGGGCCATCAATACGAACATTTTGAGCCGGGTCCCGTTAACGAGCGCGAAAATTGCACAAAAAATCATAACTGCCCTCCACTAATATAAAAGGTTTACTTTCTTAACCATCACTGAATTTATTTCTTGATTTTAATTTGTACTACAATGTATTTTGGAGTAATTTCTGCTAAAAATATTCAGTACTTTTCAAAACAAAATTTAAATGTAGCTGTTAGACTATATTAAAAACATTCTGATATATTATTTAATGCTAAAACAGAAACACACAATCTTAGGATATCAGAATTTTATAAGCTAACTCAAAGAATGATATAAAGAACATTTCAGTACATCACAAATCAAACCCAAATTTTGCAAATCATATTTTATAGAGTCAACACTGCTTTCTACCCACCGACAATGAACCTAATGAGTTCATAATTGTAATCAACATCTACCAAATAAATTTAGTAATAGTTAACAAACTCATACATAGTTTTATTGTTATTATTTGAATTCACAAAAGACATCGACATCTTTCATCGAGACAAGGTTTGAGGTGTGCTTGAACTGTTCCCTCAAACAGGTAAAGCGAAATCATCTGAAATTCTGTAATTTCTACCATCGCCCTGCGCTCACTGAATTAAAGATAGTCATCATTGGACCGCAGTTTCAGATATAGCACGTCCCGTTATTTTATTTTTTTTATTTATTCATGTTAGCTGTTAATACAACAATTATCAATACATGACATTTGCCCTGCTGAGATGGGTTCTCCATCTATGCGCAGGCCTGATTCTTAACAATAATAGCTTAAAAACTAAATTATAAATTCTAATTAAAGCCTATTTCCAATTGCACATTTTTTTCCTTATTTAACTAATATACATTAATCAATCATTCAACTCAATCTTTTTGATAAACTCAACATATTGCATTTTTCAATGAAATTTTTACTAATTATATTTTTCCGGTTTACAGCTCTTAAGTCTTTCAAGTTTTTAAAATTATTTGGCAATACATTAAACATCAATCTCACAACATATCCATTTCTTTGTTGTCCCACAGTTTTGTAACATTTGATTAAACTTAAATTATTATTCCTTGTAAAATTTCTACTTTCATAATCAGTATTTAAATTTACATAATTGTACAACAATGCTCCCAATTTGTACTTTTCTTTTATTGTAAGTAACTTATGTTGCTTAAATGGTTCGTCTAGTTTAATTGTTGAATCTTTAAAATATATTATTCTTAGCACTCTCAATTGGATTTTCATTATAGGTTTAATGTATTTATTATAAGTTCCCCCATGCTAGTATTCTATAATAGACTATCGAACAGAATAATGCATGATACACCTGCAGCAACTCCGGAGTCCCCAAAATGTATCTCAACCTATATACAACATAAATTATGTATCTCACTTTTTTGATAATACTTTGTATGTGCTCGGTCCACCTCAGATGTTGATCTATTTGTACCACCAGATACTTTGTGCATGAGACTCTTGACAACTCGCTACAACTACATTTTTCTTTATTACAATCATTTGTATGAACTTTCATGCAACAATTTTTAGGAATAATGTCAACGTAATTGCCAAAGCTCACATACACAGTTTTTTGTGGGTTTACCATTAGTATATTAACTTTAAGTTCTTTATTTAATAAATTTATATTTTCTTATGCTCTTAATATAGCCGTGTCCCAATTTTCCGCTTCACAAATTGTTGCCGTCTCATCATCAAAAGCAATTAACTCTCCATGTACTTTTTTCTCAAAATAGAGTTCATATATATGAAAAATAGTATTGGACCAAGATTTGACCCCTGCGGTACACCGTATCCAATTTCTTTAGTTGTGCTAGAAACTCCGTTTAGTCTTACTTTTTGTTTACGGTTTACAAGATAACTTCCAAAAAGTTGATTAGTGACACCCCTTACTCCAATTTCATATAGTTTATCCAACAATATTTTCCTGTCAACCGTGTCGAAAGCCATAGCCAGATGCCATATTCATTAATTTCTACAGTTCACCTGCATATCACTCTGAATTCTATTTTGAAGTTATGGTATGTGACTGACAGTACAATACAAAATCTTGATATTGCCAAGACAAATTATCTACAATTTCAGCATTAAATTTGCAATCAAAGCAATATTTGAAGTTTCAGTGATGTTATAGTGAGTTGTCAGTTGAATAATGATTAATTCTATATAGAAAAGAACCTGATGACAGAACTCTATAAGGAGCGTGTGCAATTTAGTTGAATTTTGAATACAAAATAGTTTCACTATGAAATGACATTCATAATATTGTCAAATACTATAAATTTTAAATACCATCCTTAATAAATTCTTTTGCATTGACTTGTGTAATACTATGTTCTGTAATTTAGCACCAATAAATTTCTTTCTTTCTTTCTTTCATTCAATTTCAGAGTTAAACATGACTCGCAGAAATATGATTTTGACATGTAATTTATCAAAATAGCTCCACCATCAGGACTTAATAATCATCCCCTCTGTTAACACATGTATCCACATGCAAGCTACATTTATAAAAACATAAAATTTCTACAATTTACATCACTTCTGTAAATAAAATGTACTCACCTAGGAACAAATTGATTTGAGGGACGTTTTGGTCTATACTCGGGATGTACCATAAAAAGCATATGTGGAAAACCAGTTCCAAAATAAGCTCCATCTGTGTGATGGTGACGAGAAGATTTTGGTGTATAAACATCCATACATTTGGGACAATATGATTTGACCATAGCTTCTCCAGGTACATCAGATAAGCCTAAAATAAGCTGTTATAATCTTTATAGCTGAACACACCTATATGAACTAACCTAAAGGTAACATTGGTTGTGATTCACAGTACACCCTAGGGCAGTAACCAAAATCACCTGATTGATACTTTTCAATCATTTGAGCTATACCCCGATTTGTTAATATATATCTAGCATGTATTAGTCCATATAACATTTCTGCAGCTTGTTCAATCAAGTCTGACTGGTTAGGGTTGTCATCCAAATCATCATCTGTAATATAAAATTCAGTATATATTACGGGTACTTGTTCAAGGTCCCCCTGCATGTACTTCTTTTTCAGACATTTCATTTTCCAAATTTATTGGATCACTCAACATAGAGAACTCTTCATACATTTTTGAAAAAATAAAGATACATGTGCTAAATAATATCTACAGACAACCCAAAAAAGAAACCTAATTACAAATATGATGATAGCCTATTTACAACCTCTCATAACATAACACATCAACAAACTCAATTCACTTAGAATATTAGCCAATGTGGGTATTCCTTATAGTAACTTCTCTGAATTTTGAGTAATACCGATCCGACAGCACATTCTTGGTTATTTAAGAATAAATGTGGAATTTGTTTCTCAAAGCATTAGTCAACTGCAAGTAATAATACTTTATAAATAACTGGGAAGATTTATCAGCACGAACTGAATAATAGCAAAGCTATAAAGATCATTTGTTTTGATCAACAAATCAACATTATTCAAAATGTATGATTTACTTTCTTCACTTATGCAAATATACTATTTCACTAATACCATCTGAAGCAATGAAGGACTACATGCAAATGGCATCTGAAGTTTGAAATTTACCAGGTTCCAGGTCTAAAATCATATCCAAAGCCTGTCTATAATGTGGCACTTGTTCATTTAATCCAGTCAAATTAAATTTGTCTTGTATATAATCCTCATCAACCTAAAAACCCAAATCATTAGGAATTAATTTTGTGTTTCCCAGAGAACTAACCTCGCAAAAGAATTCATTTCCTCGTAGTCCACAAAACCATGAAATCCAGGAAACCTCCTCGGAGCTGCTCATTTTCCTGCAAATTTCACAAAGATATACTATCTACAAAAAATTTTTCATGCAAGTGGGTGTTAAATCCTATGTTTGGATTGGATTTAGTGACATTTACAAGACGTTCGTGTCAATAATTTTTAGTTAACCATAACAATTAATTGGCAAACAGAAACGCACATTTATGTAGTTAAGCCTGATCCATACTCAATAACCGCATTTTGATGAAATTTACCTTTTTGTACCTTGATTAGCCACGCTTACGCTACTTCATCTACGAAAATGGATGATATCGACCGAAGCACCATCTAATGAGTGTTGTTAAGATTCAGAATAGCAATAGCTCGGAAGTTCAAATATTAGCATTTACTAAATCTAAAAATATTAACTGTGATACGATGGTATGTGACCTAGCGATTCTCCTTAGGTCAGAAAATTATTGGAAGTGTTTTATTTATTGAAAATTCATCCGTTTTTATTACTGCTATTTGTCTTGGCGGAATTTTGACGGTCGAATTGGCCGATTGGCGCCATAGAAGACGTAGGAGCCCACAATTAATTTTAATCTGGGAATCTGTGAATGTCATAGAAATTATGTGTTGTTCTGTAGATCAAAGTCCAACTGTGATGCCGTTTTGCTTTTTACTAAGAGAAGAGAAAAAAATATAAAAAATTAGCAAACTACCAGGATGGAACTACTCCAAACCTTGTAACATACGCCACTTTAGTGAAAATACTCCTTATTTTGTAATAGAAGTTGGAAGCACCCTCATTTAATAAATCAGTTAGTTCTCAAGTGAATTAGATAAAATTTACATGTTGTTGGTGCTAATCCGATGGAAAAATAGAAAAATTCAGAATGGCCGGTTTCATCAAATACAAATGTGCTGTTTTTGCTGAATTTAGCCTATTGACTTTCAATTCATGTGGTATTTAATGAGGTATTGTACTAATTTCTGACTGTATACCACTTGGTGGTTTCAATTATTAAATTTGTTCTCTCGGAGTTAGGTTTGTATATGAAACTGGTATAATTGATTAATATAAATTTCAAGATGTATCCAGAAATAGTCTAATGAAATATAAGAACTGGTTGGTAAAATATTTATTTAATTTTTTTCCAATTTATCATAAAATATACTCACATTTTTATAATGACACTCATATTAGACATCAATATCTACTTTTATGCAGATAATTCTTCAAATTATAATTTGAAGAAAATAAAAATAGTTTTCAAATTAAAAACTTATCCTGAAAGTTTCTATAAACCTATTATAAAAAGAAGAAACAAATTATAAAAAATGAAAATGAAGAGACAAAAACTAAATATTTATTCATTCCATACATTCCTAAAATTTCAGAACAAATCCAAGTAAATTTTGATATAAAGATTGCACACAAACTTATAAAAAACTAATCAATTAGTTATAAAATTCAGACTAAAAATTGAAAAAGGAAAAATGACACTCAATAAAATAAATTGTTTAGATTGTGAAAAAATGTTCATATTGGACAAACAAAACAACCCTTACAAAATCTAATTTACAGTTACAAACATAGCACATAACATAAAACTCTGGAAAATAATACTGCCTTAGCAAAACATTTGCATCAACTAAATCATAATTTCAATTTCAAAGAAACAATTTAACAACTGATTGCAATAACAAACAAAGAGAAATTCTTGAAATGATGTATATTAAAAAAGAACCATCAGTTATTAACAGTAGAAGTGATATTAGAAATTTAGGTCAATTTTATAATAACTTATTAATTTAAATCTTGCTAAAAATTGTTGAATGGCGGAAAAGATTTTTTAATCTTATCTGAAAAGAAGTTTTAAGTATAAATAATGTTTATTTCAAATACTTATTTATCAATTACAATAATAAAATTGCATATTATGAATAATAATAATAAGTCCGGCTCTGAAGGATAGAAGTATACTAATAGTTTTTTCAATCTTTATCTAACATCTACAAACATCGCAATAGTCAGTATATTGATCCCGATATTAAAGAGAACTTCATTTTATATGCTATAACAATTATAATGGAGCAAAGATTCAAATACCAATTTCAAAATGTACAAATAGGTTACTAACACATATGTATTTAAAAAAACCATAGCAATAGTAAGTAAACTGATTTAAACAAAAACCTGATCTGATGGTAACAATATTACTAAATTTTTTTTAGATAGTTTAGCTAAATGGTATCTGTTTTTATCTATTTTACTCAATTTATGAAATTTAGTCTGATGATGACATGTAATTTCGAAACATTAATCAATAGAAGAAGAAAAAGCCAATACAAAATGTTTTATTAAAGAAGAATGAGGCAAAAACATTTATTTCTATATGACAGATAACCCAGAAAGAAGTTATGAAGATAACTTAGATAATTTAACATAGGATTATAAAGATGAATAAACGTAAAACATTGAACCATAGGCGGGATTCGAACCCACATTACTGGATGTCTAGTCCAGGGTGTTTACCAATTACACCACTTTCGTCCCGTCAGATTTTTATATTTTTTGTAAATACAAACTTCTGGACTAGACATACAGTAATGTGGATTCGAATTCCGCCTATAGTTCAAAAGGTTTTACGTTTATTCATCTTTATAATCCTATGTAAATTATAGAAGTTATCTTCATAATTCAGAAAATTTATTTCTATATCTCTTAATGTAACCTACACAAATTATGTGGCCAATTAGGCACAGAAACTTTAAACTTGTTTAAAGTACTTGAAGTCATACTATGGCTATTAGCCCAAGATATTATATAGACTTTATTCATCATTTCGTAAAATTACACAACGAAGGGTCTGATTAGAGAAAATAATAGTTGCAATTTGAACGTGGCGTTTTTAGAAACAAATTACGAAACCGTGCATTGTGCCGAAATGCAAAACGGGGTACAAAAGTGTAAAGCAAGGAACTTCTGTTTTTAAAGTGCCGAAAGATGCGGAGATGCGAAAAAAGTGGCAAGCATCGATTCCGGAAAGAAATCGTTTTGACGAGGTCTTTTATGTGTGCAAAAAAGGGGAAGTTATTTTTAAGGTGAGTAATGCATTTGACAAGAGTAACAGTTCTATTCCTCTCTCAAATCAGAATACTTAGTAACACTGCTTGCGATTCCGGAAAGAAATCGTTTTACCACTTCGATCCAAGCTCTAGCTAGTGGCTGAGCGAGGGACTACGAGTTTGGCGACGCGTAAGAGACCCATGTCAAACATACGAGTTCCCAGGCCTGTATGTACGACCGTGATCTTACCTTAGTTTAGTCTACGCGTGACGTCATGCTCAAATGCGCATAATCTATTATTTACTATAAAATTCATTTTCGTGAGCTTCCTTTTTCTCCCTCATTCCTATTTTATGATAGACACAGAAGGTTAGCACACATATTTGTAACAGTAATGTCATATACCGTTTAGTAGCAAAGTCACTTCTATGCGTAAAGTCAAACAGTCTGTTATTCATACTTTTTGGCTGAAGTAATTTGATTTGTTCTGTGGTGATTATTGCGCACTCTGCTTATGCGAAGCACTACATCATCGACATATAGAGATGGACTGCGCGTGGCAATGCTGGCTGCGGATACTGTAGGCGAAAAGAAGAGGCCTAATACTGTCTTTATCTATCGCGTTTCTATTGGCCACTGCGTTGCATGTGCCGGCTCGGGGCGTAAACATACTAGCTACAGTCACTGCATTTCCATGGCAACGCCAATAGAAACGCGATAGATAGACAGTATTAGGCCTCTTCGTTTTCCCTCTCTCTCGCCTATAGTATCCGCAGCCAGCATTGCCACGCGCAGTCCATCTCTATGTCGATGCACTACATACTAAAGGGGTTAGAATTCATAGAATTATCTTCAATTTAATTAGTTGCTAGTAATAGAAATGAAATTTGAATCAAAGAATAGCTAATGAATAAAATAATCATAGATATTAAGAATTATATAATCTTAAAATAATGTTATGTATTTAATTCACTAAATTCAATCTATTTCAAATTGATAATTAGCCATACATTACTCTTTCATACACAACCGATCCAATGTTTTCTGCAGTTTTGGATTTTGGATTGGATTTAAAAATCGGCTGCAGACGCATTTCATTATAGTCGAGGAAAATTAATACAAAAATAGGGCAAAGATAACCTGTGCAGTAAGATGGAATGGAGATGCTGTTTTGTGCATCCGATTCTTTGATGCATTTACTCCATTTGCCCAATGATGATTTTGATTAATAGTCGAGGAAATATAACATTTTAGGTCCAAAATTTATGCAGTAAGATGGATCGAAATGCGATTTTTTGCATTCGATTCCTTTTGATGCATTACTCCATTTGCCCACTTTTTAAATCTTATGCAAATGAGTAACTACATTTCTGCATCGAAAAAATACATTTTTTCATGTGCAATTTTTGAACCAAATGAAAAAAATTCATTATTCGGTAATACATTGTGGCAATCGATCCAAATTTTTTGCTCGGTGGTTTTTGGGGTCGCTGAACACGAATATGATGTCAGAAAAATCATATAATGTACCTGGGGACCAGAAAGTCCTGGTTTTGATGGCCATTCACGAGGTTTTCTGGAAATTTGCTTGGAAACTAAACCAAAATGTTTACTCGGGGGTTTTCTAGGTCGCTGAACACGATTCAGATATTGAAAAAATTCCCAGATACACCTGGAGGTCAGGGTGGCATGGTTGTCTAGGTCGTCTCCTGGACATTTACTCGAGTTTTCATGTAAATGCAATGAATTTGGTTACTCAGGGATTTTTGGAGTCGCTGATCACGAATATCATGTTGAAAATCCATATGATGTACCTGGGGATGAGGAAGGTTTTGTGAGGGTTGCCTACGATTTTTTTTTCGAAATTTGTTCGGAAATTGAATGAAAATGTTTACTTGGGGTTTTCGAGGTCGCTGAACACGATTCTGATATTGAAAAAATTCCACAATATACCTGGAGGCCAGGGTGTCGTGATTGTCTAGGTCATCTCTTGGACAGGTGAATTAGTTTTCATAAATAAAATTGGTTGTACGATAAAGTTGATGAATTCATATATACGCGATATAATAAAATATGATAAGAATCGATGGACAATTGGGATGGGTAATTGAGTTTTCATTAAAACGCATTGAATTTTATCATTCAGGAGAAGTTCATGAATACGGTGATGAAAATATTCGCCAATTTTTTTGGAAATTCAAATTAAACGTCAAAAATATTTTATATTTGAAATATTTTATTTTTAAGCGAGTAATCAAAAATGTATACTTCGGTATAATTATAAAAAAATTTATTGTATAATACAGTTTTGATATTCTGTAACTGTATAGTAAGTGGTAAGATATAAATATAGACACATATATATGACAATAAGATAAACAAATGAATGCAGGAAATTAAATTCAATGACTAAAATTGTTATGTAAAGAAATATATTTGTTTTGAAAAATCTTAATCTATAAAATGGGAAAAATGTATTATTCACGTTTGTTTTTCAAAAATTCATCTCCTCAAAACATTATTATTATTATTTTATTTAATCATAGAAATTGTTGTATATTAAATGAATTTAAATTCGACAATTTTATGATAAAATCAATTTTATTTATGAAAACTCACTTGTGCAAAAATTCTTATCATATTTTATCATATCGTTAATATATTCATTAACTTCATCGTACAACCAATTTCATTTATTTCTTTAAAAATTTTTAAAATCATGATCTCATTCATCTGTCCAACAGATGACCTAAACAACCAGGACTCCCTGACCTCCAGGTATATTGGGGAATTTTTTCAATATCAGAATCGTTTTCAGCGACCTCAGAAACCCCAAGTAAACATTTTGGCTCAATTTCGAAGAAAATTTCGAAAAAACCTCGTGGATGACCCTCACAACCTGGACTTCCTGGTCCCCAGATACCTTATATGATTTTTCTGACATCATATTCGTGTTCAGTGACCCCAAAAATCCCCGAGTAACAAATTTGGATAGATTTCCACAATGCAGTGCTGGATTATAGCATAAGCTTGACTAAGCTATAGCTTAGGGCCCCGACATTTTGAGGGTCCCGCGGAAATTGAAAAAATTAAAAATTAAAAAAATTAATGACCATTTTTCTGGGAAAAAATAACGAAGTAAAGAAATTACTGGAATATAAAAATTTGCGTATGCCTAACGACTGGTAATATCTAAAAGTAGTCAAAAATTAGTTGATTTTGTATTAAAGGCGAATAATTCGGGCTTATACGTATTAAAAACCCTTTAAGGACAAATATGCGATATGATAGGTTAGACTCGCTTGCACTACCGTGCATGGAAGCTGATGTATTGCGTCGAATCAGCTTTGATGACCTGATAAAAGATTTTGCAGCTAGAAAGTGCAGGAAAGGATTGTTCTAAGTCAGTTAGATATAAGCGAATCATTCAGCGGATAAGTTTCCAAAAGTGCAATTGTAAAAGTGATTAATGTAGTTACGCATTGTATATTATGTCAAATTAAGAAGACGTACTAATAGTGTAAATATTCATTTATGTACTTATTTTCCTGGCAATAACCTTCTCCACGATTTAGAGCATTATATTACTCTACAAATTATTTTATTCTATGAATAAAGAGTAATTTAAAAAAAGGGGGGGAGGGGCCCCCAAAATCTGTTGTGCTTAAGACCCCTCATAGTGTTAATCCGGCCCTGCCACAATGTATTACCGAATAATGAATTTTTTTTCATTTTTTCGTTGCAGAAATGCAGTTTCTCATTTGCATAAGATTTAAAAAGTGGGCAAATGGAGTAATGCATCAAAATAATCGAATGCAAAAAATCGCATTTCGATCCATCTATCTTACTTCATACATTTTGGACCTAAAATGTTATATTTCCTCGACTATTAATCAAAATCATCTATACCTACTTTTCTGAATTACATGGAAACACTAATTGACAAAACAATTTTTGATAAAGATAATAAAATATTGTCGAAACGTCAAAAAAGAGGAGTTTTTATTTTATTTTCAGTCATATTAATGAACCAGAATACCAAGAAAACGTAACATACACCCACAAATGGTTCAAGAATATAAATACAAGAGACAAAAAAGGAGTTGTGTAAAAACATACAACATATGAAAGATGTTTAATAGCAGTGGCGGCTCCTCGAAGGAGGCTAAGGAGGCTCAGCCTCCTCAGCAATTTATCATTTATCTTAATGATCATTCTCCATTTTATTTCCTGTTCCTCTGATAATTTTTAAAATTTCTCAATTAATTCCCCGTTCTCAGTAGTTATTTTTAATCTGACAACAGTGCCCTGAGGCTAGACTCTCTATATATCTCAAACGCTGAGCATGTGTTGTTCAACGCAGTTGCCGTTTTTCCGAGCAGTCCGATCGCCAAATAGGCTAAATCAGCGAAAATGACAACACCCTCTGGAGGCTAGCCTGCGGCAGCCGCTCGCAATCTATGAAATACGACACGTGCGTTCTGCCGACTGCTGAGTAGGTCAGTCATTGCTTGTTTATGTGTTGTCACGCCACGCGAAGTAAGGTTAGATTGCTGTCTGTTGTAAATTTAAAATGAGTGTTAGTGAGTTAGTTGCTGCCTTTTAGAAAATCCATTCAGTGATTTAGTTGCTGAAAAGATTAGTGGTGACAGGTATGTTTCAAAATCGATCATTTGATACTGATAATTGTAAACAATATTTATGGTTAACGGGATCTGAGGTACACAATAAATTATATTATTGGTATTGCTCGCTATTTACATCTGATACAACTTCATGTTGGGGGTTATGATGATTTGAAAAATTTAGCTCGTGGTATAGACAGACATGAAAAATCGCAGGAACAACTTACATCGAGTATTAAGTTTAAATTAACCGGTAAACAGAAAGGAGGAAAACATAAGATTTGGTAGACAAGAAACTACATTATAAAGAACTTTTTTTATGAAATTTTAGATACTATTAAAGGTCAAATTGAGATCCGATTTTCCGATTTACATGAATTGAAGTTTTTTGTATAACTTAGATCTAAAATATAAATTTTTTGATAAAATAGCACTGCACAATGAATTATGCGTTATATACTCGGATAAAGATATTTTAGGCCAGTACGACATTCACGCCGATATGATAAAATATATGATAGACAATGATTTGCAATAAGTTTTACCTCAGTTTTATAAACTACTTTGTTTGACAGTCACCGTTCCTGTCACGTCGGCATCGGTGGAGAGATCATTTTCTACTCTCAAACGAATTAAAACTTACATGCCAAATACAATGGGCCAAAATCTTTTATACAATGTTAGTTCAATATCTATTGAAAAAGATTTAGTAAAACACTTAAAACAAAATGATACATTCTTTGTTAATATTATTGATCATTTTTCGCAAACTAAAGACCGTATAATTCCGTTAATATATAAAAAAAGTTAATAAAAAAAAACAAAATATGAAAAATTCCAAAAAAAATAAAAGACAAAAAACTAACAAAAAAATTGTTTGCCAAGAGAAACTCTATACCTCCACGTTGGTTCTTGCTGGGTAACAATTAATTTTGTCACTGAAGTAGCTGGTACGGTCGCTGTGCAAAGGTTAAAAGGCTGTGAATAGAGTATATTTTTACAAAAACGTTTTATGTCCAGCCTCCTCTCTCAAAAATTCACGAGCCGCCACTGTTTAATAGCTGCTGCAGAAATAATATACCGTAACCACAGATTAGAACATTAAATCTTTCACATTTTCCAATCTCACGTGCCACAAATTTGTTGTTAAGTTGCTAAGACTATCTCATGCTCTACGTAAATCACCCTCTACACATACTATGTACGATAGTAGGGCCGTTGACGTTTATTCTTTGTTGGAATGGGCCTGGGCATGTTTGAATTGAAGGAGTCTTTAAGCCCCGAAGTATTATATCAACATTTTTTCACATTGATGGTTTTTTCACATAATAAACATAATCCCAATGAATCTCTAGATTTGATTTAAAATTATATCTCGAATTTATTTTCTTTTTGCTGTGAAACCGGCGAGGGTTGCCAATTGTGATATGAGGTTTGGCTTTGTGACTGATTCATCAGTATTATCATTTTCGACATTATTAAAACTACAAAAGTGTAGATAATGGATAAAATGACTGTAAAATTATGTAAGACAGGAATTATTTTAATTTTGAATATTAGATAGTATATTTTATTCTCAGTATCACAACTGCTCTGCTACTGATTGTGATTGAAGCTATTGCTGTGTAGAAGACTACACTGTGTGTGTGCTGTGGGCCAATGATTTGCGGTATGCTTACATCATGTTATGACACGTCGAGCGCGTCTAGAGAATGACAAGAGGTGTATTCACTAATTCCTTAGACTATTTATTTCTGTGTTAAATAGTCTAAGACTAATTCACTTGTTGTCGAGCGAGAACGACACTAACGAGTACAACAGCGAGACTTTGTCGCTCTTGTTCTCGTACTCCAGAACTATTGGAACAGCGAGAGTTGCTTATCCGAACCTATAGCGGGTCAATTCTCGCTCTTCACTCGTTCTCGCTAAGCACTAGTCGTACGGAATTGAAATTATGCAAATCGCTTCAAAGTGGTGAAAATGGGAACTGTATTAGAGCGCTGTAGCGACCTCGCAAGTATGATACTTTTGCCATCATTCTTTAGTTTTTGAATTATGACAACGTGTTTTTGTGGTTATAAATAATATACCTATATCATACGTATACATTTCACCTGCAGCAGCATTTTAGGATTGAATTAGTTACTCTGTGATATCATGAAAGTGATATCGGTAATAACCATAGAATTTCTATTACATGAGCTGCGTCTTCCCTATTCTCCCGTACAGAGAGCAGTGTGCCAATATTTAAGGTAACTCCACCATATACAAATGGAATGAAGTAAAACATATTTTTACCTAAAACAGGACAGTGACAACGGGTTTTATAATCGGTAAACCACTAAAGTTTTGTAGCGACTCATTTTTGGTATCATCGTCTGACCTAGATTTTCATCAATGTTATTTGTTACTAGTAGAATTTTTCTCCGCTTCAACGAGTAGGAGAGACGCAATCGCTTTCGTAAAGTTTCATTGCAAAATGAATGAAAATTTAATACGTTATTGAAGTAAATCAACTTTTTTCATGAACACAGTACTTAAAATTCAATGTGAATAACTCGCGAGAAGGAGCAGCATCACAGCAAAGAATATTTTTTTGTTTTTCTACATTTTGTAAAATCAATAATTTGGAATTATTTTTTCGCTTCATAGTGAATAAGTTTCAGATTGTACTGCACCAGATCTAATGGTATACCAAAAAAGTTCATTCACTTATCAATTTTGTCTCTTTGGGAAACCATTAAAAAATATTTCTGATTATTTTTCCGACCCAAATATCGACCAATAGAATTGCACCATTCGACGTCACGTGGTACAACCTACATGGAATTATACTGATAATTTTTTGAAAATTTTCTCTGGTAGTTGATATATATAAAAAACAAAACATGATCCAGTCAAATTAACCACACTTCAAACTGACAGGTTGAATTCTGTCCACCATCGATAAAAAAGTCAAAGGAAATGTTCATTTGGGACGGCTAGTCAAATTAACCACACTTCAAACTGACAGGTTGAATTCTGTCCACCATCGATAAAAAAGTCAAAGGAAATGTTCATTTGGGACGGAAAAATAATCCCCCGAATACCACACGAGCTTCAAAATTATCTGGCATTTCCCTCAAGGTTCCCTGCAAACAAATAAAGTCGTCAAGTTTTTCAGGAAAAATCACTAGCGCTTCGCGCTCGTGATTTTTTAACCTGAAAAACTTGACTCCTTCATTTATTTGCAACGAACCTATCGGGAAATACCCGATAATTTTGAAGCTCTTGTGGTATTATATATGATTATTTTTCCGACCCAAATATCGACCAATAGAATTGCACCATTCGACGTCACGTGGTACAACCTACATGGAATTATACTGATTATTTTTTCCGACCCAAATATCGACCAATAGAATTGCACCATTCGACGTCACGTGGTACAACCTACATGGAATTATACTGAATATTTTTTGAATATTTTCTCTGGTAGTTGCTATATATAAAAAACAGAACATGATCCAGTCAAATTAATTACACGTCAAACTGACAGGTTGAATTCTAACCACACTTCAAACTGACAGGTTGAATTCTGTCCACCATCGATAAAAAAGTCAAAGGAAATGTTCATTTGGGACGGAAAAATAATCCTCCGAATACCACACGAGCTTCAAAATTATCTGGCATTTCCCTCAAGGTTCCCTGCAAACAAATAAAGTCGTCAAGTTTTTCAGGAAACATCACTCGCGCTTTGCGCTCGTGATTTTTTAACCTGAAAAACTTGACTCCTTCATTTGTTTGCAACGAACCTATCGGGAAATATCCGATAATTTTGAAGCTCTTGTGGTATTATATATGATTATTTTTCCGACCCAAATATCGACCAATAGAATTGCACCATTCGACGTCACGTGGTACAACCTACATGGAATTATACTGAATATTTTTTGAATATTTTCTCTGGTAGTTGCTATATATAAAACTTCAAACTGACAGGTTGAATTCTGTCCACCATCGATAAAAAAGTCAAAGGAAATGTTCATTTGGGACGGAAAAATAATCCCCCGAATACCACACGAGCTTCAAAATTATCTGGCATTTCCCTCAAGGTTCCCTGCAAACAAATAAAGTCGTCAAGTTTTTCAGGAAACATCACTCGCGCTTTGCGCTCGTGATTTTTTAACCTGAAAAACTTGACTCCTTCATTTGTTTACAACGAACCTATCTGGAAATACCCGATAATTTTGAAGCTCTTGTGGTATTATATATGATTATTTTTCCGACCCAAATATCGACCAATAGAATTGCACCATTCGACGTCACGTGGTACAACCTACATGGAATTATACTGATTATTTTTCCGACCCAAATATCGACCAATAGAATTGCACCATTCGACGTCACGTGGTACAACCTACATGGAATTATACTGAATATTTTTTGAATATTTTCTCTGGTAGTTGCTATATATAAAAAACAGAACATGATCCAGTCAAATTAATTACACGTCAAACTGACAGGTTGAATTCTAACCACACTTCAAACTGACAGGTTGAATTCTGTCCACCATCGATAAAAAAGTCAAAGGAAATGTTCATTTGGGACGGAAAAATAATATTCCGAATACCACACGAGCTTCAAAATTATCTGGCATTTCCCTCAAGGTTCCCTGCAAACAAATAAAGTCGTCAAGTTTTTCAGGAAACATCACTCGCGCTTTGCGCTCGTGATTTTTTAACCTGAAAAACTTGACTCCTTCATTTGTTTGCAACGAACCTATCGGGAAATATCCGATAATTTTGAAGCTCTTGTGGTATTATATATGAATATTTTTTGAATATTTTCTCTGGTAGTTGCTATATATAAAAAACAGAACATGATCCAGTCAAATTAATTACACGTCAAACTGACAGGTTGAATTCTAACCACACTTCAAACTGACAGGTTGAATTCTGTCCACCATCGATAAAAAAGTCAAAGGAAATGTTCATTTGGGACGGAAAAATAATCCTCCGAATACCACACGAGCTTCAAAATTATCTGTCATTTCCCTCAAGGTTCCCTGCAAACAAATAAAGTCGTCAAGTTTTTCAGGAAACATCACTCGCGCTTTGCGCTCGTGATTTTTTAACCTGAAAAACTTGACTCCTTCATTTGTTTGCAACGAACCTATCGGGAAATATCCGATAATTTTGAAGCTCTTGTGGTATTATATATGATAATTCACCTACAATGGAATGAAACGGGCTCCACACACTTCATTGCTCTCCAAATGAAGCAACAACGTTGCGAAGAGAAAATGTATTACATTTTCATTGAATATTTTGCAATCGTAAATTGATAACGACTACTCATTTTTAATTAAATATTGGAACTGACTCGAGTAATTACCTCAGATGTCGGCACACTGATAGTTTGAAATCCAGACTGTGTACTGAAAGGTCTATGGTAATAACAATAACCGACATTATTGACATCCCTGACACTTCTAGATTTCAGAATCACAATTCACAAATGTATCAGATAAGTTAATAATAACAATAAATTGCAGGAAATTAATGAAGGCACAATTTTAAGTTACTAATTTCTGAGTTGTTGTTGATGTAGTGTCTAAAAATACTTTTTCAAATGTTACACAGTTTATTCATATGATCCCCCAGTTCACAGTTTATTTGTTAATTAGACAATATGGTTTGAAGGTTCAAGTTTTCTCACGTCGGAAACCAAGTTTACTAAAATCTTACGAATTGTGATCAAATTCAAAATATGTATGCGTTCCAAGACTATACTGTGAATTTACAATAGTTATGAGAGGTTACAATTTTAATAATTAGCTTTGTTAATATTCATAGGTTGGGTGCATGCCAGCAATAATCACTATCTATCTAGGTATCTTACACTATACACTGGCAACCGCTGTGAGTTTTACAACAACGCAATTCGCAATATCGTTCAACTGAGTCATTTATTTATGGCCGTGATATACAACGCAAGGTTGTTGGTTGCCGCATAATTTGTTACACTGTTCCTCAATCTAAACTTTCTTCACTTGTAACTTAATCACAAACAGTGCATGAAACACCCATCAGCTTCTAAAAGACTACAAAGTGGACAAAATAAAGAAATTACCAACAACTGGTCATTATAAGAACGTGACGTTATTTTTTATGTCTAGTGATTAAGTGCCGAGGTTGTATTTGTTTACGCTTTCATATGCCTTGCCTGTAGCACTATTCGGCTACGATAAGTAGTACTGAAGTGAAATGGACCAAGTTAAATCAATTGGTGAGTTGAATATGTGTTGTGTTATTGTTATTGTTATTACCAATACTATCATCTTCCCCTCTTGAATTACATATTTCTAGTGACATTTAAAATCTGAATTGCTCTTCCCAAGAGAATGAAGTAATTGAATAATATAATAAAACACAAATTAAAAAAATAATAAATTTTGAAGAAAAATAAGTATGATCATCTTCCTCCACTTTAAATAACCCCGACGCAGCTTGTTTATAATGAGGGTGAATAACGAGGAACTGATAAGAATAAAAAATTCAGTTTGTGCAAGCGAGATTATTATACATCAGTTTCAATATTTATTATGTTTGTATAATAGCTGGCTGTATGTATTCAGTGTTGCATAAGTAACGTACTTATTTCAGCACTTTCAGATAAAACATTTTTCTACTCCCGTATTATAATAAGCGAATTAAATATCTGCTACCGATTTATTAATGTGGTACATTATAACAGGAATTTTCATTATGTAACAAATTTTGGCCAATAGGAACGCGACACATATTTTGTCAAATATTTTCTTGAACATCTGATCGACCTAAAATGTATTAATTTTAACAATTCAGACTTACTATCAAATTAACAGAAATAAAGTGCTAATTTTTTATTTTATAATAACTGGTGAAAGAAAAAATAGTATGCAATGACATGTAATGGCTATTAAAACACTCGCAACAGATTCACTTATCTCATGCTCATCATTACATGATCGTTGCATAAAATACTATTATTCAGAATCAAGTCATAAACAGCCATTATCATCCTCATTTAAGCCATGTAAAGGGGCATATTATACACACGTGAAATAAAGTAACAATTCCTTTGTTACAAATTAATACGAACCATTTAAATTAATTAAATAATTACTTGACCCAGGTATGAATTATGTATAAATTCTCGGGAAATAGGTCGCACTAGGACATATGTTTACTATTTTTGTTTTACGTGTGTTTCGGTCTCACGACCATCAGTGTCTAAACAGGATTTCTTAAAACTAATTGCATCAAGCGTAAAGGGTCTTTATCGCATTAATTAAAAATGCCTACGTCGCCGAAACGCCCAAACTAATGATGGTCGTGAGACGGAAACGTACGTAAAGACGAAAATAGTAATCATATGTGTTAAGCAGTGGCGGCTCGTGAACTTTTTGAGAGAGGAGGCTGGACATAAAACGTTTTTGTAAAAATATACTACATTCAGTCAATTAATTTAACCTTCGCGCAGCGACCGTACCAGCTACTTCAGTAACAAAATTAATTGTTACCCAGCAAGAACCAACGTGGGGGTATAGAGTTTCTCTTGGCCACAAATTTTTTTTCGTTCGTTTTTTGGTTTTTTATTTTTTTTGGACTTTTAATTTTTTTTCTTTTTTTTTTTGGAATTTTTCATATTTTGTTTTTTTTATTAATTTCATCAACTTTTTTATATATTAACGAAATTCTACGGTCTTTAATTTGCGAAAAATGATCAATAATATTATCAAAAAATGTATCATTTTGTTTTAAGTGTTTTACTAAATCTTTTTCAATAGATATTAAACTAACATTGTATAAACGATTTTGGCCCATTGTATTTCGCATGTATGTTTTAATTCGTTTGAGAGTAGAAAATGATCTCTCCACCGATGCCGACGTGACAGGAATGGTGACTGTCAAACAAAGTAGTTTATAAAACTGAGGTAAGACTTGTTGCAAATCATTATCTATCATATATTTTATCATATCGGCGTGACGGTCGTACTGGCCTAAAATATCTTTATCCGAGTAGGTATATAACCCATAATTCATTGTGCAGCGCTATTTTATCAAAAAAATTATATTTTAGAACTAAGTTATCTGAAAGTGTATTGAGAAACTCTTTTGAAAAAGATTCGAAAAATCTTCTATTCCTCAAATCGAAAAACTTCAATTCATGTAAATCGGAAAATCGAATCTCAATATTTGACCTTTAATAGTACCTATCTACAATTTCATAAAAAAGTTGTTTATAATGTAGTTTCTTGTCTACCAAATTATATGTTTTCCTCCTTTTCACGGGAGAAGCCTCATCAGTTGAATAATTTCCAAATAAAATATTACAATTAAATTCTGTATAACGGAAACTTGAAATTTTATCAATGAGATGTTTTAAACGATCTCTTGAATAAATTATATTAGTGAATTTATGTTGTAAAATTTGAAATATAAGATCAGTTTGTTCAAATATTAATGTAAAATTATCAAGAAAAAACAAAAATTCTTCATTTTCTAAATAAGATTTTAAACCAACTGCAGCATTTAATGAAACCTGATCTGTTGAAAAGTCATCACTGTTTAATATAAAATCAAATGTTTCAATTAATTTGTCTTTATTTTTATGGATGGTAAACTAAACATTACACGTGATGTAAAATTCCATCGAGTTCGAGCATTACAGGGAATTCTGTTTCCTACTATGTTATTTAAAACATACGTTCGTTTGTTTGAAGACCGTTTAAATGTCCCGCCATTACAAATGCCGTCGTAAGTCTGATTTATTCGCAAAGTTGAATCGTTGAAATGTTTCCATTAAAAAATTGAATAAACTGACCGCTGTTCTTCCCGAACTAACATCGTAGAACCCTAAAAATCTTTCCACTAGTTGTCCATTTTTACAATTAATAATTTACCGAACAGACGAATTCTAATCTAACCTTATTTCGCGTGGTGTCACTCAACCATTATACCCGCATAAAACAAAACAAGCACTGACGCAACACGCATGTGTCGTATTCCGTACCACACCGACTGTACTCGTACTGAACTTAAAGGCGGGCGGCAGGCTAGCCTCCAGAGGATGTTGCCGTTTTCGCTGTTTCACGCTATTTGGCGATTGACTGGTCGGAAAAACGGCAACTGTGTTGAACAACACATGCTCAGCGTTTGAGATATATAGAGTTTCTAGCCTCTGGCCACTGTTGCCAGATTAAAAATATCTACTGAGAACGGGGAATTAATTGTAAAATTTAAAAAATTATTAGAGAAACAGGATATAGAATGAAGAATGATCAACAAGATAAATTTGTGAGGAGGCTGAGCCTCCTTAGCCTCCTTCGAGGAGCCGCCACTGGTGTTAAGGTAATATATTTCCCGAGAATTTATATATAATAAATAATTACTTATTGACATTAACATTTCTTTTAAATTAATATACAGATCCTAGTTTATTTTGATAGGTTCTCAAAATAGAGTCTGCTTTCGTCTCCGCTAAGGTTATTTAGCGTGTTGCTGCTATCCCACACGAACTTTGATGATTTGCTGCTTGTGTATACACTGACGTGGTTTTGTTTTGTTTCTTCAAGCGGTGTTTGGGCTCAGCGTGTTATAGCCAGTATTTCCGCTCGGATAATAGTGGCGTGCATAGAAATAGGAGGGCTAGAAGTGGCATAGCCTGATAATTTTGCGTGGAAGACATACTCTTGTCTAATAAAAGGGATAGAGAATGTTTACAAACAATAAGCAGTGGCGTATCAGTTTTAGAAAAATTAATTGATTTAAATATTTAAAAAATGTTCATCATAGAGTTGAATGTAATAATGTAATAACAAAAACATGTATTTCAAAATTAAACAGAATTACTGATGAGTATAATTAACGCAGCTAATAACCAAAACTGTTGATGTCGAGAATAAATAAATTTATCAGAATACATATTGCACGTTCCATTGTCCGAAAATATTAATTAATAAAAATTCACTTGGGTTCGAAATTTTATTTTTCAAAAACTGTTTATTAAGTTAAAAAATATTCTCACAATTTGGCAACTTATTGAACAGTTCCTATTCGCCGCAATTTCCAAGATATTATTCTTAGGTGTCTAGAAAATAGCATACCAGCATGAGTTGTTTCTCAATTAATAGAAATAAGGAAATATTTTGATCAGGGTTGGGAATGATAGTTCACACTTTACAGGTATTATACTGACGTACAAAACGTATGATGCAGTATGATATCCACGAAAATAAATATCCTTATTGAACATTATCATGCAATATTATACTGTATTAAACACATGATTATGAACATTTGCAGCATAATCTTCTATTATAAGTATATATCCTTCACCTTCATAAACAAAGCATTGCATGGATCAGTATAAAATTTCCTGTAGGGTCCGTAGACTAAGTGAATGATTCCCAATTATAAAATTTGAATGCTACTGGCTTAGAATACTCGATTGAATTTAATATTTCCTTAACCATAACAAAAACCCAACAGAATATTATATTTGCAATGGTAATCAGCTCCTAACAAATGCAAAAATCTTGAGAGTCTTGCTAAAAAGTACATACCTATACCTGCATCGTCTCCTCAACTAGAACGTATTTTTCAATTATTGGTCATGTTTGCATAAGAAATTGTACAACACCAACAAAACAGAGGTCCTTGAATTTAGTGAAGATTATGGAATAAAAACTATAGGTCAATACTAAATCAAATGAATACTTGCAATATGCATCGTTATTTAATCAAGTCCATTTGTATTAGTCTATTAGTTTGGTATTAATGAGAATAACTGTATTTTTGTGTTCAAACGTTGAAGAAAATAATGGTAATTTCTCTACCAATAAATATTAAATTCTTTTTATTTTTATCAATGTAAACATACATATTTTTATATAGTTCTTAACTTATATTTAAAATAGCAAATACTGGCCAATGATCAAAAACTTTTTGAAAATATTTTTCATTCTACTTTAAAACGCATAATACGTTAGTTTTATACTACACCATTTTATAAGTCACATATAATACATTTTATACAAAACGTATTCTACGTTCCTAGCCCTGAGTTCAATATTACTGTAAGTAAATAGGACATCGGAACATTGAACAAAAGTAACACAATCTTAGAGATAAATATTTACAAAGGTACAGAAAATAGGCAAGATCACTATCATGCGAATTCAGTTTTATTGCACATATAACTGGAATATAGCAATAAAATATGTATGCATGGTTTTTGAACAATACATGTTGTAATATTTAAATCGTATTTTTAGTGTTGTTGCCTATACTACCATATTAATGATTTCTTAAATCACACTGTTTTAGTTAAAATTGATCATACTCTTTTACTCTCATTTGACTGTTTAGAATGGTGTTGTAATCTTACAGTAAAATACTTTCTAATATAAATTTGCTTGATTTAAAACTATGGTTTTCTATGGCTCTTGAGGTATGATAATAATACCTATGCCTGGGAGTTTGCGGTATATCCCTGCTCCCGCCTATCATGGTTTCTGGCTCCACCAGTGAACCAGATTTCACCATTGAATGGTAGGATTGATTGACTACTATTGTTGAGCTAATCTTCTTTTGAGGATAAACTCATACGATATTTCTTATCTAAAGTATATCGTGGTGAGATTCCGTTATCGTTGACCAATTTGATATGTTTATACTTCTAAAGTGTAACTACCTTTTGCCTTCCACACTAATGACATAAGTCTATGGGCCGCCACTCCTTGCATAGTCCTCAGATGGTTTGTTTCCTTCTTCATTAGAAAGCTTTCTCAGATGCACTAAGCCCGATTTGGTCGTTTTGAGCTCTGTTCCTTCCCATCACATCTCCGCATATGTCAACCTGGGTTTAATATGACTTCGAAAATTCAAATTGTGGTATTTGGGCGGAGATCCCAAGTATGGCCAATGGCCCTTCTGCACAACCAGAAAGATGCAGGGAATTTGAGACACTGTTGTTCTAAATAGGGCTTCTATAGGAGTTTCTTCTCTTAATTATTTGGTTTGGTAACTGATGGTAATCACCTGATCTGCTACAGTCAGTCCTCTGGTCGGTACTGTCTTGTACTTACTAGTGAAAAAAACAATTTCTGTTTTCTTAGAGTGTAAGGCAGGTTCTATCGATAGACCTTCTTTGTAGGCGTGTTGTTCGGCCCACAGTGAATTCGTGTTCAGTACTTCGCCTTTGATGAACCGATCAATTAGTCTTTCTAGTGAGTTCCTCATAAAGGCCGTTAGGTCCTTGGTGTAGCTTGCTGTTCCCGTTTCAGGGATGAAAGCTGATTTATACATGTGTAATGCGCATGGAGTGTGGGCTCTTACAATACTAGCCCTAGCAAGTCTCATGAAGGGAAAGATCATCTCCAATCCCTTAGAAAATAAGACCGGGAGAATGCCGTCCACACCGGGCGACTTGTACGGCATCCAATGACCATCCTGACTTCCATCACCGCCGAGAATATACTGCAGTTGTTCCCCGTCCAACAAGTCGGCTGATCCCTCTTTACCGGTTTTCACCTGGTATTTAATGCAGCATCGCCCCTGAGGCACATCTTGGTTCTTGAAGCCACGGAAGCTGGTTTTCATCAGGTGAGCCAGTGTCTCCTCCAAAGATATAGAGTATCCACCAGAAAGAAGTTCAAGCCAAGCTTCCGGGTTGTGAGCTAGTATTTTGTTCAGCCTAGCTGCCTCCTCGCCTGTTTTAATTTCACTGGTGTAGGCTAGCCAGCTTTCTATTTGAGCTGATTTCAATTGCCCTTTTCTTTTTCGTTGTTTCCCGCCAGGCTGTCCAGTCTGATTCTTGGCCAGTTCTGCGGTAATTACTCTCTCTCTCTCTCTCTCTCTCTCTCTCTCTCTCTCTCTCTCTCTCTCTCTCTCTCTCTCTCTCTCTCTCTCTCTCTCTCTCTCCTTGCTTTTGAGCTGTTATTCCACCATGGCATTTCATAGCTGAATATACCCTTGCTGCAGGGACAATTGTCTACGTAAGCCTCTGTTGTTACGAGTGTTCAGCTGCCTCGTCTATTTTCGTTCACTATTTGCTCGTCTAGGGTTGCTGAGCCAGCTCTCTTGTTTCTCCATGGCACCTGGAACAGCAAACGTTATTGTAGGTTAGTTTGGTAAATTTTTATATACTACGTTTGCAAGTTATTTGTAATTGATCGGTTTTCCTAGCCCTTGTACAAATGCACGAAATTCGAAGCGGCAACATTATCGCAGGTACGTTTTTAATTTTTTCGTATACTTTTGGGAATATATTAGGTTAGCAGTTTGTATGAAAGTTTTTTTTTTGTAATTGATTGATTTTCCTTCCAAGTCAATTTACCACTTCAAGAAATCTTTCAGCTGATGATGGCTACTTGCTAGATGCAAGCTCCTAACTTTAACAGTACAGAGGAAAATGCATCTCTTTGAAGGCACTTTCAGGAGATAATACAATATTGGAGGTTTTTGGGGTCGCTGATCACGATTCCGGTGTCAGATTTGACGCACCTGGGGCTCAGGACATCCTGGTCTATCGACGTCTCCAGGGAATTCGCAGAAATGCCTTCTGCAAAGGAATAGAACCTGTTATGGAGGTTCTCTTGAGCATACGGGTCATGACCATGACACTCAATAGTCACCTTGTGCTCAAGATATCCTGATCACCTTGGTCAACTCCATGGACTGATTTTTAATATGCTCTGAAATGCAACCAAATTCGTCTATCGGGGGTTTTAGGGACCGCTGAACACGATTCCGGTGCCAGATTTGAAAAATTGATATTGCTTACGCAAAAATACGAGAAATTGATCGATAGTAGGAAGCTCGGTTCCCGGGATTGATGATTCCCAAGCCTTTCGAGTTGTAAAATCTAATTTAGAATTTATTAAGTGAATAATTAAAATGTGTGACATCTTATCAATTGATAGGTTTAATGAATCTAGTGCCCACAAATGTGTTTTTATAGTGTCTAAGAGCTTTCTTAAAGAACTTGCTGAATTGCTAACAGGTTCTAAATTAAACAATGCATTTATACGACTTTGCACTATGAGCCTCCTATTTTCATAACTTTCTTTCAATAATTCCCAAGCATTTAAATAATTATCCTTTGATATAGGTAACGCTTGAATAACGCGTGCTGCTTCTGATTTCAGCGATGACTTTAGATAATGCAATTTCTGCGTATTGGACAGAGTTTCGTTTTCGTGAATAATACTATTAAAGGTATCGTGATATGCTAACCAATTTTAATAATCTCCATCAAATTCTGGTAGATTTTTTGTCGGTAATTTAATTTGACCATCATTAATGTGAAAATTAGACACATCGGATGCCCTGTCTACACTAGAAATACTGTTACGTTTCTTTGATACTTCATAAGTTCTAAATAATTAGCATTAGATTCTACATAACTTGTATGATAATTTGAGAATCTAGTCAAGCGAGCTTTGACATTTTCACGTTTAGAAATTCCAGATTTCAATTCAACCATTATATATAAAAATTGAGGTAAATTATTATGAGCAATGAAGAGTATATAGAATAACAGCAAGTACGAGTTGAAATACAAAAACAAATGAGCTTTCACTTATGTAAAAATGTACGTGGACTAAATTCACAATAAATAGGAATGTATAGGATATAGAACCCACTTACGGTTTTGAATCTGAGGTTGGTTGTTCCTGGGCTGCTGCTAGGTTCACTGGAACATCCTTTGACTATCGGGTTCGAAGGACCAAATGCTGCTAGGTTCACTGGAACATCTTCTGACTATCCGGCTCGAAGGACCAAATGTTGCGTACTCCTTTTAAAGGTGTAAAGACCGTATTACAGTTCGCAATTCTTGTTGCAATACGCAATACTCTTGATCGAAGGCATGCGCAGTACAGAAATTGCGTGCAAGTCTCTTGCCACATCGGTCCGGTTAGATATTAATTGCGAGTTGCATGCAATTGTGGGGGAAAATTTTGGGGACTTTTTAGTTACCAACTGAACAAAAGTTCCCACAAGGACGCTTATTGATGTTTATATCACAGTACAGAGTACAACATAAATGTTTATTACCTATTGATTCTTGTGTTTCGCTATTCTTTTGTTTTCGATTTGGACTGTAAATTGTATATTTTGTTTTATTGTAGTTTCCCCGTATTGTAGTTTGTAGTGTTTCGTTTGCTTTCGATTTGATTTGGACATTCGAGCATTAGCTGTGAATTGTGTTTTATTTTAACGTTACCTTTAAAGAAATCAAATGATGGCGTGTGGCAAAGGGTAAGTTTTGTTTTTAATGACCGTTGGTAGATACCGGTTATTTGAATAGCCGGGACCTATTTCATTAAAATCATTTAAAAAACTAGTAATAAAACTTTCTTATTAGCAGTTATGACTGGCCTAAATCGGCAACGACCTTGTTGATTCATTACTATGAGGAACATCCGTGCCTCTATCTCCCAACACATGAAGATTACCACAACCGTGACAAACGAAACAGGGCCCTTCAGGAGATAGCTGTCGAATTTAATAAACATAAACTCACAAACCTAACCCCAGAAGACATAAAAAAAATGCATGGCATAAGGACACAATTCTTATCAGAACTTAATAAAATTAAAAAAAGTGAGGTATCTGGAACTTCAACAGACAACATATACAAACCCAAACTATGGAGTTTCGATCTGCTTCAATTTTTGCAACAGGGAACAGAAGTTGTAAGCCAGGGAGAATCTAATATGGCAACAGAATTCAGTCGGGCTGAAGAAATATTCCGTCAAGAGGATCATTATGACGAGGTGAGTGTTAGATCTCAATTTTTATATAAAAGTATTGAACATCAGTTTATTAAGATACTTGTATTTATTTTAGCCTGAATGTGAAATCATTTACGATGGGGACATTCAGGATGTATCTATGGTAGAAGGGGAGCAATTTTTACCTTCAGAGCCAGTAGAGAGTAGAGCCAGTACGTCACGAGGTACCTCTACACCAGAACAACCTCCAAAGAAGAGAGCCCGGAGGAAAGTTATAGAATATGATGATATAAGTGGATTACTGACCACAGCCGTTTCAACCTTAGAAAAAATCAACAAACCCAATGAGGATGTATATAAAAAGCATTCCATATTTGGAAAGCAAGTTCCTAATTAGATAATAAAGTAGCAATAAATAAAAACTGAATCCCTTTAATGACAGGAGTAAACGTTTCTGATGAAAAAAATTTTGATCACTAATTTTTTTTAGTAAAATTGTACAAGAAAAGATCAAAACTTAATCACTGGACTTTATTGAATTTATTTATTTATGGTATTGCCTATTTTTTACACAACAATTTGTGTCAAATTACATTTAAATGTGCTAAACAATATTTGATAAATTATTGTAAATATAATTTTAACACTTTTTCAGAATGGTAGCACAGGAATTAAACAGCATTGAGGATGAAGACATCTTGGACGAGGTGAAACAATGTATTTTACAATCAATTTTTAAAGACAGAGAGAGGAATAATCTATAGGATAATAAAGTGTTTTTTTATATATTAATAAAACTATTTAGCATTTATCAACTTCGTTTTTTCTATGCCATTGCTCAAAAACTAAAAAACATTAAATCAAATCATCCTGCCAAGGCACTCGACCACATCCACTAAAATATGTTTTAAATTTTTCTCTTATAGCGAGGGCTGCATTTCTGGGTCTGTCATAGTTCTGTCTGCCTAAACCAAAGACAAATCTGTACCTTCCATCGATTTCATCTTCTGGATTATTGAGTAAATAAGCATTATTTGTTTCATGCCTGAGAAAATTATGAAGTGCACAGCATGCTTGGGTTATAATTTTTGCTTTTCTGGTTTTAAAGGTTTTGTATTAAGTAATACCCTTAAACGGTTAGCTAATATCTCAAATGTATTTTCAACCACACGGCGAGCTCTGCTTAATCTGTAGTTGAAAATTCTTTGCTCTCTTGACATATTTCGAAAAGGGTAAGGTTTTAATATAAATTTGGATAGAGAAAAAGCTGCATCTGCAACTATTACATGTGGCACTGGTTTATTTCTCCCTGGTAAAGGTTTATCTTCTGGAAAATTGGAAAATTGAGTCTGTTTTCTTCAAGGGCTCTTGCCAAATCGCTCTCCCAAAACACACCACCATCTGAAAGTCTTCCGTTCATGCCTACATTTATGTATGTTAAGTTATAATCGGCATCAACTAGAGCAAGTAATACTATGCTATGTGTTTTCTTGGAATTAAAAAAGGCAGATCCATGGTCTTTTGGTGCTTTGATTACGATGTGCTTTCCATCCAATGCACCGATAACATTGGGTGCATTCCACATTGTTTCAAATTTTCTAGCAATATCTAACCATTCTGCAGCAGTTGTTGGAACCTGCAAAACAGAAGGAAAATGTAGTTTGAATACTTTTTGTCCTATGCCAGAAATGCATACGTTTAAATATTCATTTTACAATTCTTCATATATAGCTTGGCAGACTGTTGGAATAAATAATGATATGGTGCTCTCAGATATTCTATAATTATACATTAAACTACGGAAGCTTTCCCCTGTAGGCAGTTATCTTAGTGTTATTATTAGTTTATATTTCGGTGAGATAGTTTGGCGACGGAAAGACTGTTTTTTTATTCTGTGAGCAATTTTGGATAACAGTTTTTTAAAGGTGTTTGTATACATCCTTAGAAAATTTGAAAACTTTTCTACATCAGTAGCAATGAGCTCTTCAGTTAAACCAATATTTCCTCTATTTTGGTTTAACCAAGGCCTTACCCACCACATTCGTTGTCTTCTTTCTCCGGTCTCTCTCGCCAACAGAGCAGCGGCAGCAATAATTATAGTAGTTATAGCAGCAACGTTTTTCTTGTGTTTCTTTCTATTCATTTTTACATAAAACTCATCGACATATACATATGGACTGCGCGTGGCAATGATAAGCGCGGGTAGTGCCGGCGTGAGAAAGGGGAAAACGAAGAGGACTAATACTGTCTTTATCTACTTTAACTATCGCGTTTCTATTGGCCGCTGCGTTGCCATGGAAATGCAACATGACTGTAGCTAGTATGTTTACGTCCCGAGCCGATAGATAAAGACAGTATTAGTCCTCTTCGTTTTCCCCTCTCTCACGCCGGCACTACCCGCGCTTATCATTGCCACGCGCAGTCCATATGTATTATGTCGATGATAAAAGTAAATAAATTTAAAACATAGAAGTCATAGAACGAACAAATTAATAATTCTTAACTTTTAGTTATTTTGGTATATTTTTTAAGGTTGGTAGTGAACTGAAGTATGCAATAGAAAGTAAAAATTGCCAAGTGTAAAACGTTTTGCCATAAAAGTTGCATGCCAACTCTTGCCAAGGTCAGTGTATTGCTGCAATACTATTGCAACAAGAATTGCTATTGCAACAAGAATTGCGAACTGTAATACGGTCTTAACAGATTATTTTTTCATATCGTCCGGAATTGTTATCCGGAATCCAAACAACGATGATACTTTAACGATTTATTAAAATATCTATGTACAAATCATGGTACACTCAAAGTTAACAAGGTACCGGTGATTACAGTACGCGTAGATGTTAAATACACTTCAGGTAACACTTTAAGTTACAAAATAGAGCTATATTGCTAGTTCTACTTAGGTAGATAGCGATATAATATTGATATGTTTTCGAAAACTAAAATAAACTGAACAGATTGACGACTGAATCAGTAATGATTAATGCAAGCGCTTAGGAGGGTAGCAGGTAGATGTCCGAAATATAATACAATGATAGAAGCGTTCTAAATTTCCACAGCATTTGGCAAAACCCGCTACAAGTCCGACAGGAAATAAGTCATAAAGTGGTTGCTATCCCTTGAAACGCTTCCTATTTACAACTTAATACTAGTTACAGAGGAATATTGCCGTATTTGTACAAAAATGACTAATCCATTGGCGTATCCAACACTTACTTTCATCACAGTATGTATAAATAATATTGACTTGAAGCTGAAAGTACCTTTTCCATATCTCAAACTAAATCTTTCAGGTGGAAGTAGAAACAGTATGTAGGTTAGGTAGGTACTTACTTTATTTTCTTCAAACATGTTGCACCAACACTAACAGTTTGTTAATTACATTCAAGATCATGAATAATTTGTCTTATTTGATATAATAAGTAAAGAACTTTTGTAAACAGTTTATCTGATCAAATCGTTAGTTGTATTCAAAAACATTGAAAACATGCTCAGCCTGACAACAATGACTGACCTTGATTAATGATGTCATATCATTCTTAACGTAAATGAACCATATTTATTTGATTAATGTAACCTTAAAAACGAATAACAGTAACAAAAGAACAACCATATTATCATCAAAAATTTTCATTCAAGAATAACTGTTATTCTATTCATAAGAAATATGATTCAATATAAAGAACAAGGAGTTTTAATTAGTAGTGATTAACGACCTCTACACGTACACTATTTCTTTGACCTTAATTCTAAAATATATGGAGGGAACTGAGGGAAGACACATATTAAAGATTGCTATGATAGAAAAAAATATTTATTGTATCATGAAAAGGCCAACCACTTGCTTTTCTATCTTTTATTTATATATTTTGATATGTACAGTGTAGGTACACTATCTTAGAGTATCTTGGGTACACTCAATATCCGCTATAAACTTATAGAGAGTATTGGTCTATTGGTACACTACAGCATTGGTAATATTAATCAATAGGTACAGTGACTCTAGAAGCACTAGAGTCCAGTGGCGGCTCGTGAACTTTTTAAGAGAGGAGGCTGGACATACAACGTTTTTTTTTTAAATATACTCTACTCAGCCAATTAATTTAACTTTTGCACAGCGACCGTACCAGCTACTTCAGTGACAAAATTAATTGTTGCCCAGCAAGAACCAACGTGGAGTTGTAGAGTTTCTCTTGCCAACAAATTTTTTTGTTCGTTTTTTGTTTTTTATTTTTTTGGATTTTTGATATTTTTTCTGGAATTTTTCATATTTTGTTTTTTTAAATTAATTTTATTAACTTAAATGATCAATAATAAACGGTTATAAAATGTATCATTTTGTTTTAAGTGTTTTACTAAATCTTTTTCAATAGATATCAAACTAACATTGTATAAACGATTTTGGTCCATTGTATTTCGCATGTAAGTTTTAATTCGTTTGAGAGTAGAAAATGATCTCTCCACCGATGCCGACGTGACAGGAATGGTGACTGTCAAACAAAGTAGTTTATAAAACTGAGGTAAAACTTGTTGCAAATCATTGTCTATCATATATTTTATCATATCGGCGTGACTGTCATACTGGCCTAAAATATCTTTATCCGAGTATATAACGCAAAATTCTTCATTTTCTAAATAAGATTTTAAACCAACAGCAGCATTTAATGAAACCTGATCTATCGAAAAGTCATCACTGTTTAATATAAAATCAAATGTTTCAATTAATTTGTCTTTATTTTTGTGAATGGTAAACACTGCACGTGATGTAAAATTCCATCGAGTTGGAGCATTACAGGGAATTCTGTTTCCTACTATGTTATTCAAAATTTCAGTTCGTTTGGTGGATTTGCTAAAAAAATTTGAAAATGATGATAAGTTGGAAAAAAAAATTCTAACTTCCTTAATGGAATTACATGCATTACTTAAAACCAAATTCATGTTGTGAGCGTAACAATGAAAATAGCCTGAGGCGAAACTGATTTAATTTTTGTTTGAAGACCGTTTAAATGTCCCGCCATTACAGATGCGCCGTCGTAGGTTTGAGCTATTAATTTATT
Source organism: Endomychus coccineus (assembly GCA_958510875.1). Classification (NCBI taxonomy): domain Eukaryota; kingdom Metazoa; phylum Arthropoda; class Insecta; order Coleoptera; family Endomychidae; genus Endomychus; species Endomychus coccineus. Next base: position 103,182,027 of record OY294067.1, read on the forward strand.
CGCAAAGTCAAATCGTTGAAATGTTTCCATTAAGAAATTGAATAAATTGATCGCTGTTCTTCCCGAACTAACATCGTAAAAAACTCTAAAAATCTTTCCACTAGTTGTCCATTTTTTACAAATCTAAAAATTATTGATAATTGTGATTTACACGTTATATCAGTTGTTTCGTCAACCTGCCATGAAAAAAAAGGGACATTAAATAATTCATCCTCTATGTGATTTCGGAGGACATAATTTATTGAATCAAGAATTTCGTTTTGTATTGTTTTTCAGGTGCCTGCAAATACTGACGCGTTAGTCATAAAATCGCGAAGCTTACTGTCGTATTTACAGAACAAATCTAACAATTCCCTAAAATTACCTTTATTAACTGAATTTTCAGTTTCATCATGCCCTCTAAAAGCCAAATCTTGAAATGATAAATACAATAAGAAATCAATGATTTTTTTTTAAACTTCGCGGTTTTCTTTAACTGTATTATTATGATTTTCGATTTCGCGTGTTCGTGTAGAATCAATCGCATTAACAATATTCTGTTTACCAGTTAATTTAAACTTGATACACGATGTAATATGTTCCTGCGATTTTTCATGTCTTTCTAGGCCACGAGCTAAATTTTTCAAATCATTATAACCCAAGTGCCCCCAACATGAAGTTGTATCTGATGTGAATAGCAAGCAATACCAGCAATATAATTTATTGTGTACATCAGATCCCGTTAACCATACATATTTTTTATAATTATCAGTATTAAACGATCGAATATTTGATACTTCCCTGCCATCACTAATCCTTTCAAATCCGGTAAAGGCCGTTTGTTTTTGAAGAACACTTTTCTATCATATGTTAATCCACTAAATGGATTTTCTAAGAACTCTGCAACTAAGTCACTCATAATTTTAACGTTCACCGATTCCGATTAGATAAATTATAACTTAAAAATTAACTACTTAACCTTACTACGCCTCGTGGAATAAAAACAACAACTAACCGCATTCTTCTAGCAGCGGGAGGCGGGAGCGCAAGTAATCGTATTTCATTCGACCGACGAATGGGTACTAAAAGCTAGCCTCCCTACTCTGTTGCCATAGTCGCTGTTCTACCTCACTGGGCAATTAAATGGTTTGAAAAACGGCAACTGTGTTGACCACACGTATTTAGTGTTTCAGATATATAGAGAATCTAGCCTCTGGCCAGATTGGAAATAACTACTGAGAACGGGGAATTAATTGTAAAATTTAAAGAATTATCAGAGAAACAAGGAATAAAATGGAGAATGATCATTAAGATAAATTGGTGAGGAGGCTGAGCCTCCTTAGCCTCCTTCGAGGAGCCGCCACTGCTAGAGTCTTAAATCAATTGTCTAAGCATTGATCAATGCTCTAAGACGAAGATACACAATACACCAGAGCCAGTATATGTACAGAGTAGCGCATTCTTTTGACGCGACAAATACCGCCGTGGCGGCCATGTGTACTCCACCAGACTCCACGCGCCTATTGTAGACGTACGAAAGCGAGTGTAATTTTTAATAAAATGCCGTGTTGTTGTGCTGTTAATTGTTCCGAGAGATCGGAAAAAGGTACGAGGTTATTTTTACTGCCCCAGGGACCAAAAAATCAAATGAGAAGAAAGCAGTGGATAAACAATATCAACCGAAAAGATCGTCTCCCCGACCGTGCATACGTTTGTGAGGTTAGAACTATCTTTAGCTAATTATTTTTAATAAGAATTAAACAGAAATTTGTATTGTAGAAGCACTTTGAAATTGATCAATTCGAAAATAATCGTGCGGATCAAAAGAGACTATTGCGTTGGAATGCCATTCCAACAATATTTTCTCATAAGAAAGTTCCAAAACATAGAAAATCACCACAGGCGAGATGCAGCAGAGAAACGAACAGTATGTAATTTTAATAAATGAGAATTCATTTGTATAGAGAACTGTCAAACTTGAATAAATTAATTTAGTCAAAATAGTAAGTATTTCGTTGTAAAATACGCAAGTGTAACGGCAAAAAACGATTTAATTAATCAATTTAAGGTGAAAGATTGCTCCAATGAGGTTTAATATTTGAATAATTTGAATTTAAAGTTTGACACAGATCTCTATATAGAAATGAAACCTCATATAGTATCTATTTACAATACGAAAATTATTGTATCGAAAACTTTTTACAGGAAATGCAAATTTGTCAACAGATTCAAATTTTGAAACCTCACAGGCAAACGTGGTGGAGGATTTAAATTTATTAGAAATGCAAAAAGATAAGCCTGTAGGTACTCCCGAAGAAGAAAAAGAATCAAATTCGTATATTTTAGAATTGCAGCGAAAATTATATTTAGCACAAAAAAGAGCACGGAAATTGAACGAGGAAGTTGAAATGTTAAAGAAACAAGTTGAAACCGTCTTTAATGAAGATCAAAGATGATTGGTAGAGAATGGCAAACGGACACAATAAAAAAATCCCTAAAATTATATTTGTCTTGTGGAACCACAGGGTATGAACAACTACGAAAGCAAAATTATCCATTGCCGTGCATTCGAACTCTGCAAAAGCGAATTGAAATGTTTAAGTTTCGGCCTGGAATTTTACACGATTTATTTCTTATGTTGAAAGCGAAAGTCGAATGCATGAAACCTGAAGAAAAGCACGCTCTTCTATTAGTAGATGAAATGGCTATAAAGCCTGGACTTGAATATGACAACACTACAGGAAAGATATTGGGTATGTATTATTTGCTAACATTATTGTATACTTCTTCTTGAAAGGTTCCAATTTATAGGTAGACCTACAGTTCCTACTTCAGGCGGAAGGGCTTCTGAAAATAAACTCGCGACACATGCTTTAGTTTTTATGCTTGCGGGTTTAACAACCCGATGGAAACAAACAATTGCATTTGACTATACAGAAAATTCGTATGATGCAAGTGAAGCTAATAAAATTATTACCGAAATAATAACAAAATGTAGCGAAATTGGTATTAACATCTGTGCAGTAATATCTGACATGGGCCCTGCAAATCAAGCATTATGGCGTTTAAATGGAATAAATGGCTCCAGACATTCCAAAATAACGAATTCGTGTCCACATCCCTCTGAAACAACACAAAAATTATATTTTGCGCCAGATTCCCCACATGTATTCAAAAATATGAGACTAGCCTTGACGGAAGGTCAAACCTTTTACTTGTCAGATGAAGTGGTAAAACGATTTAATTTACCATCAAATATAGTAAATTTAGAGCCTGTAAAAACAGTTATATCTGAAGATGCAAAAGTCGACTTAAAGGTAGCACCTCGGCTTAAAGAAAACATAATAAAACCTGGCCACTTTGACAAAATGAAAGTAGGTTATGCCCTAGCTTTAATTAATCGCGATGTTGCAGCAGGTATTAAATTTTACATCGACGCAAATAAAATTGACAAAAAATGTTACACAACGGCATGGTTTTTTGAAATGATGCATAAATGGTTTTGCATAATGAATTGTCGTTCCACCAAATTAGCAATAAGTCATAATAAAGAGGAAGAATATTCTGACACCATTTCTTTCCTCAAAGATATAATATTTATCATTGAAACAACAAAAGTTGGTAAAAATGGACATTGGAAACCATTTCAAACCGGGATACTGTTGGCAACGCAAACTGTTCTGGATATTCAGGATACCTATATTAATAAAGGTAATTTAAAATATCTGATGTTAGGGCGATTTACGCAGGATGCACTGGAAAACTTATTTTCTAACGTCAGGAGTAGAAATCCTGTACCAAATGCCAAAGAATTTAAAACTGCGTTGCGTTTGATATCCCTGTCTCAATTTTTTTCTCCCCCAAAACATGGAAGTTATGGTGTAAGTGACTGTGAACAATTATTGGAATTTTTAAAATCTAATAAAACTACTACAGAAAGCACAGACGACAATGAAATTGAGTGTGAAGAATGGGAGCTTGAAATACTCGATTTCAGTGCCAATGATACATTGATTTCTCCGTCTGAAATACAATCTCTTTATTATCTGCTTGGGTCAATTTTATTAAAAATTAAAAATAATTTTAAAAGTTGTAATGATTGTTTATCTTCAGTTATAAGTACTGATGATGATGATGATTCAATTAAAGATCTTAAAAAGTTAGTCGATCTTAAATCTTATAAAAAAAAATCACTTTTGTATCCATCAAAATGTATTTTTGATACCATTAAAAATGCAGAAATTGTGTTCAGGAAAGAGTCTAATAAATTGATAGATGGAACGCTAACACTAAAGTGTTTAACATCGGCATTTATAAATGTTAATTCCACAAATAGTCTTCCCAAATGCCATGATTTATTTAAAAAAATTCTCACGAATTATTTTAGAACTCGCCTATATTTCTTGTTAAGAAAACGTTCAGAAGAACTTAATAAATTGACGCAAGAATCTTCCAAATGTGGAAGCCGAAGTATGGGAATGAGAGTTGCGATAAAGAAAGTTTAATTTTAGGCATTACTTTTTATATGGGTAGGCATTTAGCTTAAATTATTGTTTGTATAAACATATGTAAATCCACAGTATGTTAAAATATATTTTTGAAATGATTTTGTTGTATTAAATTCCCAAAAAGTAAGTGAGAACATCGTGTACTTTACTGAGTGTGTAGGGACTGATGCGCGAGAAGGAGTAAACATGGCGGCCACCGCTGAGGGTGCGCTACTCTGTACATATACTGGCTCTGCAATACACATGTAGCGAAGGCCCTCTAGTCGCGTAGTCCAGAACTCCGAGAAGTTACTAGGCTACCTGTAACTGTAGAAATTACATAAATTCCAGAAACTTACAGAAACTTGCAAACTAAAACATCATTGGATTGGTTTGTAGGATGGAGATTATGATAAACTCCTGTCCTGATGATTTTAAATGGGAATCGATGTTCGATAATGTATCATTTATTGTAATATAACCTGGACCTTGGGAACTCGTCGGCGGTTTTCGTGATTCCATGTGTCGCCGTTATTGTATTGTCTATTATTGTCTGCATCAATTCAGTTAATGCATATTATGAGACAATTTGCTTGCAGTAAAAGGATGTCGATGACTTTAGTAAATATGCTTGTATGAATCTACAAAACGAATACAGTAGTAAATACCTAGTAACAAATCGTCTGATGCGAAAGGGAACACGTTGCTAGAAACGTGCGTGCGTAAAGAGACTTTATTACTAAAACAAATAAAGAAATAAGTCATCATTTATCATTCGCACTCATTCTGAAACCTTTGTTTACAACGTAGCGTTGTCACTTGGGTGTATACATATGTCGTATGTCCTGGCAACAAGCCATGCAATCCAAAATTCAATCCAGTGTCTGGTCTCACACACGTAATGTGTAATTCCTATATCGAAGTTCATTCGCTCTATAATAATATCGATCACTATCACACTAGCAATTTTAAATTGATTTGAAAGTGCTTGACAGCGACATTGAAGGTAAGAAATACTGTTATAAACTTCTAAACGGCAACTTGAATTAAAACTGTACATTATTATGAATATTAATTGTTTGAGTGTATACCATGTCATCTGTTTCTACTTGAGTGCAGTTTCATTTATATTTATTTATGTGAAACATAAGATTAGTCCAGTCCCTCTGTAATTTTTAGTTTACAAATTTTTACGTTCCTTAATTTTGGTCAATCTATATGATTTTGACTGCGCTTATCACGAATATGGACAGTAAAAATGTCTGGGCCCTATGCTACTCGAGTTATTGACCATTATTTTGGTCCAAATTGCCCCGACTTTGATGTTTTTTCAATTTGTAGAAAAACTCGAGTTCCACTGGTTTCATTTTATGACAGAAAAAGTTGTAAGAATTGTTCAATTGTCAATTATAAGATGACTGTTTGTCCTATCAACTAATGCTTAACATGCATTGATAGTAATTTGTATGTACTTTAATATGAGTTTTTCATTTGTTTGATATTTGCAAAGGGGGCGTAGCAATCGCTCTTTTCGCAAAAAACGTAATTTTGCGATTGTGGGCCAAAAAATTAACTTTTTGACTCAAAACAAAATTTAAACGAAAGATATTGATGGCTTTCACCTATGAACCAAAATTCAACCACTTTGGTTCATATGGGCCGATTTGAGACCATTTTGAAAAAAAAGATTCGCGAAAAATTTCAGGTCAGAAAGTTCGAATCAGGAAAATAAATTCATAGTTAAATAGCTGAAACATTTATGCAAATTCTGATACCAAGCACAATCTTTAGGTTGCGTCAATCCCGAGAAAACTCATGCTAAGTCTTTTGGGTCTTTCGTTATAAACCTTGGTTCAGACTATAGATGCCTCTTGTGGCTACCTCAATATACCATTTTCTTCACTTCAGCATTTGACAGTCACACACAAAAAAATCAACTAAAAATTCCAATTCTTAATTATCAAAGATGATGTACACTAGCGTTAACCCGGGTTCGTTCCCACCCGGGAGACATTTTTTTTCTTTTCTCTTACTTTCTTTGATAATTATTATACAAAATCATGATAATTTTAATAATAACAATCATAATAATAATAATAATCATAATAATAATAATAATAAACCGTTTCGATAGACCACGATACTGTTTGTGAGTATCTTTTACTCTGTCACATTTATCATTGTTCACGCGCATCGTCTTTGTATGTATTATATGTGCGTGGGAACAGCCTCCACTTTTCTTATTAAAGAAACATCTGCTACCTCTCCTCTGATATAATATGTAATATAGAATTTCTAGCAAGTCAGAGATGAAGATCACGTTCTTTTTAAACAAAATTTCATTTATTTGGAACCTGCCTCGAAACCTGCATTTTATTTGTTAATTTTTTTGTTAATCATAATCATTGTTATTATTAATTATTACATTATTATTATTATGATTATTATTATTAGAATTATTATGATTTTGTATCATAATTACCAAAAAAAAAGAGAAAACAAAAAGTCTCCCGGGTGGGATCGAACCCGGGTTACCGTTATTGTACATCATCTTTGATAATTAAGAATTGGAATTTTTAGTTGATTTTTTTTTGTGTGACGCTGAAGCGGAGAAAATGATATATTGAGATAGCCACAAGAGGCATCTATAGTCTGAACCAAGGCTTATAACGAAAGACCCAAAAGGTTTAGCATGAGTTTTCTCGGGATTGACGCAACCTAGAAGATTGTGCTCGGTATCAAAATTTGCGTACATGTTTCAGCTATTTAACAATGAATCTATTTTCCTGATCCGAACTTTCTAATCTGAAAATTTTTCAAATTTTTCACGGTTCTTCAAAATGGTCTCAAATCGGCCCATAAGAACCAAAATGGTTAGATTTTGGTTCATAGGTGAAAGCCATCAATATCTTTCATTTAAATTATGTTTTCAGTCAAAAGGTTAATTTTTTGGCCCGCAAAATTACGTTTTTTACGAAAATAGTGATAGCAGCGCCCCCTTTGCAAACATCAAACAAATGAAAAACTCATATTACAGTACACACAAAAGACTACCAATGCATGTTAGGCATTAGTTGATACGACAAACAGTCATCTTATAATTGACAATTGAACAAACGTTTGATTTTGCTCATAAATCGCACATTTTGGGCCCTATATTAGGACCCTTACATTCTATTAACTTCTTTTTGATTTCTCACAACTTTTTCTGTCATAAAATGATCGAGTGGAAATCATAGTTTTTCTAAAAATTGAAAAAACACGAAATCGAGTAACATAGGCTCCAGACATTTTTAATGAACCTATTCGTAGCGCACTCGAAAACATATAGATTGACCAAAATTAAGGAACGTAAAAATTAGAACCCAAAACGTCATACAAAATTACAGAGGGACTGGACTAGATTGGAGTGTGTCAGAGATTTAATCCATTTGAATAGAATGTGCCACAGAATGAATGAGCCATTTTTTGATAATTCATCTTATAAGATTAGACTATTTTGAAATTAAGCAGACAATAAAGCTGGTTGTACTTCATGCATTCACAATCCAATTATTTTAATTGAATAGTAGAATGTAAATAACTTCAATAACTATTATAATAACAATTGTGTCATAGCATCAGCAGCATCATCAGAATGACTTATTAACATTAATAATGTTTAATATAGTGTTATTGAAGTGCACATGTGGGTGCGTCTTATTCACATTTTACTATTAAATTTGAATGAATTTACACGTAGTGGACGCCCAAACGCTAGAACTATTATTTTGGTATTATTAGATAAGTAGGTATATACAGGATGTCCTCGAACTGCGTGGCAGAAATAAAACTGAAGATTCTTTGATTCGAAAAAAATTTGATGAGCCTTTTTACTTTTGCCTCAAGTGTCTTAATTAGCCGGTAGAGGGCTTGAAAGTTGCAAAAATAATTTTGTTTTTCCGGTATAACTTGAGAACGTGAAGAAGGACTTTCACAATATTTGGCAGGTGAGTTACTGTCAATAATAGCCGTTTTTGAGAGTGGAGCACAGAGCCTTAGAGACCGTAGAAATTGCTCAAACTTGAGGATGTAACGGGAAAAGTGTCCAGAACTTTTTTGTGGTCAATGTAATTCACTCGATATTTTTTATGTAGATAGCTTATCTAATTTGAAAACTTTTTTTACTCTTAGAAAATGTTGATAAAATCAAGGGATTAGCTTGAAAAAATTAATTTTCAAGTCTCTGCAATGTTGGCTTACTAATTTTACTTGATTAAAATACCTTAGTAGCCTTTGCTTTTCTAATGTCATTTTGGCATTTGGAGAATTTATTCTCAAAACTGTCAGTTTTTACTTTGCGTTCCGTAAATATTTTATAAAATTATGGCTCAAAATTTCACCAACACTGAAATGGTTGATATGTTATTGATTTATGGACTTTGTCGTTGCAATGGCCAGAGAAGTGTACAAGTTTATAGGGAAAGATATCCGCACCGCAGAATTCCAAATCGACAAACCTTTGCTAATATCGAGAGGCGACTTCGCGAAACTGGCAGATTTGAAGCAAATCGCAGAGAAACTGGACGCAGACGGACAAGAAGGACGTTAGAGCTCGAAGAAGAGATACTGGAAGCGGTTGAAACTGAACCTAGGATAAGCACACGACGTTTGGGACTTCGTATTGGAGCCTCAAAATCATTAGTTCATAATGTACTGAAAGAAGAACTGTTGTATCCCTATCATATTAAAACAGTTCAAGACTTATTGCCCATGGATCCAGGTCATCGGATAGATTTCTGTCGGTTTATTGTCCAAAGACAAAACGCAAACCCTAATTTTTGTAGAAGAATTCTGTTCACGGACGAAGCTACTTTCACGAGATGTGGTATTTTTAACCTCCATAATGAACATTTCTATGCTGATGAAAGTCCTCATGAAACGGAAGTTACACATTTTCAGAATCAAACTAAAATCAATGTTTGGGTTGGAATTGTGGATAACTTTATTATTGGTCCTACCGTTGTACCCGATCGATTGAACGGGGAGAACTACTTGAACTTTTTGGAACAAAGGCTACCTGAACTGTTGGAAGACTTGCCCTTACACATTCGTCGTGACCTTTGGTTTATGCATGATGGTGCACCTCCTCATTTCACATTAGCTGTGAGGCGACATTTGAATGCGGAATATCCAGATCGCTGGATAGGTAGAGGACACGATGCACCAGTGAAATGGCCGGCCCGCTCCCCTGATTTGACGCCCTGCGACTTCTTTCTATGGGGCGCTTTGAAGTCGAAAGTTTATGCAGCTCCAGTAAACACACGGGAGGAATTGTTGCAATGAATTAATCATGAAGCGGATTTATTGAAGAATGATCCTGAAGTACTAGCCAGAGTTCAATTCAATTTCTTGAAACGAATTAATTTGTGTATTCAGGAAAATGGACAACATTTCGAAAAATTGATGTCTTAGCGATTTCCCAAAAAGTTTTGTTGTTTCTTTTAATTTAGAATTTGTTTTTCCTAAATAATCACATCGTTTCCCCATTTCTATTGTTTTTATTATTCGTGTTTTACCGAGATATTAAACATTTCAGTGTTGGTGAAATTTTGAGTCATAATTTTATAAAATTTTTAACGGGAAGCAAAGTAAAAACTGACAGTTTTAAGAATAAATTCTCCAAATGCCAAAATGACATTAGAAAAGCAAAGGCAACTAAGGTATTTTAATCAAGTAAAATTAGTTAGCCAAAATTGCAGAGACTCGAAAATTAATTTTTTCAAGCTAATCCGTTGATTTTATCAAAATTTTCTAAGAATAAAAAAAGTTTTCAAATTAGATAAGCTATCCACATAAGAAATATCGAGTGAATTACATTGACCACAAAAAAGTTCTGGACACTTTTCCCGTTACATCCTCAAGTTTAAGCCATTTCTATGGTCTCTAAGGCTCTGTGCTTCGCTCTCAAAAACGGCTATTATTGACAATAACTCATCTGCCAAATATTGTAAAAGTCCTTCATCACGTTCTCAAGTTATACCGAAAAAACAAAAGTATTTTTGCAACTTTGAAGCCCTCTACCGGCTAAACAAGACACTTGAGGCAAAAGTAAAAAGGCTCATCAAATTATTTTCAAATCAAAGAATCTTCGGTTTTATTTTGGCCACGCAGTTCGAGGACAGCCTGTATATCATTAATGTTTACGTTGGATGTTGTGAATTTTGGAATTTTTGCGAAATCATGCGTAATTGATTCGAAACTTCTGACAGATTTAACTAACCAACGAAACTAGTTACATGTTTTCTGTTCAAAGTCGATTACAGTGTAGGTAAGCATTAGGTACCATATCTTTAGATTCAAAATAAACAAAATATTTCGCAAACTTTACCAGTCGCGATAGTACATCGAAAAATAAGCCGACTTGCATAACTTTATTCTTTTCAGAAACGTTTTTAACGTAAACTCTGACTGCTGCAGCGATTTTCACCAAAAATAGATACCTAGTCTTTGACACTAGAAACATTTGACAAAATTGTACAATAGCATATGTAAAGCCTATTTTCTACATCTCTGATTATTTTTCAAAAATGTTTGATTTATTGGATTCCTCGTTCGAATTGGTCAACACACTGGACTAGATATCTAGGGATGTGGGTGCGAATTCCACCTGTTGAACTTTTACATTCATTCATCTTAATATATGTGCTATGTTAAATAATCTAAGTTATCTTTATAATTTAGATAAATTAATCTATATCTCTTAATATACAGGTTATTCCAGAATGATGTGCGTTTCTTTAAGCAGGTGTTCAAAAGTAATTTTGAGGGGGTGTTTCATACAAAATTTTACAATTTGGGGTGTCCCTGCTGAGTTTTTCCCACAAAGCTTTGTTACAGATGGCCACATGTACCTTATACGTGTACGTTATAAAGCACAATGCTGCAATACCGACAGTAAAACAAAAGTTTTATTTATTCTTTAGGATATATATAAGAACTTCGGTTTAAACGGGGTTGCCAGACGTGAACTCAGTTCTTAGTTGCACCCCTTTGCTTTTATTTAAAAAAAACTATATTCTAACGGTTCTGTTTGAAATTTTCTTAACAATATGTAATTTAAATTATGTAACAATACGAAATTATTTCTAAAATTCCGTGAACTGTGTGCGACCATGCAGTGTTAATTTATTTAAAGCCGAACTTCTATGTATCTGTCTGTTTTGTTAAGCCTGTTTGTAAAAAATGGTTAGCAAAGACTGAGTCTGTTTTGTTAAGTCTTTCTGACTCAACAAAACAGATTCAATCTTTGCAACAATTCATACCTTTCCTAATTTAGATAGCCAAAGGTTCAAATCAAATACATTAGAATCAATAGAGATTTATAAAGGTGTCAAAAGCTCGTGTAACAATATCCCAAATAATCAGTTACACATATACCAGAGTCGTCTTTTGCCTTATAAAGCACATAATTCTTAGAATATTAAATAATAATTATCCTAATGCACAATTCACACGGTATTTTCCCGGGATCTACCTATTGTACTTTAGTTCCTAACTGTTTATTATTTACTTCATAATTTTGTAGCTGTTTGATAATGGCGGTGTTGAAACTACGGTAACGTTTTCATGTAAATATTAAAAGTTGTATGAAAGCAAAGAAAATGTTCTTCATGTAATCATAATGATAAATTACCATAAAGTAATCTTTCATAGACTTTTTTTACAACTACGTATGAATTTTTATTGGGAACGAAATAATCACTAATCCATTTTTGTTTCAAGCTCTTGTCTTGTGGAAAAGCAAATTTGGTTTTATCAGAATTACTTGCATAATAATTGCTAATGCGTTTGGGTACATGACATAAAGGCGTTCTTAGATAAAAACCTCACCTAAAATATCGAGAAGAAAACTGATGAAGAAACACTTAATAACATTCTTTGTCACTTTCCGAACTAGTTTCTAGATGTACGAATATAAAACCAGTGCTTCACATATAATCGAAATGGTCGACTGATACTGCGTCATATCTGAAAACATACACTTGAAATTTTAAATTGTTACAGTATAAAATTTCACTCAATCTCTTAATATATACTTGTGATTAATAGTTTTCAAAAATTTCATTCTGGATTTTGAATCTCCGAATCTTGCGTGTGCGTGTACGCTTGTGTCTGTTCGTGTAGGCGAGCGCGTGCGTGTGTGTTTCCATATTTCGAAACTCCAAGTGGCAAGGTCATCGCAGGTTAACTTTTGACGGGGTAGTTTTTTTAATTTTTATATATTTTTGGTAATACTACTTTAGTAGGTTATTTGAAATTTTGTTGTAATTGATTGATGTTTCTTTTTGATATAGCAATTCGTCCTTATCAATAAACGGATCCAATTAGGATAATTTATTAAAATTTTTTTGATTTAGATTGAATATAATTTCTTTAGCACATTCCCTATACTGAATATATTTTAGAATTACCAAATAAGCGCTTTCGATTTATTATGTGGATATTGGGATATTGCTCCTTACGTTTTCTTTGTTTTAGTTCTTTAATTATCAATAACGCGTAAACAGCACGCAATTACCCTTCCTAATTTTCTATATGAAGAAAATTTGCATATTACTTGCAGTTCTGGTTCTGCAAGTACCATGTTAATCGTTTTTGGTCGCCCCTCTGTCTCCAAATAATTTTCCTTTGGAGGAATTTCTTACCTATGCGGCCAGTTAGTAGGATTGGATTTTAACCAATGTGACCAGTGCCACCAAAGACGCGCTTACTTCAACTGATATTAAAACACCATGTAGTACAACGTTCGCATTGTCCTGAGATCAGACGTGGTGCCATTGTGAGATTACACTGACTTACACTTACACTTACACTGAATCTGATATACTCTGTTAGCTGGTTCTGCTAACCAATCTAAAATTATAGTGGTCAGTCCAAAAAAATGTCGCATGAATTTTTAAATATCTACAATATCATATCTCAGCAATCGAGAACAGCAGGTCGAAATAAAAGGTATACGATCTGAATCCAAGTCACAACAAGAGAAACGCCACAAGGGTCCTGTGTTTCTCCTACATTATTCAATTGTTTTATCAACGACTTACCGTTTCACATCAGTAAGGTATGTATACCTATATTATATGCAGATGATCTGAACGCGAAAATAGTTGGCAATAATCTAGTAGAAACGATTAAAGAAAATAACTGAACAACAAATGGTGTATCAGAGTGGTGTAGCAATAATAACCTTAAATTAAACTGCAACAAAACAGTAGTTGTTGAAGTTTGCCCTAAAAACAAGGTCATTGACTACAGCGTGTTAGCTAGGGTGGATGAAAAGTATGTTGAAAATGTCTGTGCTAATAAGTTTCTAGGCCTATACATTGATCAAAAATTAACGTGGGCGTTGCATATAGAGCAACATTATCAAATTTCGCAAGGAATTAAAATTGTGTCTAATATTTGAAAGGTTTCTATACAATGGAAGAATTTTAGAATATGTAAACGTCTGTATGTATTTTGTTCTATATTTGTATTATATATGTTGTATTAATTATGCTATTGCTATGCTTTGTATTTGTAGTTGTGTCTTAGATCAAGCTATTATGATATATCTCTCTAATTACGACTTGTCCCATAATTCTGCACTTAAACATTATGCTACTTGTACAATTTTACGGACCAATAAAATTATCTTATCTTATCTTATCTTATCTGATCTAATTTATCATTAATTTGCATAGTAATACAGCGACGTTTAGCTCTGATTTAAGCAGTGTAAACGTTTTCGTGGGGGTAACTCTTCTTTTCGCACATAATTGAATTGCCGAATAATTTCCCGTTTCAATCATTTTGACATAAATAGCGGCACCATATGTCTTAGTCGACGCATTAGCTAAGCCATGCATCGCGAATCAAGTGTGAATTAGCAATCCTTCATGGGATTCGAAAGTTGTTAACCGGTAATTCGTCAAAAAAGGTTTCCTGATACGATGCGATTTCTTATGAACCTGCAGATCTCAATTAAGTTTCAACTTCCACATTTGCCGCAAAAAAAATCTTGTTTTTACGACCACCGGGTTCATTAACCCTGGAGGGTTGGAGGCTTCCTGTTCGAGCTATTTTGATTTTTCTAATCAGGGTTATCATATGGAATTTCTTTTGAAAGGCTATTTTATAAGTAAAAAAATTTGAATACGTTTTTATTGGTAACGATAAAAAATAATTCTTAATGAATGCTTAAAATGTTCCATTTACTTCAACGCAACGGCGACATAGATTTCTCAACGACCTTCTTGTTTGAATTAACATTTTATTATTAATTTCACCACAAGCTCTTCGAATACGATTAAGTAGATCTTCTCTATTATGAACCAACGTGGCATAATTTTATCTTTCAAATAACCCCAAGCAAAAAAGTTCAGGGGATTGAGGTCAGGTGACCGAGGAGGCCATGCAACTGGACCACCTCTACCAATTCATCTTTGACCGTACTTCCTGTTCAGTCATTCTCGTACTTGTCTGCCAAAATGGGCAGGACAGCCATCCAATTGTATCCGTGCATTTGTTCCCTCATTGTGTGGTGTCTTAGTGATTAGCTTCCAAAAATTCTAAAAGTGCAGTGGCCGTTAGTCTGTCTGGTAAAACGTATGGGCGAAAAATATTGTTTTTCTAAATGTCAAGCCAGACATTGACATTGAATTCATCTTGACAATTCCTAGATCTTGTACCATGAGGGTTTTCATTCTCATTCAGTAAAAGTAAAGTGTACCAAGTTTGAACTAAAAATTTTGATTTGTTCAGAAGATAATGAAGAAAGTGTTATAATTTTTCAAGACTTCAACACCCTGTATCTCGGAAACGAAAGAAGATAGGACCATAGTTTATATGAAGAATCGGATTATTTTTGTAAAATCTACCGTCCCCTGCATTTACGGGAGGTCTTTCTGGAACATTCTGTATACAAATTTCCGAGGTTAATGAGTTTTTCTCGAAAACTATGCATTTAGAGAAAAAACACAAAAGTCAAAGTTGTAGAGAAAAAAATTTGCAATCGACATGGGTCTTTTACATTTTTTATTAGTTCCTTGTTTTACCGCTAGAGCGTGCTAAATAAAACATATGCATTTCTTTTTGCAGCTTTCCGGAATTGTCTCGCAAAATATGCGTCTTAGAGGAAAAATATAAGATAACAAAATTATAGAGCCGAACATTTCCTATCGATATGGCTCTTTTCAATTTTCCGATAATACGTAAATTTGACTATAGAGCGCGTTGAAATTTTTTATAAATATATATATGTTTTTTAAACACTTTTCCGGAATTTCCCAGGAAACGATGCTTTCTAGAGAAAAACGTATATCACCAAAATTGTAGAACAGAAAATTTCCTATCGACGTAGCTCTTGTGAATTTTACGATCACTCTTGAATTTGCCCATAGAGTTTGTTCCTAAAAAGTAGCCTTTACAGGGTGATAATAAGGTCAATTTATTAAATACCTATATCTATGCTACTGGAAGTGATACCGGTCTTAAATTATGTGCAAATGTGATAACCTATCTACGCATCTACGGTACCCAATTTCATTGAGACATCTTGATTATCTTCGGAGATACAAACAAAATTGAAAAAAATTTTATAAAATTCAACCTGTATCTGAAAAATTAAGCGTCTGTGCACATATGTTAACTCGAACTTTTTTTCTCAAAATAAAATTTTATATCGACTGTTAAAGATCTGCTACTAAAACATGGGACATCCTGTATATATTCCTGGAAAATCTAGGATTTTCACGACTGCAGATGGTTACAGAATGGTTTCTACACTCAAAACCCTCATACTGGTATAGGTTATATAGCTGCTTCAAAAATTTCGAGAACTACCTCTCTTCTCGTCTGATTCCAGTGGACTATAATGTCCTGGTTTCGTGAACTTGCAATGAAATGAAGGAAGATTTTTAAATGTCGTCAATTTTCTCATTCAAAACAAATCTAATGAAATTATTGATGTTGGTCTGTACGGTTTTTGATGTTTCTGCGAAATCAGACTTAAAAAATAAATATATTTCTCTGAAAATTGTACGTGAATTAGACGTTTATTAATTGAGCTGACGACTTCTTCGAAATTACCTCGATTCGAAGAATAATTATTACTCATCCCAAGAAAATTGAAACATTGCTTAAATATCCTGATTTTCATTTCATTTTTTAGTAATCTATATAAAGCTGTGAAAATGTTTTGTTTGCCTAGCAAAACAAACTTACAATTTGAGGTGATACGATCCTATTATGTTTCTCTAAAGAACGACATAATTTTTCATATCAGAATATCCCGTTTTCCACCATGTTGTTTCACTATCTTTCGAAAAAAGAACATAGGACCAATTACATAATTTTATCTATAATTTTCTTACTTCCCGTGAGCATTTTTTTTAATAACACTAATTATTCAATACCCGATTTGGGTTTATTGAAGCCAAAACTAAATATACAACTTATATTTCTTACATTACATTCGTCTTGGCTGGTTGAAGCTGATTCCATCTTTACACCGTCACCGCACTTAATTTTTTACAATTACAAAAACCGGTAGAGATATAGAAGTTGGAAGAGAATACAAAAGTATATCCCAATTTTTGACTGCTTTCCGCAATTCCGCTCTTTCACAGTCTTATGGTGCGGACAGTGTCTCAGGGGGTCTTCCGTATCTGTTTCAGTTCATCGTAATTTCAAAAACGATGTATGGAGATGTTCTTAAAAACGAATTCGTTGGACCGAATACGATTGGTAGCTAGGATCAAGGTTGAAGGATATTTTCGATCTGCCTACAGTGAACTATTGGGCTGAATTTCACGACTTTGGCTAGTTGTTGCTTGCAGATTCTATGCGTGAGGAGTGAATACTTCCGGCGGGCGTAATTTCGGCCGGTATTCCCGTCGCCTACCTGCATAAATCAAGGGGTACCATTTATGACAGATGTAATTTCGACCGAGGGTTGATGTTTATGATGGGATTAAAAAATTGATAATTACTTGGGATATCTAGACAAATTTAACTTATTTTGAACGCTAATAGGCGATAGAAAGCATCAAATATATTTGTACGATGGCATCAGTTTCAACAATTAAGAGTTCACGTGGTTGTGACTTGCTTGTTGTGGAAAAGTGTCAGTTTTGTAAACAGGACGTGTTAAAAAGTGGTGAAGTACGTTGGAGGTGCATAAAGAAAAATTTAAGATGTTTAGCCAAACTGTACACTATTGGTGCTGAATATACAGTTACTAGTAGTGAATTAATCCACAACCACGAGTCAGATGAGACTGCGTTGGAGAGAAAAATAGTGACAACTTCATGCAAGCGCAAAGCTGAGGAGGACATATCGGAGAAACCTTCAAAAATTATTAAAAGCATTCTTTCAAAACATTTGCCAGATAATTTGTCATCGACAGATGTCAATCGAATAAGAAGAAATTTGTACAACAGCCGCCGTAAGCTGCTACCATCAGCCCTGCCTAAGGATATTCACGATGTACATTCTGTACTAGAAAGTTATGGACCGAAAACTACAACAGGTGAAAATTTTTTGTTTATCAACAGCACAGCTGATAATATCATTGTTTTTTCTTGCCAAACAAATATTACAACTTTATGTAAAATGAAAGATTTTTACATGGATGGCACATTTTCTTATTGTACAAAATATTTTTGTCAGTTATTTACCATCCATGGACTGGAAAATGGGCATTATGTTCCCCTTTTGTATTGTCTGTTGCCTAACAAGACCAGTGACACATATATGAGACTTTTTTGTCGGTAGAAGATTGTTTCATATTTGATCTCATGTCATACAAACCGGACCATAAACTTTTAGATAAATACGCAGACTATTTATTAGAAAACTACATAGCACCAGAATCTCATTTTCCGCCAAATATATGGGCATATGAAAACCCATCAATTGAACGAACCACAAATGCCTGCGAATCATTCCATTCGAACTTTATTTCTAGTTTTTATTCAACTCACCCTTCTATATTTATTTTTATAGAAAAATCAAAAGATTGTCAGATCGATGCATATTTAAAACTAAAAAATTTACATATTCCAGCAAAAATTAAAGACAAACAAGTAAAAAATAAACTAAAATTTATCGAAAACATGCTTCGATCTGGCAATATTTCTAGAATTAATTTTGTCAAATCTGTTTCACATCAAAATGTTTTCTAAAAATTTATAGTGTACTTAAGTTATAGATGTCTACGTTATAGTACTACTAAGTTGATGTAATTAATTTTGATTTAATTTTAACTTGAATTTTTTGTGTCTGATGTAGTGCTTGTTTGAAATTTATATAGATAATTTTATTGAAATAAAGAAATATTTTAGTACAAAGCATTCTGTTATTTTATTTCAACTAATATTTGCGGCCGGAAATACCTACACTTATCTCGCAATATTTCGATTTTGTTGAAATAGGTGTAATTGAGTAATAATAGCTATTCATAGTTTCAATAGTAGTAATCCGGGATTGTCACGTATTTCAAGGACTGCATTTATGAAGATGAACCTCTACTATTGTTGCCTTAGATTTTTCAAATGTACCGTTCTCCCTAAATTTTACTTATTTTGGTTCCCTTCTACTTTTATTATGAGAGCATTATTTCCTGGCAATAAATCAGTTAGTACCTATTATGGACCACTACATTTTTAGCTTATTTCACTCCTTTTATATTAGTCTCGTATAATATTTGTCGTAAAGGGATTGTTAGTTTTCTTATTTCTAGCATAACAAACACGTTCTTTACTATGTAGTTGTTTTTTATCAATATTATCATTAGTTAACGCATTGATTAATATACATTAATCAATGGTTAACGCTAATAGGTGTTTTTGTAAGTAACCGCTATACATTTGTCATAAAATATATCAAATGGTCTCTCAATTTACTATGCCCGCTTGTCCATTCTAATGGAGTTAGGCCAGTACTATTGCGAATGGGGATATTATCCAATAATAACATACTTCACGAATTGATTTTTAGAATCTTTATATGTGGTTTTCAATAGTCTGTCAAATGCATCTATTATCCCGTTCGATTCAAGATGATTGAGGGTCGTGAAGTGAATTTTTTATTTTATCCGTTCATAATTATTATGATTATAGAATTCTATAGGGTGGTCTAAACTAATAGTTTCTGGTGTCCTATAATCAGAAATCCATTTGAAATGTCTACTGCATTTGCTGATTTTACTTCTATAGCTCTGACGTTGTGAAAGAACCTACTATGGTTAAGAATTTGGTCTTTTCCATATTTTCTAAAGTGTAAATGACTATACGTATTTTTCGAAGGATCTGTGGTGTGTCTTTTGCAATTAGCTATAAAATTAGCTACATGTTCTTGCATTAAAGGGGAATACTATTTTTTTTTGTAGTTGTTTGAGCGTTTCGGTAATACCTCTGTAGTTAGTTTTACCCGAGGTTTTACCTTCGTGTTAATGTCGGGTCGCTTCTTGAAGCAAATCAGCTTCATGTAGTGTAATGAACCATTCTTCATTACTTACAAATAAATTTGAATATCTCAGTAGAATCGAATTACATAGGCAAAGTTAAGAGATCAAACTTCGTGCACATCTATGTATAAAAACTGGTGAACAGAATTCGCCAGCCGGTCACCTGTTCACGTTACGTCACACGCCGCGATCTGTATAAAAGCAAGCCCATTTCATAGCGAAAGGGGACTGACTTGCCAGACCAGCACCGAGATTGACCTGCCGTAATCTAAACAACCCGAAGCCGTTGCTATTGTGCAAATCCGAGAAATAGAGAGTGAGTATTAATTGCCGTTTAAAATCCATTCAAGTCATTGAATTAACATTCCAGGATATAAGTCCGATTTCAAATTCGAACTTTGTTTATAAATTCAATAGTCTACAAAATAATCCTGATAGCTTGGACGAATACGATTCAGCTTCTGCGAATTGTTTTTCTAGAGACTAAGTTAGGATTTTGTCCGAGACCGATTTGTAGAATTGTGAATAAACACACAGCCGAAACCGCTGGGAAAAACAATCCTTATAGCTTGGACGAATACGATCCAGCTTCTGCGAATTGTTTTTCTAGAGAATTAACATTTCAGTATATAAGTCCGATTTCAAATTCGAACTTTGTTTATAAATTCAATAGTCTACAAAACAATCCTGATAGCTTGGACGAATACGATCCAGCTTCTGCGAATTGTTTTTCTAGAGACTAAGTTAGGATATTGTCCGAGACCGATTTGTAGAATTGTTAATAAAGTCACAGCCGAAACCGCTGGAAAAATCAAGCCTTATAGCTTGGACGAATACGATCCAGCTTCTGCGAATTGATTTCAGGGGCTACGTGGTGATTCTCTCCGAGACCGACTTGTGAAATTATTAAGTCAGTCATAGCCGATAGCTGACAAATCAACCTAGTCCGTTATACCCCGTTCCGTAAGAAATTACGTCTGAAATACAGGTCAGAGCGAATACACGACCCACGCTCCGTCGAAGTTAACAGTGTACTAAATATTTAGATTGTCGCGATTCATTTCATTTCTAGACCTAGGGACAAAAACTTGTCTACCATCTCACGCAGATGGTGGAGACTCCCGACGATAGGAAAACATCTAATTAGCGCGTTATTTTATACACGGAAAACGAACACATTAAAACGGCCTGTTCCTAGCAACATTTTGTAAATAGATTGTACATAGCTGGTGTAAATGTAAATAGAGATAATTAATAAACTTAGTTAAGCAAGAAATATCTGTTTTATTTGGCAATCCACACGAAAGAGAAACAGCAATTTTAAAACCTATATAAAAAGGGAACCTGGACCCTCAAGAAACCCGAGCAGGTCAGTTACTGTCATAAGAGGACAGTAAGTGACAACCTCCCCACTTGTAATTAACCATTCAAGCGGAAGGAGGTTACAAAATGGCGCCCGAGATTTAAAGTAACGGAAACTAGATAGAAATTGCTCTCTTTGATTGCCAAATAAAATGTCATTAGTAGAGAAGAATAATGACAGAGGTAAACTCATGGATCAGGTCCGTAAATGGGGTGTACACTTCGAAGGGAAAAGGGACAGCCTGGAATTCTTAGAACGATTTTCCGAGCTCAGGATAGCATATGGAATTGAAGAAGAAGATTATTATTGAAAGGCCAAGCCTTATTGTGGTATAGAAACAATAACACACAGTGGCAAACATGGTCGGATTTTATAACAGATTTTGAGTTATATTTCCTTCCAAATAACTATCGACAGGATATCCTAGATTCAATCGTGAAAAGGGTGCAGGGCCCTCAGGAAGACACAAAGGAATTTATAATTGCTTTGCAGACTCTGTGCAGAAGGAGTCAAGTTATGAACAAACAAGAGGAATTGAACAGAATTTATAGAAACCTGCGGCCAGAAATCCGACGGTACGTTAGGCCTAGGGATTTCTCTTCTCTGTCGGACCTAATCCAACTCTGCGAAGAGTATGGAAATTTACAGAAGGAGTTAGGGGATGATCGGAGAAAATGTAGTATAGAACCAAAAGAGACTGTAAACTACATACAAGCGAATAGAGCATTGCCACGGAATATAGATCAGCAAGAAGTATGTTGGAGATGCGGTGAAAAGGGACACCGGCGTTTCGAGTGTAGGGGCACTTTCAAACGATTCTGCTCGCGATGTGGCAAACAGGGTATTCTGACTCGAGAATGCCAATGCAGGAATACGAAACCGGGAAACGAGCGGACGTCCAGCGGACAAGCAGGAGCCGCTGGGACGTCATAGAACACATACCTGTAATAAAGGATGTATCCTCCACAACCGAGGGCACAGTGGACCCGAGGATACATTTTAAGGTTGCAATAGGGAGGCAAGTGTTCTCAGCACTAGTGGACACAGGATCAGTTAGGTCCTATATTAATGAGGAGGTGGCCGATCATTGTTCAAGATGGAATGTTCCACAACAAGAGGTCAGACAAAGGGCGTGTTTAGCGAATGGGGCCACAGTACCAATTAACCGAGGGTTTTATATCAAATGTACTGTGGATAACCAAGACAAGGAAGGACATTTTCTGGTCTTACCGGGAATGATGTCCCAGATTATTTTAGGGATGGATTTATTATATAAATGGCAGATAACCATTGACCTGCGAGAGCCCGATATGCACAGGAACGCGGTTGAGACCCAAACGGAAATAATAGGTAGTATCTCTAAATTGGAGACTAGTCAGGAAGAGAGACTGAAAGCATTCCTGAAACACGAGCTGGGGAAATTTATAGGCGTGAAAGGATGTACGCCGCTGGTTAAACACCAAATCAAGCTGAAGGATCCCACCCCTATAAAACAGCGGTATAGACCACAGAATCCCGTAATGCAGGAAATTGTGGACAAGGAGGTAAATAAAATGTTGGAAGAGGGAGTAATTGAGCCATCGAACAGTCCATGGAGTTCACCAATAGTGCTCGTCAAAAAGAAAGAGGGTAAGCATCGGTTCTGTATAGACTTCAGGAAAGTTAACGCCCAGTCAGAAAAGGACGCATATCCGTTACCGTATATTACTGCCACGCTTGAAAAGCTGAAAGAAGCAAAGTATGTGTCTACCCTGGATTTAAAACAAGGCTATTGGCAGATTCCGCTTACTCCCGAAAGTAAACCTGTCACTGCCTTCACTGTCCCTGGCCGAGGACTATATCAATTTACAGTGATGCCTTTCGGATTACATTCAGCACCAGCCACATTCCAACGCCTACTCGATAGAGTAATAGGACCGGACATGGAGCCAAATGCGTACCCATATATCGACGATATAATTGTGGTTAGCAAAACCTTTGAGGAACATTTGGCCCATTTAAAGGAAGTGCTGAGAAGATTGAGGATGGCCAATCTGCAAATTAACGCAGAAAAATGCCACTTTTGTAAGCCGGAACTACGGTATCTAGGGCATGTAGTGGGAAAAGAAGGGATAAAAACAGACCCAGAGAAAGTGGAAGCTATCGTGAAAATGAATCCTCCAACGAATGTACGTAGCTTGAGGAGATTTTTGGGAGTCGCATCTTGGTACCGCAGGTTCATTCCTGAATTTTCAAAGATGGTGGGGCCTTTAACGAAACTATTGAAGAAACAAATGAAGTTTCAATGGCTTCCCGAGCAACAGGTAGCTTTCGAGAAAATCAAGGAAAAACTTACGCAGGCTCCGGTTCTAACGTGTCCTGATTTTTCCAAACCATTTACGCTGCAAACAGACGCCTCAGATAGCGGGCTTGGGGTGGCCCTCACTCAAAAATTAGGTTCACAGGAACAAATAATAGCCTTTGCTAGCCGAACGCTAAGTTCCTCAGAAAAGAACTATTCCGTGACGGAAAAAGAGTATCTAGCCATTATCTTTGGAATTCGAAAGATGAAAATGTACTTGGAAGGTTACAAATTTACCGTTATCTCTGACCACAGGGCTTTAAAGTGGTTACGCGATTTGAAAAACCCATCCCAGAGGCTGGCCAGATGGGTCATAGAACTGCAGCAATATGACTTCGAGATTGTGTATCGGAAGGGTGTATCAAACAGAGTAGCAGATACTCTGTCCCGAGCCCCATTGCCGGATCACGAAGAAGAAGAAGAGATTGCCCTTATCGAGCCTGTTATACCGGATCCCTGGTGGGAAAAGAAAGTTAAAGCCGTCAACGAAAAACCCGAACTACTTCCGGATTATCGAGTGGAAAACGGTAATCTATACAGACACTTTCACGAGGCTAATGATTACACGGAAGGAGCCTCCCCCGAACCATGGAAGTTATGTGTTCCAAAGAATGCCCGAACACGGGTTCTGTACGAATGTCATGATGAGAACACGGCAGGACACCTAGGGATTAATAAAACAATCGCAAGGGTGGCTCAGAGATACTACTGGCCTGGTATGTTCAGGGAGATATCCCGCTATGTGAGGAAATGCGAGCACTGCTTGAAATACAAAGCTTCGCAACAGGCACTTCCGGGATTCATGCAGCAAAGCAAAATATCCAAACCATGGGAAATGGTGAGTGTGGATCTAGTAGGACCCCTACCTCGATCGAACAAATCCAACAATTATTTAGTAGTGCTGCAGGATCGGCTGACCAAGTGGACAGAATGTCAAGCAATTCGGACAGCGAACACGGAAACTGTCATGAGGGTGCTGAAAGATAGGGTGCTTATGAGATTCGGATGTCCCAGAGTGTTAATTAGTGACAATGGGGCCCAGTTTGTCGCTAATAAATTTCGGAAATTTTTAGAAGAGTTTGGAATCAAACATAAACTCACCCCTCCCTATACCCCACAGGCCAATCCAGTAGAGAGAGTTAATAGAGTGGTAAAAACGATGATTGCGCAATACTGTGAGGACGATCACCGTACATGGGACGCATATTTGCCGGAATTAATATTTGCCATCAATACGGCCCGACATGACTCAACTGGATTTACTCCCGCATATTTAAACTACGGTCGAGAAGTGGACCACCCGAAGACTTTGTTCCGGGAAGTTCAGGGACCGGGTAGCGACGATGATGATGGAAACCCCGATCCTACTAGACATGAGGAACAGTTAGGAAAATTGAGAGACGCCGTCAACTTCGTCAAATTACAGTTGAATAAAGCCTTCACTATCCAGAGTCGACACTATAATCTGAGACGGCGCGATTGGGCACCTAAAGTAGGGGAGGAGGTCATGAGCAAAGAACACCCGCTATCCTCGGCAGCTCAAGGTGTCGCCGCTAAACTGGCCCCGAAGTTCGCAGGCCCGTTTAAAGTGAAGAAAATCATTTCACCGGTAGTGGTCGAGCTGGAAAATGGAACTAGTCGTAAACCCGTTCGAGTCCATGTAAAGGACTTGAAAAAAATTAACTGTTAACTAATGTAATTTTCTTTCCCCAGGAGTAAATATGACTTCAGTTCCGGAAATTAGAACTCCCGGGAAAGACGCCGAGGCTGCCATCCGACTGGGAAAGAGGCTGCACGATCTATTTGGTTCCAGTCCGGAATCAAGTCCAGAACTCCAGCTGTACTATTCGCCGATCCCCAATATGACACCGCCTACTCCCGATCTACCCCAGCAGCAACCGTCCTTACCAAAGAAACTATCAACCCCTTGTGTAAATAACCCCCTGAAATATAGTGACAGAGACACCGTTAGTGGTATAAATAGATTAAGTGTAGATAGTAAGAAACCATATTTTAAGAAACGTTTACGTAAAATGCATGACTATAGGGTGTATGATCCAACCGGCCGGCTTGTGGCGCGCGTGAAAATACCGTGGGACTGTGAGGTCAAGCCGACGTACGAAACGTATCGTACGTTCGAAAATTTTCGGGAGAAAATTTTCTAAGAAAGAAAGGGGGTGTGTAATGAAGCATTCTTCATTACTTACAAATAAATTTGAATATCTCAGTAGAATCGAATTACATAGGCAAAGTTAAGAGATCAAACTTCGTGCACATCTATGTATAAAAACTGGTGAACAGAATTCGCCAGCCGGTCACCTGTTCACGTTACGTCACACGCCGCGATCTGTATAAAAGCAAGCCCATTTCATAGCGAAAGGGGACTGACTTGCCAGACCAGCACCGAGATTGACCTGCCGTAATCTAAACAACCCGAAGCCGTTGCTATTGTGCAAATCCGAGAAATAGAGAGTGAGTATTAATTGCCGTTTAAAATCCATTCAAGTCATTGAATTAACATTCCAGGATATAAGTCCGATTTCAAATTCGAACTTTGTTTATAAATTCAATAGTCTACAAAACAATCCTGATAGCTTGGACGAATACGATTCAGCTTCTGCGAATTGTTTTTCTAGAGACTAAGTTAGGATTTTGTCCGAGACCGATTTGTAGAATTGTGAATAAACACACAGCCGAAACCGCTGGGAAAAACAATCCTTATAGCTTGGACGAATACGATCCAGCTTCTGCGAATTGTTTTTCTAGAGAATTAACATTCCAGTATATAAGTCCGATTTCAAATTCGAACTTTGTTTATAAATTCAATAGTCTACAAAACAATCCTGATAGCTTGGACGAATACGATCCAGCTTCTGCGAATTGTTTTTCTAGAGACTAAGTTAGGATATTGTCCGAGACCGATTTGTAGAATTGTTAATAAAGTCACAGCCGAAACCGCTGGAAAAATCAAGCCTTATAGCTTGGACGAATACGATCCAGCTTCTGCGAATTGATTTCAGGGGCTACGTGGTGATTCTCTCCGAGACCGACTTGTGAAATTATTAAGTCAGTCATAGCCGATAGCTGACAAATCAACTTAGTCCGTTATACCCCGTTCCGTAAGAAATTACGTCTGAAATACAGGTCAGAGCGAATACACGACCCACGCTCCGTCGAAGTGTACTAAATATTTAGATTGTCGCGATTCATTTCATTTCTAGACCTAGGGACAAAAACTTGTCTACCATCTCACGCAGATGGTGGAGACTCCCGACGATAGGAAAACATCTAATTAGCGCGTTATTTTATACACGGAAAACGAACACATTAAAACGGCCTGTTCCTAGCAACATTTTGTAAATAGATTGTACATAGCTGGTGTAAATGTAAATAGAGATAATTAATAAACTTAGTTAAGCAAGAAATATCTGTTTTATTTGGCAATCCACACGAAAGAGAAACAGCAATTTTAAAACCTATATAAAAAGGGAACCTGGACCCTCAAGAAACCCAAGCAGGTCAGTTACTGTCATAAGAGGACAGTAAGTGACAACCTCCCCACTTGTAATTAACCATTCAAGCGGAAGGAGGTTACAGTAGTAGCTATCTCCAATTTGTGCGATATATTATTTCAGGACCCTATTATAATATAATTTCTTCAATATTTTACTGAAAGTTTTGAATAAAGCCTCTGTTTCAAAATGAGAGTAGGTAGTACCTTTTCTGTTCCGGGGTATATTCTTTCAAAAAGTTAATTATCTACTTTTCATTATTGTCTCTTTGATTATGATATGTTTCCATTACTGTTTATGAACTTCATGAATGGAGTACCAGTCAGTCTTGGGACCTATAATTCTGTTGGTAGCAGATTCATCGTTTTGACTTAACAGAGTTCGTTGTTAGATTATCTTCCGAATCTGTGATACCATTTGCATATTCTAAAGGTACGTTTACATCTGACATTTATTGCATGATATTTATGTCAGACAGTGATATATGGAAATGTAAACGGTCACCGCTTTTATATCCGACATAAATGTATCAGTGTCCAGCAATAAGTATCGACATATCTATACGATAAATGTAAACACTTCGATCCCGCAAGTTCCGACTCGCCTGAGAGAAATCGCATAAGTTGACTAGTCGTCTACTTTTCTCGAAGTGTCGCGCATTTATGTCCACTTTACAAAATGTGTGAAAAAAGAGAATGGCTAAAAAGTGAAACTGATGATTTGATTAATATGTATCACAATAAACCCGAACTGTGGGATGTTACAAGCAAAGGTTATAAAGATAGAGTGAAGAAACGAGATGCACTGAGTGAGATCGCGGAAAAATTTGAAACCACGGTAGAAGATATAACTAGAAAGATCCATAACCTTCGAAATCAATTTAACAGTGAATTCAAGAAAGTTCATAAGAAAAAATCAGGGCAGAGTACAAATGACGTGTATACATGTAAATGGCCTTATTTTAAATCGCTGTTGTTTCTTCAAAATGGTTTCACAGGCAGACCCCAAACAGGAAATATAGCAACGGTACGTTTTTCCAAAAAAATATTTATTCAATTCAATTTTTTACATTAACTTATATTGCCATGGAACTTCCCCTTGGGGGCTAACGAAATATTCTCGAAATTCTTCTCTAATGTCTTTAGCAAGTTTTGAATAATTATTACTGCCTTGTTGCGTCAAGGGTAACAAGGTTTGAGGCGTATCCTCGAGTCTCCAACTTCCCGATATTACTTCACCCGTGTCTGGATTTTCTCGGTCAAATGCGATTTTTGCGTTAATAAATAATTGTGCAAACAGCAGCATGTCAAAACTATTATATCTACCCTCTCTGGAGCAAGAAGGAGTGGTTTTCGAAGTACTCTGAATACACTGGACATAATTCCAAAAGCATTTTCTACGATTCTTCTTGCTCTGGAGAGTCTATAGTTGTAAATTCTCATTGAACCTTGAGAGTTAAATGGATATGGTTTCATTATATGTGGTTGCAAAGGAAATGCATCATCTGCCACAAAAACAAACGGTACACGTAATGATCTTCCTGGAAGTGGAAATTTTTCCAATTTATTTATTTCTGTGTTGATAACGTCTGAAATTCCACTGGCTGTGAAAACTCCCCCATCAGAAATTCTTCCATTACAGCCAACTGTAGCGATTAAAAATTTGTATTCTGCATCAACAACTGCCATTAAAACAGTGCTATGGTGTCCCTTATAATTAAAGTAATAACTCCCACCATGTTGGGGCGCTTGGATTAGTATATGTTTGCCATCGATAGCTCCCAAACAATTTGGGAAATTCCATTTTACTTCATATTTCTTGCTAACCATCTGCCATTCTTCTGGTGTACTACCTAGGCACCTGAAACATAAAGCCGTTGATTAGAGTTTATTGTATACATAATCTATACAAATGCAAATATCATTTTTTAGGGCGATGTTACGGCGGAAAATGACAGTGAAAATGAGACCCAATGTGATAGTGAAGACGTGTCACTAGAGCAAGTCGAAGTGAATACTGTCGGTAATATCAAACCTATGAACCAGGAAACCCCGCAGAATTTTAGGAAGACAAAGAGAAAAATTGTATCACAAGAAAGTGATGGAATAATGCAAAAAGCTCTAAAAGTCTTAAATGAAACGGAAGATCAATACGATGTTTTTGGCAGATATATAGCAACTGAACTGAGAAACCTGCCTTCAGAGTATTTACGTAAGAAATTAGAAAGAAAATTTCAACAGGCCTTACTAGAGATAAGTGAGGAAGATGAGCGGCTCAGTGCCGTTACGAGTGCCTACAGTAATCCAGGTTCAGTGGGTTCATATACTGGCAATACAGCTGATACAATAAGTGCCTACAATAATACAAGTTCAACCAGTTCATATTCTTATCATACAGATGTATCTAACCCTCCAGTACTGGTCAGTCAACAGCATTTGCTAACATCTGTATCACAATACTTGCGCACAGAAACTGAGAGTAGTTATGTAAATATATAATATATATTCCTTATAATAAAAACTTACCTTCATATAATCGTTTTTCAGTACTGAAAATATTGCTCTACATACTTCTGGAATAATTAGACTTATTGTGCACTTGGGTATTCTGAATAAATAACTCAGGCTGGCATAAGAATCACCTGCAAAAAAGATTACAGTAGGATGGTTAGTTTTTTCGTTTACTCAGTGTTGAGGATGAAAAGGCAGGTTTTCAGCTTTTTGGACTACCTATATATTAGTAGGGTGGATTAAAATATTTACATATGATTTCAAAAGCTGAAAACCTGTCTTTCATCTAGAACGATTACTGTCACACTTTGATATATAAAACAAACTAACCAATCTAATTAACTATTAACTTACTCACCAGATGCCAAAAACCTTAATGTTACGGCAAGTCGCTCTCGCACACTGATAGCTTTTCTGAATTTCGTGTTTTGTTTTGATACTAGAGGCGTTACTTTGTTAACCAAATTTTCAAAATCAGACAATTTCATAGGAACAAAATTTAAAAATTGTGATGGATCTTCAACACTAAGTTCACGCAGTAACTGGCCACATGCACCGTGTTCTTCGCGTCTTAAAATCCACTCTCGAACCCACACGGATCGTTTTTTTCTCTTATTTTTTTTTTCTTCGTTCAATCTGTTCATAATTATCACAAGAGCTGCACATTTTTTTTTGATACTTTCATCATATCGATATGTACAGATATCCGGACATGCTAGTGTAAACTGATCATAGATTTATTGCACATTTCAGCGATATCTGCGTATGTCGTACACATATATACGCTACAAATATCAAGTAATTTATTTCATATGTAAACAGTCAATGTTATTTTATGTCGGACATTTGACACTTATGTCTTGACACAAGTGTCAGATGTAAACGTACCTTTAGTCGTCTAGTTCTAACGTAGTAGGAGCATAGTATAAACAGAGTGGTATCTCTTTATTGTATGGTAGAAGTTAATTGAATCTATTCGGTAGTATTGGGAAGAACCGACTTATTTCAATAATCGGATACTAGCAATTCGAATCACTTGAATTCGCCGGGTATCTAGATATAATGGAGAATGTAGTATTGTAGTATCGTCAGTGTATACTCGATTCAATTCATTGTATAACATAACTATTGAATTACAAGTGATAACCTGATAAATATCACTCACAAGTTGAAACATTATTCATTATTGCTTCGTCTTCTCATCTCAACTTTGTGCCTTTGTGGTTTGAGCCAGTGGCGGCTTATTTATAACGATTCTGTTTCTACTTAATTTTTTAGTTTGATTTGTTTCTTGTTAATCATTAATCGGTATACCCGATTTAAATTTATATGATTCTGGGTTTTGTTATATTGTAATAATCCGACGGATTATCACTTTTTGGGGGCTTTTAAATAATTTGATTTAATTCAAATTGAAAGTTTTATGAATTATTATATCTAGAAATAAACATACGATATGTTACATATGTCTATAGGCGTCTGTAATCTGAAGCCCTTTTTCCTGTGGCAATGACTCCATGCTTAGCAAACGTAGCAAAGTATGCGGTCAACGGTACTTTTTTCCCTGAATCAGGAAAAGTCCACGTGGGCTTGAGTAGACCCGTCACTTACGATTCTTTCGCCTAGCTAGATTGCGATAGGTGGATTTATAACTTATGGGCGGGCTTTGCTCCTGGTATTCTAAATTGAACATATTTTCTAAGCTTTACGCGTGGGGTGGCCCCCGCTTCGAATGATTTCATAAAAACTAATTAGTTTGAGGAAAAAGGGAGTTCTTTACCATCTACTCGAGAGTTCTTCACCACCTACTTGTTCGGTAAGTCCAGCTTGCTTTATGTCCACAGGGATGCTCTATTGTTGCATTAAGTCAAGTCATGTATCAATTAAATCAATTAATATCATGTTGTCAAAATTTAAACAAACTAAATTTCAGCAATTTATAGAGATTAAATTAATTCATCAATTTGTGTTCATTGCAACAAGGGTTATGCATACCTAGGGCTAAAGCAGCGCTGGACTTGTTCGCGTCTTTCACGTTTTGCGGAAAGTGTTTGTTCCTTATTTAAAGAGCATTTTGTGACAATTCCCTATCATACCAAATTTAATCCGACGTAGAAATCGAGTGTTTATATTCTTTGTGTCTTATTTCTACAAGGGGTTCGAGAGGAAATTGTGATATTAGACCAACAGGGTAAGTGCATTTTGATTGCCAAAGAACAACTGTTATATTGACTTCAAACTCTGAATCGGCGATATAATATAATGTGGTTATTCAACCCTCAGATCAGGCTCCGCCCGCCACTGTTTATTTTGTTAATATATATTTTTCAGCCATTCAGGCTAGTTTGAGTGGTCAATACAAATTCCGCTTATCGGAGATCACTTAGGGATATGATCGAGTATCAGGTCGTTAGGTTACCAGAAAGAGAAGAATCCCTTAATTTTAAATGTTATCTATCAATCATCGGCGTGATCGAGCGCGAAATCACTGTTCGGAGATTGAACTAATTAGCTTTCTCGGATTCCAACTCTCTTAAGAGAACCTGAGCAGGAACTTGCTCGCTGGCGAAAGGGGTAAAACTAGCGACATTGATAACGGCTTCACAGATTCCCCCTTGGGGTGAACTTGAATTTGACGTCTATAAATGTATGTATCGTTCCCATTTCTGAATTTTGGTTTAATCTTATGATCGTTTGTTGGATTTTGATGTCCTAAATTTTTGTTAACTTTATACAATAGATATTTATTATTCAATTTGATTAACGAGTTTAACTGGTAATTCCTAATCACCTCTCAGCGAATACGACCTTCACAATTTACGCATGAATAGATATAAAGATATAAGTATAAGTAATTGTACGAGGCGGTCCCTTGAAAGAGATCAAGGCATCGTTGTCAAAAACAGCTTCTAGGTGGGCTGAAATATACACCTAGTGGTGGCAGCTTCAAAGAACCTTAAGGGTACACGGATCAACTAAGATATCTGATACCCGAACAGGTTCCAACAAACAATTCTCACATAACATGTCGATGAGGTATTAACGCTACCTGAAATAATACCCAGCCGACTGTTACAAGTACAAGTATTACTAGCAGTGGGATAGGCTTTCAAACCTATTCACTTATCTGGAAATATTAAATCTGGAGTAATTTCATGTCAGATTTATTTTAAAAACAATACGCTCGGTCACCGTTACAATATGAGTTTAGGTTTATGATGAACGGAATAACTATAAGTTTATTGATAATTCGTGGAATTGTTAAATACAGCAAGTTAATGCAATTATTGTTGAAAAATTTCAGAAAAACCTAAAAACGTTATTTCAAAACATAAAATAATTTATATTTGCTGATAAAGAAAAAGATCTTCTCTTCAAAGTGAATTCACAAGAACCCTCTCCATATGAAAAATTGACTTATTCCGCAGTTTCTTATGTAAACACACCATGTCAGAAAATTGCAAAGAAATTATTAGTACATATCATACAAAATTTAAATGTCAGTTTAGTTTGAACAATTCGCAACAATTGTCATTACAGATTTAAATTTGAAAGATAATTGTAAATTGATCGATCATTGATTCCATTTAACATTTAACACATTATTAGAATTCATTAAGAGCGCATTTGCATTTCATATATTTTGCCTTCACAGTGCAAATGTTAGGGTTAATTCCAACCCTTAGAATTTGAAGCGTTCTCTGTTCAATCGTAATACAGTATTACAAGAAAAGTGGATTGAACTTTCAATACACTTTTACACAAAAAAATATTTTCAGTGCAGCAAATACCTACATAGAATCATGCGTCCTCTAAAAAGCTGTACTTATTTGAAACCAATACGCCTAACAATTTTAGAATTATCTTTTGAATGTTTTACCCTTAAAAACATCCTAAATATTATCGTGCTCATGAACTCTCAAGGAATTATTTGAACGAAATAATAGCCATCCTAAGAAATAATAACACTAATCTATCTACTTATTAATCAGAAATACCAACAACTTGTACCAAATGTGAATAAGGCACGAAGTCCAGCAGTATGCTTGCTTTTCCAATAGCAGCATACTATTATTAAACCTTAACAACATACATGTATGTTCACCTAGTGCTTATATTTCATTCGTCAATCCGTAGCCATCATTCATAGAGATAGTGGCAGAGGGTAGATGATTTAAAAACAGGTTATGTGACTTGATTTGTTGATCGATAATCTTATAACTTATCTTGAATAAAAGTTCTAATTTCGTTTCCTCCCCAAAAATATTCCTACGACATCCATTATTTCTGCTGTAGAAGGATCCTTACATAAAGTTCCCCATCTCTCAGCAGATGAAATTCGTTTCTTCGACATTCCAACATTCCTAAATCGAATTGGCCTCCTGAACCTTTAATCTCTTAATTCCCTCAAATTGAATCCTGATTTAGCTATTTTAAAAGCTGATAAAGGAATCGTTCAGATTATGATAACAAAATTCTGCAACATCTCCAACTAATTCCTATGAACTCCTACCCCCTCTATAGAACGTTCAGTTTCACAAATCCCGTCATTCTTTCTTTCCTGATCCAAAAACTCTTTACCAATGTTCCCATTATATACACCCTTTCCATAATATCTCAAATGTTACCTGCCAAAAACATTTCAATGGATTCCTCACGGTTAATTGAGCTTCCACATATTCCTCGCGAGCTGCTATGGGCTCCCCACTTTTTCCGGTCATTGCTAATATCTTCACGGAAACTTTGGAGGAAGATGCTATTGACTCATCTGGTCTCAAGTCGAAATGTTGATTTAGATAGGTCGACGACTCTTTTGTTATTTGGCAACATGGTCGCGAAAATTCTGTTCCCTTCGTCAATCATTTAAATTCATTGCATCCCAATATCCTTTTCACTATGGAAGTTGAATCGAAAGATTCATTCCCGTTCCTAGATGTATTAGTTAGTCGACAGATTGACGGTACTTCGGGACATTCTGTGTATCGAAAACCCACTCGCACCAATAGATACCTCAATGGCCTTTCCCACCACCACTCTGCCCAAAAGCGATCTATCATAAACTCCTTGGTCCACAGAACTCTCAACTTATCCCCACCCCAATCCTTAAAATCAGAATTAAAACATTTTTCATCTGTCTTATTATCAAATTATTTCGTACAGTAGCTACTCGTGTGAATTAACATGAGCGCTGTACAATACTTCGTGACACTAGTAGATCTGCACTTGCGGAACACAAGTTTGACACTAATTATCAAATCCTTTTCGAAAATACTGAAATCTTAGCCCGAGCCCCAAACTTCTATCTGCGAAAAATTCTTGAAGCAATAGAAATCCTAAAACATCCAAATAATCTGAGCCGTGAACCTTCCCGACATTTGGAAACCCATCCTCGAAAATTCCACTTCGCACATGATGACACAACAGCAAGGCTAGGTGCCAGAACGGAGTTAACCACCGGAATAAAGGCAGTGAACTGTGTACCGAAGGTTTCTTCCTACAATAAATACCTCTACATAAACCGGAAGAATCAGTTCCAGTTCAAGCCGCAAGCCTGCCCTGAAGATGTCATCTGTAATGGTTGGCGAAATATCGGCATCGTCATGCTATTGTGATGCGGAATCTATCAGGAATCCAAGAATTTTCACGTATGACTTAGGTTATTGTAATAACCGGTTAATAGGTTATTTTTCACTCAACCGATCCCAACACTACTATTCGGGATTTATGTGAAGTTAGCCACACTTTTCCAGCCACGGTTTACTGACGTGTAGACTGTTGGGATGGATATAAATTCAATACAACGATCCCAGCCACACTTTTTAAAATAATCCACAAGAATTAAGTGTGCGTTAGGAAGTTGCGATTAGGGTGCTTATGAAACAAGGAAAGAAATGCTTTTAATGAGAAAATTAATAAAATAAGTTCTCGGATTACAAAAATAAAAATAGCGTTGTAAGGAAAAGATCAGAGAGCATATACAGCTATGGGAGAAAATCTTTGGACGCCCGTTAATAAGTGAAAAAAAAATTAAAATAGTTTCTTAAACTCTAAAAATCCAAGAAAAAGTTGCGCTGCCAGAAAAATAAAGAGAGCATTATAAAGAGGGCATCAGAGTGCATATTAAACAGAGTGACAAAATCTTTGGACGACCGAAAATAAGAGAAAAAAAATTAAAATAGTTTCTTAAACTCTAACAATCCAAGAAAAAGTTGCGCTGCCAGAAAAATAAAGAGAGCATTATAAAGAGGGCATCAGAGTGCACATTGAACAGAGTGACAAAATCTTTGGACGACCGAAAATAAGAGAAAAAAAAATTAAAATAGTTTCTTGAACTCTAAAAATCCAAGAAAAAGTTGCGCTGCCAGAAAAATAAAGAGAGCATTATAAAGAGGGCATCAGAGTGCATATTAAACAGAGTGACAAAATCTTTGGACAACCGAAAATAAGAGAAAAAAAAAATTAAAATAGTTTCTTGAACTCAAAAAATTTAAGAAAAAGTTGCGTTGCCAGAAAAATAAAAGAGGCATTATAAAGAGGGCATCAGAGTGCATATTAAACAGAGTGACAAAATCTTTAGACGACCGAAAATAAGAGAAAAAAAAATTAAAATAGTTTCTTAAACTCTAAAAATCCAAGAAAAAGTTGCGCTGCCAGAATAATAAAGAGAGCATTATAAAGAGGGCATCAGAGTGCATATTAAACAGAGTGACAAAATCTTTGGACGACCGAAAATAAGAGAAAAAAAAATTAAAATAGTTTCTTGAACTCTAAAAATTTAAGAAAAAGTTGCGCTGCCAGAAAAATAAAAGAGGCATTATAAAGAGGGCATCAGAGTGCATATTAAACAGAGTGACAAAATCTAAGGACGACCGAAAATAAGAGAAAAAAAAATTAAAATAGTTTCTTGAACTCTAAAAATCCAAGAAAAAGTTGCGCTGCCAGAAAAATAAAAGAGGCATTATAAAGAGGGCATCAGAGTGCATATTAAACAGAGTGACAAAATCTTTGGACGACCGAAAATAAGAGAAAAAAAAATTAAAATAGTTTCTTGAACTCTAAAAATCCAAGAAAAAGTTGCGCTGCCAGAAAAATAAAAGAGGCATTATAAAGAGGGCATCAGAGTGCATATTAAACAGAGTGACAAAATCTTTGGACGACCGAAAATAAGAGAAAAAAAAATTAAAATAGTTTCTTGAACTCTAAAAATCCAAGAAAAAGTTGCGCTGCCAGAAAAATAAAAAAGGCATTATGAATTGGGCATCATAGTGCATATTAAACAGAGTGACAAAATCTTTGAACGACCGAAAATAAGAGAAAAAAAATTAAAATAGTTTCTTGAACTCTAAAAATTTAAGAAAAAGTTGCGCTGCCAGAAATATAAAGAGGGCATCAGAGTGCATATTAAACAGAGTGACAAAATCTTTGGACGACCGAAAATAAGAGAAAAAAAATTAAAATTGTTTCTTAAACTCTAAAAATCCAAGAAAAAGTTGCGCTGCCAGAATAATAAAGAAAGCATTATAAAGAGGGCATCAGAGTGCATATTAAACAGAGTGACAAAATTTTTGGACGACCGAAAATAAGAGAAAAAAAAATTAAAATAGTTTCTTGAACTATAAAAATCCAAGAAAAAGTTGCGCTGCCAGAAAAATAAAAGAGGCATTATAAAGAGGGCATCAGAGTGCATATTAAACAGAGTGACAAAATCTTTGGACGACCGAAAATAAGAGAAAAAGTTTCTTAAATTTTTTTCCTCTTATTTTCGGTCGTCCAAAGATTTTGTCACTCTGTTTAATATGCACTCTGATGCCCTCTTTATAATGCTCTCTTTATTTTTCTGGCAGCGCAACTTTTTCTTGGATTTTTAGAGTTTAAGGAACTATTTTAATTTTTTTCACTTATTAACGGGCGTCCAAAGATTTTCTCCCATGGCTTTATATGCTCTCTGATCTTTTCCTCACAACGCTACTTTTATTTTTGTAATCCGAAAAATTTTTTCTCTCTTTTTTCTCTCATTCAAAGCATTTCTTTCCTTGTTTCATAAGCACCCTAATCGCAACTTCCTAACGCACACTTAATTCTTGTGGATTATTTTAGAAAGTGTGGCTGGGTACGTTGTATTGAATTTATATCCATCCCGCAGTCAACAGTCTACACGTCAGAAACCGTGGCTGGAAAAGTGTGGCTAACTTCACATAAATCTATTCGGGGCTATAAGTACTAAAGTTCTCAATATACCTGTTTAATTTTTCCGGATGGGATTGCATAAACATATGTATAACTCATATGTAAAAAACGTAAGTACTATGGATGATTAGTTGTTAGTAGTATTTAGTGGATACTACTTTTATATTGAAATACCTGTCTACAGAACATTAGATTATTGTAATCCTCTGTAATTAAATGAATGGCTACTAATTTCCGGCAATACATAAGTATTTCGACATTTGAGATTAGAACTTGCTCGAATACATCAAGGTAACGAATAATACTGATAAGACATTATGTATGACTATGTTTTGTTATAGTTATAGATCAATAGTCTAAATATTCCTATTTGGTAGTATTTTTTAAGGAATTCTCAAATAACAGAAGGAGACGAATAATGTTCTCAGTTATACCAAATTGACATTTTAAAATTTCGATATGATAGTTCACAAAGTTGGACGTTTGGTACTTTTAATTCCCTCACTTTACGAAGTGTAAGGAAACTATTGTAATTGGGCAACCATTTTTTCGCTGAAATATCCGTTTGGGTATTTCTGAATCCGTCTAGATTATTTTGAAGATGATGTCTGTGGGTTCGTATGGGACTGCGTAAACCACTGTGGAGTCGATTGGGGTGATCCTATCGGTAGTAGAAATTTGAAAATTCGCAAAAAGCTTTTAAAGTGGTGAAAATAGAAACTTTATTGTTTTTGGGCGCGCTGACCACGTTTCCATCTTAAGTTTTTGAAACGGAATTAAAAATTTTGTTGAAAGACAACATCATTTTTTGATTATAAATATATATCACATGCATATATTTAACCTGCGGAAGTGTCTGCAACTAATATTTTTAAATTTACAAAAATACGTCGATGAATTAGTAACGTCACATTTTCATGTTCCTTGTCATAGAGATAATCCTGAAATCTTTGGGTCATGGACCATAGTTACTTCATAATAAGGTTACATCGAATTAATTACTCTGTGGTATCATGAAACATAGTCATGTATGTCACCCGAAAGCAAAATATTATAATCGTGAAGAATAAAACACAGATATGTGAAACACATATGTTGTTAATTCAGATAAAATTTCAATGTCATGACATAGAGTATAATTTTAAGCTTTAATTTATCATGTTAGTTTCAAGAAAGCTATGTGCACTTGCATATAGCTAATTCACTTTAAGAATGATCAAGTCATTGTTGTCCAGTTTGAGCAGGTTTTCAATGTTCAACTAACCATTTGATTCAATGAACTGTTTACAAACAGATTCAGGAGTTCTTTTCTTATTATATCAAATAATACGAATTATTTGTAATTTTAAATGTAATTCACGAACTGTTGTACTGTTTACCAAATGTGTGAATGAAAATAAAGTACCTACTCACTGGTTTTGCTTGCATCGAATCCAAATTTAGTAGTACCAAAAAATCAATATTATGAATCTATATTGTGATGTTAAAGTGAGCATTATTATTTGTAATAAAGATTCTTGACCCAGGTATGAATTATATATAAATTCTCGGGAAATAGGTCACATTAACACTTATGCTTTATATTTTCGTCTTTACGTACGTTTCGGTCTCACGACCATCATCAGAAGACTTATTATTTCAATAACCTGATTACTTAAAACTATTTGAATTAACACAAAGCGTCATTATCGCACCAATTTCATTTAATTGCCAACGTCGCCGAAACGAACAGAAACACAAAATCGAAATTGTGCTGTAACAATTTCGATTTCGTGTTTCTGTTCGTTTTTGGAGCCATACAAGTTCGAATATTATCTTTCATATTAATTACCTCTATGTTGACGTGTATTTAATTTTCGGTTGCATACTTATGTATGCAAACAATCAAAATATCCGATGCAAACACTCAAAATGTTGATATTAAATAAAATCTACTTTCGATAATCTCAGTAACACTGTCCATTTTTGGAGCCATACAAGTTCGAATATTATCTTTCATATAATTATCTTTATGTTGACGTGTATTCCATTTTCGGTTGCGTACTTATGTATTAATAATATTGATATGGGTACATTTTGTTCAACATATTATGAAATAATAAACTTACTTACTTTGTAGCACCGAATAAAACATATTACTTACGGTGTTGAATTCACTGGTTAGTTGAACAAAAACTGACTGGAAATTGAAAGAAAATGTTCTTGAGAAGATTCATTTCCATTACATCTTGCATATATTTTACAGGAAGTTCATAAACGATATGAAAAATAAGCTAACTAAATAACTAACAGTTTGCATTACAGGTATAAAAATTAATCTTCAGAAGAGGAAGCGTATAGTTTTAAATCGATACCATTTATTTGTATTAAATTTGCTGTGTGCATTAAAAATATAATTTGAAGTTATTGCACAAGCACATCTAAGTAATGAATATTACCCCATTACCTTAAACACTATAGTTAGTACTTTAAACAATTCTAATTAACAATAACATAATTATTCAATTTATCAGTATGTCGAATAGTCTCCGCTCATATTTCTTTCCACATAGCCACTGATTTTTCAGCCGAACATCTATTTGTGCCAACATGATCCCTGTAGTAGTTAGCTGTACCCAAAATGTATTTAATAAGGTTAAAAATGTAATGGTAAGAGGGGTAGACGTTGTTTAAATGTGTTATCATAATGTAGGTATATTATTCCTACTTAACCATTCTTGTATATCATATTTCTTGAGGGTGCTCGTTGGCAGTTTAGGAATAAAACCTGAAGTACAACTAGGCATGAGGTACCTCCAATATACACTTCACACTTCAAATTTCATCTTTATGAAAGTTTTAGTGCTAGAATCTTGCCAGGAATGGCCGAGAGTACCATCTTCGAAGATTCATGTCCCGTCGAGATAAACACAGACGTATTTACACTTCATTTTTCAGTTAAATGTACTGATGTAAAAAAATATACACCTTTCGCAATTTACATAGCACACGACTAAATGTCTGTAGAATTGCAGACCTGGGAAGAATTGTTTCTGAACTTTTGAAGTTTAATTCTATTGAAATTTACATGAACTGTCAGTAATATATACCTGATCAAATATACCTGGTTTGACGAAGGTAGCGCGGCAGGGAAATTGTTGAAGTCAATTGGTTGTTTAAATAACAAAATATGACGTCATATCATTCTTAGCTTGAATGCAGCTTACCTGCATTTATAGTATTTTTACGTTAAGAATTATATGACGTCATACTTGATTACTTTTGCAACCAATTCATTTCAACAATTTGCCGCGCTATCTCCGTCAAACCAGGTATATTTAATGTTTACAGTTGGCAACACAATACAGAGTTGCCGATATAAATTGTACATTTCTTGATTTGAATTGAC
This sequence comes from Endomychus coccineus, assembly GCA_958510875.1. Taxonomy (NCBI): domain Eukaryota; kingdom Metazoa; phylum Arthropoda; class Insecta; order Coleoptera; family Endomychidae; genus Endomychus; species Endomychus coccineus. Next base: position 103,223,284 of record OY294067.1, read on the forward strand.
AGTTCATATATTTGTTGTGAATCTTAATTTTAATAGGACTGCAGTTTTAACGTTCTACGTAATTTGAAGTCGTGTGCTAGGTAAAATGCTAAACGTGTACCCAAAATTTTTTACATCAGTATATTGAACTGAAAAATGAATGTGTAAATATAATAATGCATCACAGTATGGATTAATAATATTGACTTGAAGCTGAAAGTGCATTTTCCATATCTTTATCTAAATCTTACATGTGGAAGTAGATACAGTATGTAGGTTAGGTATTTAATTTATTTTCTTCAAACATTTGGTAAACACCAGAAGTTTGTTAATTAAATTTAAGGATATAAATAATTTGTCTTATTTGATATAATGAGTAAAGAACTCCTGTTTGTTTATCGAATCAAATCGTTAGTTGTATTCAAAAACATTGAAAACCTGAGAACAATGGCTGACCTTGATTCATGACGTCATATTCCTTGACGTAAATTAATCATACATCACAATCATACATTAAACCCGCAGAAGTATCCGAAAACGAAAAATTGTGCTAACAAAAAGAGGATGAGGGAAGTTAGTGATATATGGATCAGTTAATTTTTGTTTAGTCTAAAAAAATCTTTCCGTAAATTATTTTAATGAAAATAAAACATTGTTTTTATACCACTTTTATTAATAATAACGTGAAAACGTAACTATAGTTTCAACACCGAAGTGCCATTATCAAACAATTAGAAAATTATGAAAAAATCAATGAAACAGTTCAAGTATAAATAGAGTAGAGTAAAGTAGGGTTGAGATTAAGGGATCAACGGAAATTCCAAAAACAGGTAGATCCTAGGAAAGTACAGTATTACATAGTAACACAGCAACAATTTGTGAATTAGTGTGATTAAAATTTAAGAGCGGTTTGAAAGGGCAATGGACGATTGAGCCCCGCGGTCACAAAAAATTGTGCATGTAATAAAGTAATATGGGACAATTGCGCCCCAGGTCCTTCGTACAATAAAGGACGATTGAGCCCCAACCACCTGTTTTAAGGCACTTCATTAAAATAGTATAACTTAAAAATCTTGCTTAAAATTGGGAATGAAACATAATGATAAATGTTATACATATACATATTTATTAAATTAGTAAAAAATGTAAAACCGTGTTTAACAAAATATTTATCCAATTACTAAAACGAACTTAAGCTAAAATAGGTTATTTTTACTTATAGGTACCTAACTACTATTTCACAAATTTGTATGAAATACTTTTTACAAACTCAAATGGAGTTAGCTCATTATTTATATATAAACTAATTAAATTAGTAACATATTCTTGTCGCTTCTTATATTTACTGTTTCCAGAAGGCGCTGGTAAATGTACGCTATTTATTTTGATATAGGAGTTTAACTGAATATCGGATAAAACAGCTATGAAAAGCTCGAATTTAAGTGACTATGAAAAGACTCACAAGCGTTAGTGGTTCGTTCAGTGGAGTTATCACAAGATGCCCATATATCTGGTTGAAACGAACAATCATCGGATATATAGTCATCAACAAGATAATCGGCATATTCGATAACTCGGGCATTTTCAGGGATAATAGAATACAAATCTTCGGCAAACACGTTCCGTACATCAGCGGGGTCCAAAAACAATAGCCCAAATGTCCATCGTAACCATTTACCTATTGGCGATTCTCAACTCCGATATTCAGAAACTAGTCCTAGATTTTGTATCTTCCTAAACCAGGATTGGGTTAAGTGGAACCTACAGCCTATGATGGTAACATTAGACCAATTTTGCCTGATACTACTGTGTATCGCTTTTTCAAAATCGCACACTATTTCTTTGGGATTCAACTCTAAATTTACAGATTTTGAATAATTAATTAATAACTGAAAAGCTTTATTATAAGTTTCCGTATGTTTATTAAGAAGTAAAATAAATACTAGTGGTATGTAGTGTCCATTTACTATGGTATGAATGGTGAACAATTGCTTAAAAAACTTTGGACAATACTCGAACGTCCCA